>OZ059853.1:6316710-6839645 GCA_964057195.1 Orthosia cruda | reverse complement strand
ATCGCTCTGATTCCGATACGGAATATATTGATGAAGTAAACTATAGTAATCGTTTTCTAGAACACCCGCAGCCACAAAATACATTCCTGATTACCATTTTACTATTATCGTTTAATGCAATTAGTCGATGTCTGGTTTGCCTTTCTGGTCATGTATATCGACACATTCTTCGAGATCTTCGTTGGATTTTACATAACGAGGTTCAAATAACATTGTAAATTCTAGAAGGCATATAACAATATCATTAAAATTATAATTGGTATGCTCAGTTGGCCGTTTTCTCATAATATTCGAATACGTTGCTACAATTGCCGGTAGCTGATATGTTTGAATCAAATTTAAGGAACCTGTATCTCTGTTCAGGCTTTCTTGTATTTTAAAATGGGCATTTTTTCGAACTGTTCCTAAAAATCAAATGCCAGAGTCTAAATGCACATTCACACGCAGAAAATTTGTTTTTCATATTTTGTATTTATTTACATACTTTAAACAATTTACGTGATATATCTCTTTCTTCAGGTTTTATTTAGCGTAAAGCTTGTGCTACACTACTATCAAACTGAGTAAGCTCAGATTTAGAAACATATTTGGCTATGTAAAATGCTATCGCTTCATTAGTTCCGCATGGCTGGATATCCATATTGGCATTCCAGACTTTCAGAAAAGTTGGGTTATAATTATTCACCTATCCAGCTTCTGGTCTTCGCTTTAGTATAAAAATTCTGCCTCCATTCTGAATAAATTCATCTTATGAATGAGACACAATATGAGTCTCAGCGCATTCTTTACTTGGAAAACCAAACCTGTATTTTGATGATTCAGTATTGTTTTAATCAATTAATGATATGACGTTTTTGATGAAATTTTTCATTTTGTACTTTCTCTTCATGTGAATCTGCTGCTCTTGATTTTTGCATATGTTGCTTAGCGTTATCCAGCTGCAATTGTTGTTCAGTGCTAGTTTCACGGTTAACCTGATTATGCCTTTTGCTAAGTCGTTAGCGTTTCACAGCATCGCTTTCAGTGGCAAGATTTCCTTGTCGTTTTATCTTTGCTTTTTCTAACCTTCTCTTCCTTTGCGTTGATGTTTTTTATTTTTGTTCATATTGTTCCCACGAGTACAAAGAAATATCCATCGACTCTCCCAAAAAATCCTTTTTATCACCCTGGTGCCACTCAGTCCTCGACACGGCCTCACCTAGACTTGGGTGTTTGGAGGTATGCGCCACTTATTTCAGCTTACTTGTGCCTAACGAAACACAGTTCTGGGTTTGATTTTGGAGCTTTCTTTCTCCCAGACAGGTTGGAAACCAATCCTATCCGAGGAAAAATCGTGAAGGTTGTTTTTAAAAATGTTTTTTACTATTTATTTATTTAAAACCTAGCAACTGTCAGTACAGTTCACTTGATTGTCTATGGTAAACGAGCCAGGTACAACATATAGTATATAGGTTCTTAAACTATATGTGAAGTACCACTAATACATGATCAGTGCACTACGAGGTACTAAGCGTGTATAAACCTTTTACAAAATGTTCATACTTTTCAGAACATACAGGCTTTGCCAAAATATCTGCTAACTTGACACTACGTGTAATACCTTACGTACGTTTTCGTATTTTGTCTTCTTCGAGTAAATTAAACACATTAGTCCGAGGAAAAAACCTGAATCTATATTAATGTTTTAATTGGATTTATAATAAATGGCAAGCGAAAATGCAAGTATGTTCACACGGACACAATGCGATGCAACTCCACCGATACGCACTTGAATTTTTCTTAGAAAATACGCGCGTGTTAGAATCATGAATGGAATTCTATATAAAAGTATTGGTATCTACCAAGATAGCAAGCTTCGAATATCAAGATGGTTATTGGTTATTTACTGTGTATCAGAGTTCTAATGTATGTGGTGTGTAAGGAAAGGGTTTTATGAATAAAAGCACAGAAAGACAAGACTAGGTATTTATTTAAGTAAGGCTTGTCAATTAATTCATATTTAGAAGGCTCATTGAGCTTACTGCCCGATCACTAGACTAGTTCTCGTGGGGAAGAAGGGCAACAAACGCACCCACAACAACAAACCCACGGAAGCTCTTTCGTAGTATTTGTCGATATCTTTTACAAACACAAAGTATTTACAATATTATAGATTCAAAATAACAAGGATAAGGCAAAGGACAGAGAAGCCTTTAAAACAATATAACATAATAGGAATAAAGGCCATAATACAATATAGATACAGCTTCAACACAACCATTAGAAATAATAAAGTTATAATATCAAATAACTTACGTTAGTCTTGTGTAGTCGATCTTACACCAAGTATTATAAAGTAGTATACTTCTAATTAACAATATCTTGCCTGTACTGGCTTGTAGTTCACAAAAAAGTAAGTCCGCTTATCAATTACACAATATTTTATAATAATAGGTCTATCTGTGTCTCAATACGTCCAATATTCTATATTGCTTCAAATAATCTCAAAATTAGGTGAACAATAATCAATTACTATGAAGTGAATATGTTTTAAAACGTATCAAGACAATTAAGGAATTTAATATCGCCTATATTCTTAATCAATATTCGAAAGAATATTGATACTAACAGACAGTATTGAACTAATTGTTTCAAAGGACTTATAATACATAGCATATATATAGCATTATAAAATCCAGGTTACATCACAATGATCATTACAAATCACGTAATCATTTATAGGTATATTATCAACGTGGCTTAAATATAAGTTTAGAGTTATTTCCTGTACACACAACAATATTTACTTAGTCGGGTACTCTTTTACATTTGAAGGTAGTTGACACCACAATAATAATTAATGTAGGTACTTAGACATTTGTCGGTAGGTGCTTAATAAATATGACAGGTATGTATTATGTAGCGAACCATTGAAAAGTGAAAATTAACGATTTAATGACGTCACACATACTTCAAATTCTAACACGCGTGATATCGCCTATCGACGCATATTTCAATTGCATCGCGCCTTCAGGAAAGGGCCTAAGGTGCAACGTGATTCCGCTTTGAGAAAACTTAAAAAAAAAAAACAAACCGACTTCCAAAACAAAACACTACAAAGCGAAAAATAACTTTCTTTTCCGAAGTCGTTGTCTTTGTTACCGATTGTTTTCCGTTTTTCGAAACCGACTTCGGAAAAGAAAGTTATTTTTCACTTTGTAGTGTTTTGTGTTCGAAGTCGGTTTGATGTTTTTATTAAAAGTTTTGTATTTATCTATTTTTAGTTTTTGGTAGGTACCTCGCAATTTCCATCAAAATAATTTTAAGCCGAAGTGGATTTCATGAAGATTCTAATAAGTCCAATCACGACAAGGATACATTGTTTTATTTCAGAGTTGAAGTGCCTACCTTCCGGCTTCATCATCAGATCAGTTCGATGATACCATCAGTACCATTTATTTATAAGTATTTGCTTCATCATAGTCGGTTAACTATTCGATATATCTTATACCCGTGACATACTAAAAGCATTAAGGAGTTCCAGTGGCCAACGGTGGGCTTCTTCATCAGTTCCACATCACCAAATGGTTAAATAGGAAAGATGCTATTCGTCTTGTATATACAGCTTCGTCTCTCTTTCAAACTGAATCCTTAATAGTTTTGACACGTTTGAGTAAACCGTTATTTTTTCTTTTTTTTTCTGACAACCCTCATGGGTCTTAGTCGTGAATTTATTGATGTAAGCAATAAATCGATTCGTTACACTACAAAATGTGTCTTTACACCCGAATCATGTGACTTAGTTGCTATGACGTCAATCCATGAAAACAATTAAAAAAAGACAAATACTGTTTAGCATATCTATGGTTTGAAAATATAATGAACGTAATACTTATCAATATGTACAAATAATACAGTTAAATTGAATATAATTTCATTATTCCGTTTATTAGGTTTTAAACATGTTAGTTACCTACATTTTTAAATATTAATATAATTATAAGAGATCTGGAACGTAATCCAAGCTACCAGCTGTTAGGGCTCTAGAGCGAGGAACCACCAAACGTTACGCGCCGTGTCCAGGAGTGCCGTTTTCGGGATCAAGTCCTTGATCCAACTGACCAACAAGATCATCAGGTGTTCGTCAAGGCTCTTGGCTACTACCCGCCGTTAACCGTCACGACTACCTGCTCAATACACACAATAATTGCTGTATTCACATCCCACATGTCGACAACCTCGCGAGCCAGATCAAGATACTTAGCTTTCTTATCTCTCTCAGCCTTCACAAAGTTTTTATTATTATATTTTATCTTTGAGATTCTTGGGACCCCTAGGGCTCTTAGACATGTAGGATGAAATGTGATACTAACCGGCGATTATCCCTGTATGCACTAGTTACTACGCAAGAGCACCCAAGGAAAATGCCCGGCTGGTGCAGGACTATAGCAGAATATGGAGACAAAACACTTTGGGCTATGGGTTCTGGAGGTTTGGTGGATCGATTACCTAAAACTATAGAAGGATTGGCCGCTGCCTTACCACTTTTGATCTACACGGCTATAAAATCGCAGGGGATGACTTGCACACTCAATTAATCCCCCCCCCCCCTCTCAAAAACAGTCGCTAGCAATTTAGTGATTCGCGGGACCCCTATGGTCCCAGACCTTTGAAAGGTGTACCAGGGACCGAATCCAACTTGCAGAGTCCTTGTTAGACATGTAAGAGGAAATGTGATATATTACCTTAATGTTGTAGGAATTGTGAGCGGCGATTAGTACCTAATCAATTTTTCAAGCACTTGGCATCTGATAAGCTGAAACTTTGCGTAAATTTGGATACAACTATGGAGCTGGTCTTATGATGTAGCCAGAAGGAGCCCATAGGAACTCCTAATCATTATCATCTTCCTGCCCTTATCCCATGTTACTTGGGGAACCCTACCATAGGAACTCCTAAACCAGAGAAAACTCTGCAGGTTTAGGATCATAATCATAATCTTATGTTGAACTTTTTGTGCAAATTTTTGAATAAACTTGCCCTGAGAACAAATTGCAGTAAGATCAAAACTTTACTGATTTTTGGCCACTTTAACAGCCCATATTTTTAGCTGTGATGTGACAACACACATTTTGAGGGGTTTACAGACACCGCAAATCTATCAGACCAATTCTTGACTCCAGCTTAGTCCCGGTTTGCCTATAGCATCCGACAAATCCTCTACCCGCGCAGCCGCATATAGTTGAAGGTCATCAGGCATAAAGATGATACGAATACCGAAGACAGTGAGTTATAAAATTTATGAAGACGGAGAATAATAATGGAGAAATAATACCGCCTTGCGGAACACCAGTAGCCAAATCACACCAACTCGACGAACTCTCTTCAACGCGAACCGATTGTAGTTCTCTTACTTAATTTCAGCACTTGTTAAAAACATTTATTTATTTACGTACACACAAAACACTTTACAGAGAAAATAAATATTACTATAAAAAAAAAACTAAAGGTACTGCTTATTCCATTAGATTCCCCTATTTATGCTTAGATCTTTAAAACCACGCAACGAATTTTGATGCGGTTTTTTTTTATAGATAGAGTAATTCAAGAGGAAGGTACATTTAAGTATAATACACGCGGGCGAAGCCGCTGGCAGAAGCTAGTCATATATAAATTACACATATACCTTAATTTAATAAATATAGAAAATAAAAATACATGCAAATAATTAATATATACAAATACAAGATGGTGGAGAGGTAATATTCTTTGACTTGTTATTTGAATAAAGATACATTTTGTGTGGCACGGATTTTACGTGTAAGCGAGTTCCACAATCGTACTGCATGAACTGAGAAGGAGTGGGTATAGAAATGGGTTATATGGGATGGGAAATTGGCATCGGCTTCGGGCAAAACTTCGGCCCATTTTGGGCAGAAGACGGCGAAACCAAGTGTTCGGTCAGACACGATGCCATCTAGCCGGTTTCGGCCACAGCGACCGCATTCTTTGGCTAATCGTTGTGGTCAGGGGCGGCTTTACCTATAGTACAGGGTGTGCGTGGCACACGGGCGCAGCGGGGGCGCTAAGCGCCGCGAGCGCCCTTCGGCCACGGCACTTTCAATGACCAGTATATAATAATAATCTTTGCAACGTAACAAGAGTGTAACCCACATAAAAAGAGCTCCGGTTTACATTCATTTTGTGTGGAATCTAGAGCTATTATTATGTATGTCTAATTACAGCAAAGTAAGGCGCGCTACGCACGGCTTTTACAATAGGTAGTAACTTTTATTTCAACATGAAATAAACCTAAAACCAGAGAATTACAGATTATATTGGCGTAGTAGTGAGTGTCGCATCGCTACCAAAGGTTTCCCAAATCTGTCAAATGTTTCCAATTGATATAGAATTCTGTACGTTTTACATGAGGTCGTAATTAGGGTTCTATCATACAGAGATCCACATTATAGCATGGGTACGTTTTGGCTTGTTAGGGTAAACACCCTGTATAATTCTAAATACAGTCAACTGCACGTTATTGGGGTAATTTTACAGTTTGTGATAGGTAATGTGACGTTATTTGTACCCATGCCAATTTGACCGCGCGCTTAATAGAGGCCGCTAGGGTAATGACACAGAATAAATAATAGTTGGTTGGCGCTACATGGCCTAAAGACGCCACTGGTTGTGGTTGCGAGCTTAGATTTGTTGCTATGTTATGTGACCTCAAATGACATTTCCATATCCACCTTGGGTCTAAAAGGCCGAGCACAAAGTGAACAATTCAGAACCCCGTTAACAACGTGATAAATATTAGCTGTTGTTTTGTCTAATTACGACTTCCTCTTGTCCTAAAAGGCCTTCACCTGCCGCTGCACACGACGTCGCCACTATGACCGATTTTGGACTTGCTTTTCCCAAAATATGGCATCAATTTCGCCTCTCTTAATATGCCAAGACGACTAACAGAGAAGTATGGAAGTAGGTATATTGCGCCGACCCCAATTAAAATGATGATGATCAATATAACATACTAGCTTCTGCCCGTGGCTTAGCCCGCTAACAAAGTGTTTTATCAACTCCAGGGAAAAACAAATTATCCTATGTCCTTCCAAAATTTATCTAAATCGGTTCTGCAGATCCAGAGATTACTCTTTATACCTCTTTATATTATTAGTATTAGTACATTACTGCAGAATCCAGTAAGTAAGCCTTCCTGGCCAAGTATGAGTTAACCGGACCGAACCGCAGGTGAGGTCCGGTTATATACGAGGCCAGGATGGCTTTCTTACTGGTTGAGGCTTGTATAATGCTTTTCTCAAAAATTAAAGAAAGTTTAACAACAAATACATTTTCAGACCAACTGTTGGCTTTTTTTCTGCCTTCCACTTCATAAGTTTTCATATATCGCTCCTTGGGTTTTGGAGGACGTAAATTGTTTTTTGCTAATTCGGCCTCAGCTTTTAAATCAGGAAGAGTGCTATTTCCGAATCTGTTTCGCATGAACTCATTTTTTGAGAATATCTATGTTCCCGCGGTATTTTTTTTTTTTAAATTTAAAAAACATTGTCCCACACTAGGAATTTCTCCTGTATCGTGGGTGCGTTTACAAACATATAAACTCACATGCACAAACACCCAGAGCCGGAACAACTATCTGTAGGTCCTACAATTATTTGTTCCGTGCGGGAATCGAACCCGCGACACGCAGCACAGCAGTCAATCGCTCAACTACTGCGCCAACCGTGCGCCCAAATTAAACACAATTGTCGCAATTGAATGTGAAATCCCGCCAGTAAACGTTTTTTTTTTACTAAAAAGTTTACGTTTAGTTTTGAAAATTGTTATATTTTTGTATTACATGAATGTTTTAGTAATAAAATGAAAATTATTGTTTTTTAAACTCCATGTTAATTTTAGAATGGAAAGTTTTAATCCAACATGATTTATAAACTGAAATTACTAAATCCAAAAAATATATCTATCTAATAAAATGTCATACCAAAAAGAGAGATAGATATATATTTGGAGCAGTGGTGGCCCAGAGGTACCGGCCGCGACTTACAAGTTGTAGGTCGTGGGTTCGAACCCAGGCAGGCGCTTTACTTTGTGTACATTATATCATCACCACTGCTCTCGAAAACGGTGAAGGAAAACATCGTGAGGAAACCGGCATGTCCTAGAACCAAAAATTCGAAGACATGTGACATCTACCAACCCGCACTGGGCCCGCGTGGTGGATTATGGCCCATCCACTCTCACAGAGAGGATGCCTGTGTCCCAGCAGTCGGAACATCAATAGGCTGATGATGATGGTATATTTGGAGCCTCCCTCCTATAACCATGATATAATGGCTAAACTCTAATCTGTGTCTGGTACTATGTTTTTTTTTATCTAAGCAGATCTAAAGAGGATGACCTTGTCCAGTAAGTAAATAACATACTTACTTACTGGACAGTAGGAGATTCCAAATTTAAAATCTCGCTTCTTACTGGACAGTTGTGAGTAAGTCTCAAGTAGAGTTCACTTTCTGGATACTTTTTAGAGATGTTATGGCAACATTACATACCATTTTTGAGAAAAGATAACATACATAACGCCAGTATATCTGAAGAGTTAGGCAGTCATGCATCTATGTTTAGTACAAAAAAAAATCGGCAGTTATGTTTAAGTTAAGTTAGGCTTGGCTTATTAATATGTAATAAGCCAAGCCTATTTCCAATATTATAGCCTCTGTTCCCAACAATCTCTGTGCGAGTGTTGGCGTATCAGTGTGACACGAAGGCCTTTTCCAGCATTTTCTACTCCTCTCTAATTCTAGCAGTTCGGTGCCACAGTGGACCCGCTATCCTTTTTATGTCATCAGACCAGCGCTTTCGTTATCTTTCTCTTTCCCGTTTTGTTATGTTTCTAGGGGTGCATTCTGGTATGTTCTTTGTCCACTTGTTCTTGTTTTCACGGAGCATATGACCCACCCATCTCCACTTGAGATTTCTAGTTTTTATAACAGCGTCTTCTATTTTTGTTTTGAGTCGTATGTCTGTGGGCCTTTTCCTATCTCTTTTTGTATATCCTAGCATGCATATTTCCATGGCTCTCTGGCATGTTGTCAACTTCTGGTCCTACTTTTTTGTATTTGACTTCGGACTGCGATTGCGAAATTCCAGACGGATAAGCCCAATATCACTTTTAAACTAGCTTATTAAAAAGAAATGTTATCTGTATGGCTCCTGTAATCTTGACTTCCTTATCCTTAAAGTCGCTTACCACTGTAGTTTAATCCATCAAGTGGTGTGCCTATTTCTAAGAGTCGGGAAGAGATTGGCTGGATGCGGTTGCGTCTATGCCACACTGTCATTTGGGGTTTTAAGACAATTTTAAACCATCATATTGTAGCACTTTATATACTTTAAATTTTATTACATTATATATATTTTTTATATTATCTATTTTACATATTTTTCAATTTATAAGTTAAGCTCATTTTGTAACCTTTTCTAATTGTTGAGAGTGAAGTAAATAAAAGGTGAAGTTGGAGGTAAAACTTTGTGTCTTTATTTCACGGTCACTTTACAGTATTTTTCTAGACTATATACGACTATCCACTACACACTACAGGAGAACACTGCGCTCCCTGGCGGCGTGGCAACCGTGCTGAAAACCTAAAGTGCTATGTCATCGATAGTGCAACAATGTGTCACCACAGTATTCCCCCCCTATCTTTATAATTTGTTAAAATTATACAAAAATATTTGGGTACATTCTCCTTTACAATTTGTTTTTACATTAGTTAGTAACATAACGTCATTGTTTTCAATGTATTACTCCTACATACCTTCGCGTTACATGTTTATGTTTCTCTTATCAGCAAAAGTTCGCGCCGTCCGTCCGGCGTTACAAATAACTAAGCTTCGCCTTATGACGACATTGACAATTTATATTTTACACATCATATGGACTTTTTACGTTTTCCTTACATTTATTGTTAAACATGACAATTTTTACATGAGAAACATAATCACAAAAACACATTCTAGTTACAATGCTCCTATATACCGTTACAAAAATGGTGCTTATGTGCTACACAATTTACCTTAATTACTAACACTAATAAGTATCGTTTTCTCGAGTAGAAGTTGCCCGTGGTGCGTTAAAGCCTTTATTTACCGCAGCCAATCCAATAACTTCTGCTTCTTTGCGGAACCAGTTCCGCACATGTTTTCTGCATTGGTGTCTGATTAACCATAATAACACGATGCCGAAAATGATGGCAAATGCTATCATAAACATTTCCACCGTACCGACTCGTTGTCCCATGACCTCATTTGACACACTTTGGGACACTGCCACATTATTCTGCTGTGGTTTAGCCTGGCTGTTACACATTTTTTGTATTGTTTGTTTCGTATACTAACAACAACTGGCTTGCTCTTAATGTCTAAGTAAATTTACAAATATGATGTTATAAGGCATTCGGTTCGTTTAGTTGACCTACTGACGTATATGCTGACTTAACTAACTGGTTTTATATTACTGTTGCAACCTTACACTATACATTTTCTCAATAGTTGCAGTTTTGCTAAATGTTGTTACTACTAAATTACTTTTTTTATTACTACATTTTATAAGGGTATATACGGATGGCTTAACTAAATTACCTATAACTATTCTATTTTTCCGACTCCCAATGGACAGGGTCGATATTAAGTGATACATATCTTTTACGTATTTCTAAGGGTAGTGGGCATGTTCAATATTCTGCCATAAAAATAACCATCCCATTAGGATCCACAATATTTTGTATGCCCACGCCATACAAATGATATATAAAATAACCTTTTTTTGTTTTGCTTATTCTAAGGCGCATTCCTCTTACATATGGTACCTACTATGTTGTATTTATGCCTAGTTATTCATCAAAAAATCTTACCCTTTTGCTAACGCGACCGCTGCGAGTGACGATTAATTGTTCTTTAGTAAAGGGTCCTGCTGCGTTTGTTTTTGTTGTTTGCGGTTTTGTTTTAGTTACCTTTCTCGGCATGTCGTGCACGGTACTTTCTTGCCCGTCTTCTTTTTCATTGTCTGTTATTAAAAATGCTGGTTTTAATCGATCAATTGAAATACAAGCTTGTCTATTATTTAATTCAATTATGTAATTTTTCTCCTTCCGACTTATGACGCGGTATGGGCCATCATAGGGCGGTTGCAGCGATTTACGCACTGTGTCATTGCGAACAAAAACATATTTACACGTTTCTAATTCTGGATGCACGAACGACGAGCGTCCCTTGTTTTCTCTTATATGCGGTATAAAATTCCCTATTGTTTTCTTAAGTTCCTCTACGTAGGAATTTATATCTTGGTTTTGTGTTAAATTGCTAGTAAAAAAAATCTCCCGGTAGCCTTATTGTACGCCCGTATACTAACTCGGCGGCGCTGTATCCTGTATCGCTTCTAACGGCTACGCGCAGACCGAATAAAACGGTAGGTAACTCTCTTAACCACGATTCTGTTTTGATTCTGGCCATCAACGATGCTTTTAGTGACCTGTGCCATCTTTCCACCATGCCGTTGCTTTGGGGATGATAAGCTGTTGTCCTAATCTTTTCGATTCCTAATACTTTCATTAATTGATTGTATAAATTACTTTCAAACTGTCTTCCTTGGTCACTAGTGATTTTTACTGGACACCCATAGTGCGTGATCCAACAATCATATAGTGCCTTGGCTATATTTTCTGCTGTAATTTCTTTCAATGGTATGGCTTCCGGCCATCTAGTGAACCTATCAATTATAGTAAGACAATACCTATATCCTTCTGCTGTAACGGGCAACGGACCTATTATGTCTATGTGAATGTGTTCGAACTTGCCGCATTCCGAGTAAACGCCTAATTCTGATACTGTGTGTCTTTGTACTTTTGATTTTTGACATGCTATACATGATTTGGCCCATTTACCTATCTGTGAATTCATACCGGGCCAAAAATACTTTTGTGTGATTAACGTCTTTGTTGCCCTGACCCCGGGGTGACTTAAGTTATGAACGTTGTCAAAAACCATGCGTCTGAATTTTTCTGGTAAATATGGTCGGACGGTGTCTTTAGAAGTTTCACAATAAATCGGTTTATTGTCTGTGGGTCCGTGTATTTTCTTTAAGTTTACACTGCTCTTTTTGTTACTGTTATTTAATACTTGTGCTATATACTCGTCCGTTTCCTGTGCGGTCGCTAATTCTGCGAAACCTATGTTCGTTGGGCAATACAACTCCGCAACACGAGATAACGAGTCAGCAACAACGTTGTGTAGTCCGTCTACATGGCGAATATCGTTTGTGAATTCACTAATGAATAATAAATATCGTGTTCTTCTTGGTGTTTCTGAGTTACTGCTATTTAGTTTTGTAAGGGCATATGTTATTGGTTTATGGTCCGTATATATGGTTAATTCTCGCCCTTCGAATAACTTCCTGAAATACTGAATGGCCATATATATTGCTAACAATTCTCTATCATAGGTACAATACTTAGTTTGGGCCTGTGTGAGTTTCTTTGAAAAATATCCCAACGGTTCCCAACGGTTTTTAACTTGTTGTTGTAACACCGCGCCTACACACGTATCCGATGCGTCACACATCAGAGCCATAGGTACCCCGCTGTGTGGGTGTGACAATGTAACCGCTTTTTGTAAGCTAAGTTTACATTCTTCGAAAGCCTGGTTGGCTTTATCGTCCCACTGTACCAATGTCTTATCGCGTTTCTTGGACTGATGTATGAACTTATTGAGGCTCATTTGTGACTCTACTGCTTTTGGTATGTGGGGTCTATAAAAATTGACCATTCCGAGAAACCTTCTTAATTCCTCCACTGTTTTTGGTTTAGGAAATTCCATTATTGCTTGTGTTCTGGATTTTAGCGGTGTGATACCTTTTTTGCACACCTCAAACCCCAGGAAATCTACTTTATCTTTTCCAAACTGACATTTTGATGTATTAATGGTTATTCCGAATTGACTGAATCTTTCAAAAACTATTTTTAAATGTTCCTTATGTTGCTCATGGTCATGACTAGCTATGATGACATCATCGATGTATGAGAATAAGAAATCTAATCCCTGTAAAACTGTTGTACTCATGAAACGTTGGAATGTTTGGGCAGCGTTTCTCAACCCGAAACTCATTCTGGGGAATTCAAACAAACCAAAGGGCGTGATAATAGCCGTTTTTTCTACATCTTCTGGGTTTACGGGTATGAAATGATAAGCCCTATTAATGTCTAAATGTGTAAATACCTGTTTGTTCGCCAGCACATACGTAAACTCGTGTAACCTTGGGACTGGATACCTATCTGGTTTGGTAATTGCGTTTAATTGTCTGTAGTCACCACAGGGTCTAATGTCTCCATTCGATTTCGGTACCACATGTAAAGGGCTCGCCCACGGGCTTTTACTGGGCCTACATATTCCCATCTCCTGCATTATTCTAAATTCTTCTTTAACTTTAACATACCGGTCCGGTGGTAATGGCCTTGCACGCGAATGTACCGGTGGGCCGGTCGTTTCTATGTAATGTACTACTGAATGCTTAGGAGGATCTTTAAATGATGTAGGCCTAGTAATATCCGGGTATTTAGAAATGATATCGTGGTAGGGATGGTCCATATTTAACATTTTCAATGATAGTTGAGAGCTACTTACTAGGGATGCCACTGTACTTAGCTCCGTTTCCTGGTCGACCAGTTTCCTTGAACTCACGTCCACTAGCAGGTTATGGTGTCCCAAAAAATCTGCACCGAGTATGGGTTGTTTCACGTCGGCTATTATAAAGTCCCATCTATAAACTCGTCGTAATTTCAGGTTCAACACTAATGTTTTTACACCGTATGTTTTGATTTCTGTTCCGTTCACTGCGTATAATTTATATTCACTTTCCGGATGTAATTGATTCTTTTTGTTTACTGGTATGACGGACACGTTTGCTCCTGTGTCTACTAGAAAGTTTAAACCCGTATTTATGTCTCTTACACTGAGGCGGTTCGCTGGACGTACGGAACAGATTTCCGCCTTTGGCTGTTCCGTTGTTAGTTTTCCGCTTTCTTCCACGCACATGGCTTTACACATTTCCGCGCTTTGCCTGCGTAACGGAAATGGTAGAAGCACAGCCAATCCGGATCCTCTTCTGAACGCCGTGCTTGTGAGCTGCTCCTGCTTCGCGTGCTAGGTGTCAGGTAACGATTTCTGCTGCGTGCCCTGTTTCCTCGGTTTTCCAGTTCATCAAAACGAGCACTTAACTTTGCTATTTCATTTAATATTGACCTCTCTGTTACGCTTGTCGTTGATGTTGAGGGCTGTTGCGATACCGTTGCCACTACACTTGCTTTAGTAACTTCATTCACGTCATCGGCGATATTTCCCAATTTCTCTAAGTCTTTTGTTTCCGTGACGGTGAGTACTGCGCGTACTGTTGGTGGCAGAAGATTTTGCCATAAAACTTTTAATGTTCCGTCTGTTACTTTGTCTCGTGCGAGGGCTTTCATTTTTGCTAAAAGTTGTGACGGTTTCTGGTCTCCCAATTCCATTTCATTGATTAATTTTTCTATCTGTTTTGTTTGAGAGTCCTCGTATATTTTTATTAGTTTCTGTTTCAGCGCCTCGTATCTGCCTGTTTCTGGTGGGTTTACTAAAAAATCCGTTAACTGACTTATGGTGTCGCTGTTGAGCTTTGATACCACAAGGTCAAATTTTGAGTGGTCTCCTAGCTTCTGTGGGGCCAACGTCGCTTCCGTTCTTATAAACCACACTCGAGGCTGGTTCGTCCAGAAATCGGAGATCCTTGACGTTAGTGAGAGTGCCGCAGTTTCTGGTAAAATAGGTGGCGTCGTCATTTTGAGGCCGTATTATTTCCGTATCTTTAAAGTTCTATCACGTCGGGGTCACCACTTTTGTAACCTTTTCTAATTGTTGAGAGTGAAGTAAATAAAAGGTGAAGTTGGAGGTAAAACTTTGTGTCTTTATTTCACGGTCACTTTACAGTATTTTTCTAGACTATATACGACTATCCACTACACACTACAGGAGAACACTGCGCTCCCTGGCGGCGTGGCAACCGTGCTGAAAACCTAAAGTGCTATGTCATCGATAGTGCAACAATGTGTCACCACACTCATATTTGCACTTTATGACATTATTTTTAGTATCTATTTTATTTACCCACGTCCGTGTGTCACTAGCGGGGTGCCAACTGAAAATCAGCGCTTGGTGTCTGACGCCCAGCAAATGCTGAGTTGGTAACCCTTTCGGTATGGGCACGCCCGGCGCAATTATCCTTAAACCTTGTTTGTACTTGTTTTACTGTTCTTCTCTGTTACTTTGTGGTTTTTGCTGTCGTGTTGTGTCTATATCGAATAAATGTTTTCTATTCTATTCTATTCTATGTATGCTTAGATCTTTAAAACTACGCAACGGATTTTGATGCGGTTTTTTTTAATAGATAGTGTCCATTCAAGAGGAAGGCTTATATATAATACACGCAGGCGAAGTCGCTGGCAGAAGCTAGTATGTTATAAAGCTGAAGGGTTTGTTTGTTTGTTTGAACGCGGTAATCTCAGAACCTACTGGTTGGAATTGAAAAAACAAAAATTGTGTTGGATAGTCCATTTAACGAGGAAGGTTAAAGGCTATATAACATCACGCTACGACCAATAGGAGCGGAGCATAAATGAAAAATGTTGCAAAGACGGGCAAAATTATTTCTTTTTGAGAGTTTCCGTTGCGTGCGCTGCGTAAACGGTTTGAGTTACGCAACAATCATGTATGTAGGGTAGATAGGGCAGAGTAGGTAGTGTAGATGGGTAGGTGGGTAGCCAGTTGACGGGAGCGAAGCCGCGTGGGACAGCTAGTCTTTAATAAAATACCTGATCAAATTAAAAACTAACCGTTGCAAAAGTTTAAAAAATGTTTCACAGAATTACTTGTATGTAACATAAATGTAATCAGTGCAGGATATCTAAAATGATATTTTTTGTAATGTCTTTAATCAACTCTACTTTGTATCGCATTTGCATGCTATATTAAGGCAGAATGTTCATGGATCCTATTTTATAATGTAGCAACTTATTTTTAACCGACTTTCCAAAAAGGAGGAGGTTCTATGTTCGATTACATATTTGCTTCTTTTTTCTTTGTTTGTTCATCGATATCTCCGTCAATTGTGAACCGATAATGAAAATTCTTTTTTGTTTGAAAGAGTATATTTCCAAATTGGTCCCATTTTAATATGGAGAAAATATGATGAAGATATTCGGCGATATACAATAGAACTCTTCAATAAATGACAGCAATTCTCTCAGGATTGCTGCTATCGCATGTCTGTTTATTGTTTGTACCATTTCATAACATAATATCAAGCCAGTATGCTCTAAAGGGGTACGCAGATGTGTACAGTTCACCTTGGTACACTCTGATTTCACCGGTTATGTTCAAGTTTCATGATATTCGGCTAATCTATTCTGGCATTATAGGTACCTTACGAAAGAACTTTCCTATACAACAAAAAAGTAAAAAATATAAATCTTTTTTTCAAAAAAATACTGCCAACTTCCAAATGAAAACACTACAAAGAGAAAAATAACTTTCTTTTTGGAAGTCGGTGTCCATAACGAAAAAAAATGGTACCTACCAAAGACACCGACTTCCAAAAAGAAAGTAATTTTTGAGTTTATAGTGTTTTCATTTGGAAGTCGGTAGTATTTTTTTGAATTTTCTTTATTTATTTTTTATGTACCTACATTCTAAGCAAATAAAAACCTATTCTATTCTATTCACTTTGCCTTCCCCCGGGAATCGAACCCATGCTCAGCAGACAAATATCCAACGAAGCAGTAATTTCATAATTAACTTAAACAGGGTATTTCAATATAAAATCAGTTAAATTAGTTGGTGAGGTAATAAAATGTATGTGGAATGGCAATTATTCTATTAATATATGTATGAAAGGAAACAGCTGAGCAAATATATGCCAAATTCTTACTGTAACATTAATATTATGTACATATGGCATTCTGAGATTCATGAGACTTGTTATTTCACCTGTATCCGTTCACTATTTACTGTCCTGCTTCATTGGCACAGTGGTAGCAAGAGCTACTGCTAAATTTGAGGTACTGGGTTGGTTTCGCGGATCGGGAAAAGTGGTATAGGATTTATCCATCAGACATTTCTGGGAATGTCTGATGGACCCCTCTTGGCATAACATTTTAAGGCATAATATTGTTTGGCATAACGATTTCGCATAATTTTTATTGCAAATACTTTGACATAATGCATAGGTTAGCATAACTGTCATATGGACAATTTTTTTTGGCATAATTTGGAGTAACTTAGGCAGGAGGTTTAAGGCATAATATTTTTCAATCTGATAAATAACAAAAATATGTGTTCACACACATTATTTAAATTTTAATTAGAGAATTATCTCTCTATTGGATCAGGTTAAGGTGCGGCGGGGGAACCCTGAGCTGAGATTTTTTTTGTTTTATATGAATTATATCGTAAATATCATTATGCGTTTATAACATTATGCTTTATAAAATTAAATGCTTCATTATTATTATATATTGAGCTTAATAATATTATGAGTAATAAATCATTATACTAAATTTCATTATGCCAATGTAAATTATGACTAGTAATATAATATTTTATGCTTATCGTTAGTAAACCGAAACTTCTTAACCCGGAGTCTGAACTTTGTGTCCGGTTGACGGCAATAAGCTCGCCCCTATTACAATGGGAATTAGGGCTTTCCACCACTTTCATTTGTGAAACATGTTTTTTTCGTGCTTTAAAAAAAATATTAACTACACGATATTATTTCGCTACTTTTCGTAACTCCTCCAAAACAACTTGGATGTTTAAAAGTATTATTAAGCAAAAACATTGATGCCTGGAATTTCTTCATAACTGAAATAGTATTTATATAAATAAAAGAATATTTTGCAAACAATACTGTCGAAAAGGAGGTTCAATATTGATATTCTGGCTCCGAGCGGTCGCACGGCCAGTACTGCGTTAACGTTGGGGAATATATACGCATTAGGTACAGTTTTGCGTAACGCGTCGGGGAAATCAGGCGTGGTGTTATTACGTTTTTTACTGTATATGTTACTGTAAAAGCCCGAAATACGGTAAAACCTAGTTACCTACTACTTTACCACCTCTTACCGGTAAAAATCTGAAATGATTTATAATAATCGCTTGTTCCGGGCTGTTAAATACGGGTCTGCGGATCCCAAGCCAGGAGCTCATCACTGGGGCCCATTAGCAGCGTGTCACTCCTGGATCCAATCAGAACCTGTACCCACGAAACTGCCGTGACGCAGCAGTGGAAAGCTAGGGATTTGCTCCCTATTGCGAGAGATACTGGTACCTATCTCACAGGTGGCACAAGGATTGGCGTATATACGTTCGTACTTACCTTAGATTCCTGCGGTAGACTCCTGGGCGTCGATCAATCTCGTGCCGTGAGGTTAGGGATAGGAGAATATATATAATAAAGGAAGTAATGGGATAGACTGACGGCTGTCTGGACCGAAGAATCCGGCCGGCGCCACCAGGCAGCACGTTTCCCGCAAAAGCACCTCGATGCGCGTGAAAATATACTCTAAACCCACTTTAGGGACGCCCCACAACGCCGATTGCGAACGGCGGGCGCGATTAACAAATACAATCACCGAAATATCGCTCGATTACGTTATTAGAATACAAGACACCGATTTTCTCGCGTGTTCCGTTCAAGTTTTTCTAACTACTCTCCTAGTGTCAGCTGTCAAAATAGTTGACAGCCCATGGACACGGTGTTGCGAGTAAACATAAACTCGGGACAGAACACGGGCTTTTAATATCAATCAGACGATATATTTTAGGATTTACACACTTTGATTCGAAATGAGAGCCTTGAACATCGTCGCCGAGTTGTCAGCCTGTCGGTTTTTTATCAGTTACATTTCGGGGAGTGTGCGTCGGAACTGCACAATTTGATTCCGCCTTGCCCGTTCCATCATCGGACTACAAGACAAACGGCGATGCATCATCGTTATATGGTGGACATCCCACCCAAACGCACAAAGCGTTTTGGGAATACTTTTATTGTGCGTACAGCTAAGGAGTGGAATTCCCTGCCGGAGTCTGTATTTCCTGATAGCTACAACCTGGGAGTTTTTAAGCCAAGAGTGAATAGGTTACTTCTAGGCAAGCGTGGCCCATCGTCGACCACATCATCGCTTACCATCAGGTGAGATAGTGGTCAAACGCGAAACTAAAGAAAAAAATAAATATGATAACAATTCAGGATTGATTAGCATTACTTATTATTAAGAGGAAATGAGACGTAGTCGCTTACAATGGGCCTCATCAGAAAGCTTACAGTCACTCAAAGGGCAATGGAGAGGGCTATGCTCGGAGTTTCCTTGCGTGATCGAATCAGAAATGTAGAGATCCGTAAGAGAACCAGGGTTACCGACATAGCTCGAAGAATTTCCAAACATATGTGGCAGTGGGCAGGGCTTTCATTGGCTTCAGATTGCTCGCAGAACGGATGGCCGATGGGGCAGAAAGGTTCTGGAGTGGCGACCGCGAACCGGAAGACCTGGTGAAGGTTGCAGGGATACGCTGGTTGCGAGACGCGCGGGACCAGTCAAAGTGGCGACGCTTGGGGGAGGCCTATGTCCAGCAGTGGACGTGTTTCGGCTGATATGATGATGATGATAAAGAGGAAATGCAGTCGCAGACATCCGACTTAATTTCCTAAGTAAAACGTCATAATTCGAGGTTTGGCTCTTGCCCCCAATATTTGACCAATTTAAAAGATATTCCATCAACTGAAAAAGAAAGATAAATACTGTGTCCTTATGTTTTCATTTTAGTAAAATTTTGCACCATGCCACGGATACAACCACAGACATAAATCTAACTAGATGACGCGATTGTACTTCGCGTGCCAAAAAACGGGGTAAAGTTATGATCTATGATCGTAATCTGAGCTTTTCATTTAGCTTTATTGCCACCGGAAATCCACCGAAATCTAGAAAATTACCTTTTTATGCCATATTGAGCTGTAAAAATGTATAAAAAAAGTTGGCCGAGCCATTGGAAATGTTTTCTTTCATTGGTAATTAAATATGTTTTTAAATTGTTAGCGAAAAAGTGGCACGCTTGGTTTCCATACAGATGGAGAGACTTCCGTTATCTAGTTATATTTATGTCTATAGATGCAGCTATATTATTATTTTTTCGTATATTTTGTTGAAAATCGATTCCTAGAAAGTTCTGAAAACACGACTAGGCGGTCGTATTTCCAGAACTTTCTAGGAATCCGGACGCTATGCTGTAAGGAATCCCTCTAGCTGGACTGATTACTGGTGATTAGGGCTAAAATTGTGGGAATCCACTGGATACGTGACGCACAGGACCGGACGATGTGGTGACGCTTGGGGGAGGCTGAAATGATGATTATGATAATGTTGAAAGCCAGGCGGATACAAGTGTACCCTCTGGCACCCTCCTAGCGCCCATATGGATATGCCATGATAGCAAAGATGCATTTAAACCTAGTAAAACTAAAGAAATAAAAGTCTTAAAGGAAATGGGTGTTCGTTTTTTTTTACGAATGACATTTGTCTAGTTTTCTAGTTATATCATAAGCATTGAATTTATGATAAAATTAATACGCGTGAATGAAAAACGTTTGAATTAAAAAAACTGTTTCAAATCACAAAAAGACTTACAGAAGGACAGAAATTATATATATATATATATATATATGAAACAAAAGGACTTTGTTATGCAAAATTAATATTTGTCTTTGTTTTAAATGTTGATAACGCGTGTGTATGGGTGGGTAGTTTGGGTATATATAGTGTGTAATGGCCTCCGAAAATTCAGTTGAGTTAGCTGGTCTGCCACCATTAACAACACCAAGATGAAGACTGTATTCTTATTCGCATTTCTGGTAAGAAACCTTCTTAATTAATTATTCGTTTTATACTCGCACTACTATAAGTCCAGATTAACCTAACGATGTTTTCCTTCACCATTGATGCTACTATTATATTATCTGTGACCATTGTCAGCGATGTCCAAGATAAACAAAAGAATAATAATTGAAAAATTGTGGCTAAGACCACATCTCTTGCTTGAGGTCGTGTTTTCAAATCTGTACCAGAACCAATTTGACTTTTTCAATTCATATACATGTACTTTCTAAGTTTATCTTGAACATCGCTAGCAACGGTGCAAGAAAACACCGTGAGGAAACCTGGTCTTACAGCTAATATTAGTTTGTAATCCCCAAACCCGCATTGAGCAAGCCTGGTGATTAACTGGTGGTTTGCCTTCTCCGTATGAGAAGAAGCCTTTGCCCTGCATTTGGATACTTACAGGCTTTTATTATCAGTGTTGGGAACACCAACATTGTCTGTACTGGGAATCTGATAGAAAGCTATTACCACTTGGTTGACGAAGATTAATCAAGTGACATTTTGATAGCGCTTGGCAGTACCGTATTTTTTTTTCTTTAATAAGTAACGCTAAGAATCATCACATAATTGATTTGTTGGTTTCGGTTTCTCTATAGCATTGTTTTTGTATGTATCTAAGTATATATTTTTTATATATGTTTTTTTTTCAATTTATTCTTTCATTTAGTTGCACCTGCCTTATTGTATCTCTGCACAGGTGGTGCACTGGTAAGAAACCGGTAAGGTCGACTGGTAGAAAATGCCTAAGGCATTAAGTCCGCCTTTGTACTTGTGCATAAAGTTTTAATAAATAAATCTCTTGAGATTGCTGCAATCGCTTGCCTGTTTACTGTTTATATAACTAGAGAACTTGCCCACTAGGTACGAGTACCACAACTAAAAGTGAAAAACACAACAATGTGAAAATAAATTACAATTTCGAAAGTCGGTGTCATAAAACGAAGAAACGAAACCAGAAACACCGACTTGGCAAAATTGAAGTTATTTTTCACTTTGTTAATTATTATTAACTTATATTTTAGTGTAAAATATCTCTGAATTCTTAATAATGTTCGTTATTTTATTATTTTCTTTACAGGTTAGCAGTGCCCTCTCCCTTCCATGGGCCGGAGGTAAGTTTTCAAATCAATTTATTCTATTCTGTAAAGTTTACTGCTTATCTTACTCATGTATGCGTATGCGCACACTCGACAGCAAACTTATTTGTTTTTAAAGTAAATCACAACTAAAACTACATTCTGTACAACTAAAATCTGAAACCTGATGGTAAGCGATGATGTGGTCGACGATGAAGCACGCTTGCCCAGAAGTAATCTATTCATTCTTGACGTAAAGACCTCCAGGTTGTAGCTATCAGAAAACAAAGAAGCCGGCAGGGAATTCCAATCAATAGCTGTGCGCACAATTAAAAAACGTCTAGTGCGTATGGGTGGGATATCCACCATGTACCGCTGGTCATGCTTGAGTGTTTGATGTTTGTATTTTTTTTTCAGTAGGCTTCGATGAAGGTTTTGATGTCGGCGTAAAGGTAGCAGCAACCATTAGTAAGGCCGGTGGTGCAAATAACAGCAATGGCGGTAGCAACGCCGGAGCTCCCAGTGGTAAGATCACATTCATTTACAAGCTCTTTTATCACGGTTATCATCCTCAGTCCGACTTTACTCACTCCTGATCATCTATCTATCTTCATGTGCCTCCATCTTTCTGTGCCAGCCTCGATGTTAACAATGTCATCTCAAATATCCACTCTTTAATTATTTGTTATAAATTTCACTTCTAAATTATAAGCGAATCAGATGCCATAATAAGAAGTTTCATACAAATTAACAGCCCCTATTTCTCCCCTTCAAGTTTTTTTGCAAGAATATGTAGCCTTTGTCTTTTCCAGTGTCTCAAACTATCTCCACACCAAATTTCATCTAAATCGGTTCAGCGGTTTAAGCCATAATAAGAAGTTTCACACAAAACTAATCCCCCCCCCCATTTCCTGCTTTGTGTTTTATGCAAAAACTATCTCCATACCAAATTCCATCTAAGTCGGTTCAGCGATTTTAGAAAAATACATACTTTGACACAAAACTAATCCCCTCCCCATTTCGTATTTTATGCAAAAAGAAATAGTCTATATCCTTGCTTGCCAGGGACTCCAGCTATCTCCATACCAAATTTCATCTAAGTCGGTTTAAGCAATATTATAAAGTTTCACACTAAACTTATCAATCAATCAATCATTTTATCGCTTTGCCTTTTAGATTCTGATTGTTATAAAGATTCTGATTCCCCCATTTCACCCTACATGATATATGCAAAAAGAAGTTGCGTATGTCCTTGCTAGGGACTCAAACTATCTCCATATAAAAATGTATCTATGTCGGTTCAGAGGTTTAAGCCATAATAAGATGTTTCATACAAAACTACCCCAACCCCATTTCCTCCCCTTCGTGTTTTATGAAAAAAAAGTAGCCTATATCCTTCCAAATGTCTCAAACTATCTCCATACCAAATTTCATCTAAATTGGTTCATTGGCATGAACTTTTTCACTAGAGTTCCTTATTTATAGAAGGAGAGACATTTTTTGAAAGTTCATCATATTGTAGTTCGTCAAATTCATTATAAGGTAGTTTTTTATTTACCGATAAGAAATCGCAAGAGGTCCACAGCTTTTTTTAATTATAACTATTGACATTCCTAGGTGGTGATTTGAACAGTTCTGGGGTTGCCGATTCTGCAGTAGCAGCAGGAGGACAAGGCGGAGCATGTGGATCTGACGCTTCAGCCGCATCTAAGGCTGTCACTAGAACTGGGTCAAACGGAAATGGTGGATCTGACGCTTCAGCCGCATCTAAGGCTGGCTCTAGTACTGGCTCAAACGGAAATGGTGGATCTGATGCTTCAGCCGCATCTAAGGCTGGCTCTAGTACTGGCTCAAACGGAAATGGTGGATCTGATGCTTCAGCCGCATCTCAGGCTGGCTCTAGTACTGGCTCAAACGGAAATGGTGGATCTGTTGCTTCAGCCGCATCTAAGGCTGGCTCTAGTACTGGCTCAAACGGAAATGGTGGATCTGACGATTCCGCCGCATCTAAGGCTGGCTCTAGTACTGGCTCAAACGGAAATGGTGGATCTGATGCTTCAGCCGCATCTAAGGCTGGCTCTAGTACTGGCTCAAACGGAAATGGTGGATCTGATGCTTCAGCCGCATCTAAGGCTGGCTCTAGTACTGGCTCAAACGGAAATGGTGGATCTGACGATTCCGCCGCATCTAAGGCTGTCACTAGAACTGGGTCAAACGGAAATGGTGGATCTGACGCTTCAGCCGCATCTAACGCTGGCTCTAGTACTGGCTCAAACGGAAATGGTGGATCTGATGCTTCAGCCGCATCTAAGGCTGGCTCTAGTACTGGCTCAAACGGAAATGGTGGATCTGACGATTCCGCCGCATCTAAAGCTGGCTCTAGTACTGGCTCAAACGGAAATGGTGGATCTGATGCTTCAGCCGCATCTAAGGCTGGCTCTAGTACTGGCTCAAACGGAAATGGTGGATCTGATGCTTCAGCCGCATCTAAGGCTGGCTCTAGTACTGGCTCAAACGGAAATGGTGGATCTGACGATTCCGCCGCATCTAAGGCTGGCTCTAGTACTGGCTCAAACGGAAATGGTGGATCTGATGCTTCAGCCGCATCTAAGGCTGGCTCTAGTACTGGCTCAAACGGAAATGGTGGATCTGATGCTTCAGCCGCATCTAAGGCTGGCTCTAGTACTGGCTCAAACGGAAATGGTGGATCTGATGCTTCAGCCGCATCTAAGGCTGGCTCTAGTACTGGCTCAAACGGAAATGGTGGATCTGATGCTTCAGCCGCATCTAAGGCTGGCTCTAGTACTGGCTCAAACGGAAATGGTGGATCTGACGATTCCGCCGCATCTAAGACTGTTACTAGTACTGGCTCAAACGGAAATGGTGGTTCTGACGCTTCAGCCGCATCTAAGGCTGGCTCTAGTACTGGCTCAAACGGAAATGGTGGATCTGATGCTTCAGCCGCATCTAAGGCTGGCTCTAGTACTGGCTCAAACGGAAATGGTGGATCTGACGATTCCGCCGCATCTAAGGCTGGCTCTAGTACTGGCTCAAACGGAAATGGTGGATCTGATGCTTCAGCCGCATCTAAGGCTGGCTCTAGTACTGGCTCAAACGGAAATGGTGGATCTGATGCTTCAGCCGCATCTAAGGCTGTTTCTAGTACTGGCTCAAACGGAAATGGTGGATCTGATGCTTCAGCCGCATCTAAGGCTGGCTCTAGTACTGGCTCAAACGGAAATGGTGGATCTGATGCTTCAGCCGCATCTAAGGCTGGCTCTAGTACTGGCTCAAACGGAAATGGTGGATCTGACGATTCCGCCGCATCTAAGGCTGGCTCTAGTACTGGCTCAAACGGAAATGGTGGATCTGACGCTTCAGCCGCATCTAAGGCTGGCTCTAGTACTGGCTCAAACGGAATTGGTGGATCTGACGCTTCAGCCGCATCTAAGGCTGGCTCTAGTACTGGCTCAAACGGAAATGGTGGATCTGATGCTTCAGCCGCATCTAAGGCTGGCTCTAGTACTGGCTCAAACGGAAATGGTGGATCTGACGATTCCGCCGCATCTAAGGCTGTCACTAGAACTGGGTCAAACGGAAATGGTGGATCTGACGCTTCAGCCGCATCTAAGGCTGGCTCTAGTACTGGCTCAAACGGAAATGGTGGATCTGATGCTTCAGCCGCATCTAAGGCTGGCTCTAGTACTGGCTCAAACGGAAATGGTGGATCTGACGATTCCGCCGCATCTAAGGCTGGCTCTAGTACTGGCTCAAACGAAAATGGTGGATCTGATGCTTCAGCCGCATCTAAGGCTGGCTCTAGTACTGGCTCAAACGGAAATGGTGGATCTGTTGCTTCAGCCGCATCTAAGGCTGGCTCTAGTACTGGCTCAAACGGAAATGGTGGATCTGACGATTCCGCCGCATCTAAGGCTGGCTCTAGTACTGGCTCAAACGGAAATGGTGGATCTGATGCTTCAGCCGCATCTAAGGCTGGCTCTAGTACTGGCTCAAACGGAAATGGTGGATCTGATGCTTCAGCCGCATCTAAGGCTGGCTCTAGTACTGGCTCAAACGGAAATGGTGGATCTGACGATTCCGCCGCATCTAAGGCTGGCTCTAGTACTGGCTCAAACGGAAATGGTGGATCTGATGCTTCAGCCGCATCTAAGGCTGGCTCTAGTACTGGCTCAAACGGAAATGGTGGATCTGATGCTTCAGCCGCATCTAAGGCTGGCTCTAGTACTGGCTCAAACGGAAATGGTGGATCTGACGATTCCGCCGCATCTAAGACTGTTACTAGTACTGGCTCAAACGGAAATGGTGGATCTGACGCTTCAGCCGCATCTAAGGCTGGCTCTAGTACTGGATCAAACGGAAATGATGGATCTGATTACACAGACAGCTCATCTTCAGGCGAAGGATCTTCGTATGGAGGATCTAGGGACAAAGGCTGTGACGGTGCGAAGAAGGGAGTCTCAGGAAGTAAGTTTTTTGTTCCGTTATTTTGAAGGCTGTTCTTGAAACTGGGAGACATGTAGGTTAATTTGTTTAATAGAGGGAAGGAAAAGAGTAATTTTAATAATATAGCAAGGATCGAATTAAGAGTACACTAGGCAGTCAATATTCGTATAATGAAAGAAAAGTGCCTTACTCAACTGATGACTGTTTGAGCATTAAATTATTGCACAAAGACCACAAGTGAGATTCTATTAACGAAAGCTTCGTGATATATGTAAAAAAATGTTTGGGAATATCAAGCGCTATCGAAATGTCACGAGTTCAATCCCTTCGTTGAGCGAGTTTTGGTAGCCGCAAAACTTAGGGGATCGTATCACCGACATGCTAATGTGTCGTGTTGCGCCAGTGAAAACTTGTATTGCCTATTTCACAAGCTTTTATTGATTTTCACCTATCTCTGTCCCGGTGCCTGTAATCAAATCTTGCAAGTTAAATTTTACCCACTTTCCAATGTCCAATCGAGTTGCAATTTTGCATACACGTTTGTTGCTCTTGACAGTGCTATTGTTTTAAATATAAAAGCTTGTTTCATTGTAGCTTCTTGTTTTGGACTGACCGACTGCTCGACAATTCAGAATGTAAAAAATAAATTATTTGGGTTTGAATTTATTTTCTACAAAATGGTGGACATTATAATTTCTTTTTTTTTTTCATTTTAGCAGGTGGTTCGGACGGCAGCGCCGCAAGTGACGCTGCTGCCGCCGCAGCATCCGCAGGATCCACAGGTAATTAAAGTGAACTCTTCTTATGCCGCGTTGAGCGAGTTTTGGTATCCGCAAATCTTAGGGGTTCGTCTCACCGACATGCTAATGTGTCGTATTGCGCCAGTGAAAACTTGTACTGCCTATTTCACAAGTTTTTATTGATTTTCACCTATCCCGGTCCCGGTGTCTGTAATCAAATCTTGCAATATTAATGTATTTTACCCACTTTTCAATGTCCAATCGAGTTGAAATTTTGCATACACGTTTGCTGCTCGTCGTGACAGTGCAATTTTTAAATATAATAGCTTCTTTTACTGTAGCTTTATGTTTTGTACTGATCGACTGCTCGACAATTCAGAATGTAAAAAATAAATTATTTGAGTTTGAATTTATTTTCTACAAAATGGTGAAGTTTATAATTTGTTTTTTTTTTTCATTTTATCAGGTGGTTCAAACGGCAGTTCCGCAAATGGCGCTGCTGCCGCCGCAGTATCCGAAGGTAATTAAAGTGAACGCCTCTTATGCCACGTTGAGCGAGTTTTGGTATCCGCAAATCTTAGGGGTTCGTGTCACCGACATGCTAATGTGTCGTATTGCGCCAGTGAAAACTTGTACTGCCTACTTCATAAGATTTTATTGATTTTCACCTGTCCCTGTACCTGTGTCTGTAATCAAATCTTGCAAGGTAAATTTTAACCACTTCCCGGTGAAGGAATAAGCTGAAATTTTCAAACAAGTTTGTTTCACGTGACAATACAAAAACTTGTCCATTTCTCCTCCTACTTGGACGATGTCCTGAAGCTCAGGACAAAGTGTCATCAGCGTTAGCGTCACAATCACCAAGAGCCATTTTACCAATCGCTACGGCCAGCGTCACTTTCCTAGCCCTTAACCGGCAAGGGACCATTTATGGCGCCTGTTTAATTGTTATTTTAGTGTCTGTAATTACTCCGGACGAGACGCTCGGGTTCGAATATCTGGGCTTTTATTTAATTTGCCCGTTTACATTGTATTTATTTTTATAATAGTCTAAGATGTCACTGCTAAAATCTGCAGGTCTGGTTATTGATTAAACTTAATTTTCAATGATACTAGATAGTAGAATTGGTTGCTGCAGGGTTGCTTGGAAATAACTAATCGCAATTAAATTAAATAAAAGAATTGAAATTTATGTTTGATTGCTCCAAGTTTCTCAAGTGAATCCAACGCCAACGAAAGTGGTGTAGAAAATAGGCAAAAATAAGGTTTCCAGTTCTCAGTTAGCAGCAATCTGTGGGTTGCCAGCTTACCTGCTGAACCTGGCAATCCATTAATGGTGGCTAACTGAGAGCTAGATGATATTGTTTAAGATACAGAAGAAATTCTTATTGTAAGGGCAACTTAAAAATCATTATAACAAAAAAGCAAACGAAAAATTTGTTGCGGCTGGATGCGGCCAGGCATGCCTGCAGTAAGCAATCTATTCTATCTATTTATTCATATCGTATAACTATTCAACTTGAAGTGGGATTGTACTATGTTATGTAAGTAATTATGTTTACTCATTTTGTTAGTTAGGCACTAATTGTACGATTTCAACAGATATAGCCAGCGCAATTGCAGCGGGTGTTCTCGCAGGAATACGTGCTGCAGCGGAAGGCAGTGGAACTTCAACTGGTAAATAGACCATATCTTGTTATACCTAACATATTGCCTATTGCATTTACCTAGTGGATTGTCTATGCCATTACTACTCGGTCAAAATTACTATGCATTTGGCGCTGTCATGTCACTCGCTATTGGCGCTTGAAGCGAACGCGAGGCGCCGCGCGGATATTCGGGAGTGGGACGGCAGTCATTTTTGACCGTGTTGTACCTTTTTCTTTTTAGGGTCCCGTACCCAAAGGGAAGACTCCACTGTCCGTCTATCGGTGACCAGACTGTATCTCATGAACCGTGATAGCTAGACATTTGAAATTTTCACAGATGATGTATTTCTGTTGCCGCTTTAACAACTAATACTAAAAACAGAACAAAATGAATATTTAGGTGGGCTCCCATACAACAAACGTGATTTTTGTCGTTTTTTGCGATAATGGTACGGAACCCTTCGTGCGCGAGTCCGATTTGCACTTGGCCAGTTTTCTTTTTTTGGGTTTTGAAATCAGCCAATGACTTCTACCGCTCAGGGTGCAGCGGGAGGGCGTGTCAGACTTTTACTGACTAAAACCCACCCGTGTTCCTTCAGTTGCTTGGGCCAGGGTCACGGTGTCTCTTTTACAAATTTATCCGTGACCCGTGTTGTACCTACAATTGAGGCTTAGCACGCATTGCGATTTTTCGCCGCACGAATTTTTATTCGCGTACTGAATTATAATTAACACGAACAGCGGATAAAATACCGCGCGATTTTTGTCTCTTTCTACCTGTTCATAGAGCTCAAAATATTCGCGCAATATTACTAAATTAAAATTCTAGTGGTCAAGTCTAGTGGTCGCAAACGCTACTGCTGCTCATGAGGTTCGGGGTTTGAATCCACGGTGGAGCAAAGAGTTATTGGGTTTTTCCATCTGGAATTTGTGTTTGGTTGATGACAACAAGCTCGTCCATGTCACTTAAACATAACTGGTGTAATAGGGGTGTTCTATAGCAGCCCCTCCGCCTACCCCTTTGGAGAATACTGTCGTGATGATATGTTATATTAATACTTTCTTTCTTGTTTCAGATTGCTGACTTGGGTTTGGAGAGAATTAATTCAAAGTTTTAGAATAACCTTGTTTTAAACGAATTCATATAACAATTTTGATATCATTGTATTACCTACAATTTTTAAATAAAACCGTTTGTACATCATTTTTTTATTCTTATTATTTTATCCTTTGAATTTATTGTTACAAGATAGGCCAACGCCATCTAGTAACGAGAGGAAGAACTAGGTAGTAACTAGTGGCGCCATCTAGTATCGCATAGCGGAACTAATCTTCTCGTGGCGAATGGAATTTTCCAGAAGGTTCGAACCGAACATTCTGGAAGTTTCTAGTCGCTTCGGGAACAATGAGTTCGAAAATCGATTGTTCTGGAAGTTTCTCGAATTATCTAGAACAGTATGGAACGTTCTAGAAACTTCTTCCGTGCTATATAAAGAGCGGTCGGGTTCGTCATAGTTTCGATTGAGAAGCGATACAGAGCGATCAAAGCGGAAAATAGAGCGAAGTAATAGAATTGTTTAAGAAGTGTTTTTGTAATAAACAGTGATTAATTGAAGTCTGCTGTTTCAATAATTTATCCCTGAACCCCAGCTCGTAACAAATTGGTGTCAGAAGTGCGGGATAAATTATGCCGGTTCTACCGAAGGAAGAAACGGAAGGGATGCGCACCAGGAGTCAGCGCCAGCAAGACGTAGACCAGAGGCGCTTTGGAGACGCTCCCTCACCGTCATCAAGTGGACATCGAGACTCCACGGCTGCAGCGGAACCAGCTCAATCGTCGGCGTCGCCTGACCTAGCCGCCCTTATGGCATTCATGCAAGAGCAGGCTCGCCGTCAGGAGGAGCAAGCTCGCCGCATGGAGGAGCAGATGCAGCGCGATAAGGAGGAACAGGCTCGCCGTCAGGAAGAGCAGATTCGCCGTCAGGAGGAGCAGTTCATGGTAATCAAGGACCTCCGCACTGCAATTGGTAAGGAGATGAAGGAGGTAAAGGACCAGGTCCAGCAACATGAGACCCGCATTATCGAGATGGAGAAGACAATATGTGGGCTCAAGTCTGGAGGTGGGACCATGGCAGCTGCGGTTGGGGCGCCTTCGCCACGTGGTTTTAAAGTGCCACCATTTGATGGCTCTTCGTCATGGTCCGCCTACAAAATTCAGTTTGAGGCCGTGATGAAATCGAATGGATGGACTAAAGAACAGGCCTTGACTGCTCTAACCTTGGGCCTTCGCGACCAGGCCTTGACTGTGTTAGAGGCGCTGGGAAAAGAAGTCACTTTCGAGAAGCTTCTGGAAGCATTAGAAGCTAGATACGGCGACGCGCACCTGTAACATGTGTTTCGGGCCCAACTGAAAGACCGGTCGCAACGGGTTGGTGAAACTCTTCAGCAGTGGGCTCTGGAGGTGGAAAAGCTGGTTCGGAAGGCTTACCAGTCGTCACCTGTGCTGATCGACGGGAACCTCGTACAGGCGTTCACGGATGGGATCCGCGACCTGGAGGTTAGGGCTGCAGTAAGGCTAGGTCATTTCAAGGACCTCAAGGATGCTGTAGCCCATGCTTTGTAGGTGGAGGCAGTACGGCGGGACGAAAGAACTCACCGAATCAGGGAGGTTGCAACTTCACCCCGATGCTATGGCTGCGGAGAGAGAGGCCACATCCGATTGAGCTGCCCGAAGCAAAGGCCTCCCCACGGTGGTAAGCAGTCGCCATTGGTAGGACCATCTGACGTCCCTGCTGGGCAACAGCAGCACGGAAACGAGTAGATGCCAGGACTAAGGGGCGGGTGCTGGCTGGTTATGGAAGAGCCCCAAGGATCTAGATCTCACAATCCTGTGACGGAAACAGCCTGATCATCGAGGGCGAAATTAACAGAACACCATGCAAGCTGACACTGGATACTGGGGCTTCTCGGACAGTTGTCAGTTTCCAACTAGCTAGACGGTTTCTTGGGGACTTCTTCGGGAGCCATGAAGGTGTACATCTGAGAACAGCCACCGGTCAGCACATAACCGTCCGAGGTGAGAAGGAGGTGGACATGAAGTTAGGAAACAAAGTTTACCGCCACAATGTTATCGTGGCCGACATAGTGGAGAATGCAGTCGGCATTCTGGGTTTGGACTTCATGCGAAAACAACACTGTGAGATCGACGTTTATCAAGGAGTATTGAAGTGTGGCTCAGAGGAAGTCTTTATGGAAGGTGCAGCATCGGGAAAAGTGTACTGCTTAGAAAAGGTTATTCTTCGTCCAAGGTCAGAAACAATCATACCAGTTTGTCTACCAAGGAATTCTGGTCAGGAAAACCGATGTGTACTTATAGAAGGTTTAGGTAACGATGCTTCATGGAAAATTGCACGCACATTGGTAAGAGGTACTAGTGTTTCATCGGTACGCGCACTCAACACAAGTGACCAGGACCTGGTGCTCAAGAAAGGCACATTATTAGGCACTTGTGACGGAGTGGTTTGGATGCGTAGATGCCACGAACACCCAACCAACACCAAAGCTAGTGCAAGATTCGATGTGTCATCGCTTTTGAAGAACAGCCAGAATAACTTGTCGGAAGAAGAAAAGAACAAGGCTAAGAAGATGTTAAACAAGTTCGCCGACAATTTCTCGACAAATGATGCCGACATAGGGAAGACTGCGTTAGTTCAACACAGAATAAATACAGGAAATGAGGTACCAATCCGCCAGCGACCAAGACGTGTTCCAGTGGCACGGGAACGGGAAGTGGACGACATGATCAAGGGTATGGTGAAAGACGGCGTGATTGAACCTTCATCCAGTCCATGGTGTTCACCGGTAGTATTGGTGAAAAAGAAGGACGGCAGCATGCGCTTCTGTGTAAACTATCGCCGACTAAACGACATCACGAAGAAGGACAGTTATCCGTTGCCAAGAATCGATGACACGCTGGATACGCTATCGGGAATGAAGTGGTTTTCCACCTTAGACTTAAAGAGTGGCTACTGGCAGGTCGAGTTAGACCCTCGAGATAAGGAAAAGACAGCGTTCTCTACAGGCAAAGAATTGTGGCAATTCAACGTTATGCCATTTGGACTGTGTAATGCGCCTGCCACCTTTGAGAGATTGATTGAGCGGGTACTTACTGGACTGATTGGTGACGCCTGCCTAGTCTACTTGGATGACATTATAATCGTGGGACGGACGTTTGAAGATCACCTCCGCAATTTGGAGCGTGTTCTGTCAAAGATACGAGGAGCCAATCTAAAGCTATGTCCAAAGAAGTGCGCGTTGTTCAGGCGGCAAGTGAACTTTTTAGGACACGTGGTTTCCGAAGAAGGTATTCAAACGGACCCGGATAAGCTCGTTGACGTCAAGGATTGGCCAGTTCCGGAGAACAAAACGCAAGTCAGGGCATTTCTCGGTTTGTGTTCCTACTATCGGCGGTTTGTGAAGAGCTTTGCTGACATTGCCCGACCTCTTCATAAGCTAACTGAAGACAAGATACAGTTCTGCTGGAATGAGAGCTGTGACGTCGCATTTCAGAAGCTAAAGGAACATCTGTGCAATGCACCCATCCTAGGCTATCCTGACAATGAAAATGAATTCATAGTTGACACAGATGCCAGCAATACTGGAATCGGCGGGGTATTGTCTCAAAGAAAAGGAGGTCATGAGGTTGTAATTGCGTACTTCAGCAAAGCCTTATCCAAACCTGAGAGGAACTACTGTGTCACTCGAAGGGAGCTTCTAGCTGTAGTAAAGACATTGCAGCATTTCAATAAATATTTGTTGGGGCGGAAATTTCTCCTGCAAACGGACCATGCTGCTTTGAAATGGCTACTGCAATTCAAGAACCCAGAAGGACAGGTAGCAAGATGCATTGAGCTACTGCAAGAGTTTGATTTTGTAATTCAACATCGCAGCGGAACGTCGCACGATAATGCTGATGCTCTCTCGCGAAGACCGTGTCCAGACCAATGTAAACATTGTGCGAGACAAGACGCTAAGCAGGTAACGCTAGTGCGGGTTTTGGGGACGGATCTTAGCGTAGAGTGGAAGGAAACCTTGCAGAGTGCTCAACAAGAAGACAGAGACCTAAAACCGATCCTTGAATGGAAGAAATCAGGTGCTCCTAGGCCTCACTGGAGTGCTGTCGCAGCAACCAGTTCCATCACCAAGAGTTATTGGTCACAGTGGGAAAGCTTGGTTATCCAGGATGGAGTTCTGTGCAGGAAATGGGCGAACGCTCGCGGTGACCAGTGTCATCTACAAATGGTCGTACCTAAAGTTAAGGTGCCGGAGATCCTACAGCTCTACCACAATGGATGTTCAGGGGGTCACATGGGAGTTAAGAGGACTTTAATCAAGATCCGAGAACGATTTTACTGGATCCATTGTCGAGAGGACGTTGATGAATGGTGCCGCAAATGCACAAGTTGTGCGGCTGTGAAAGGACCACAAACTCGTAGCAGAGGGGCACTAAAGGTTTACAATGTTGGTGCACCGTGGGAACGTATAGCATTGGATGTTGCTGGACCATTTCCAGAAAGCCAAAGCGGAAACAAGTACTTCTTGGTCGTCATGGACTACTTCACAAAATGGCCGGAAGTGTTTGCAATCCCCAATCAAGAAGCCGTTACGGTGGCTGATAAGTTAGTTCACGAAGTGTTTTGTCGGTTCGGGGTACCCTTGGAAATCCACAGTGACCAAGGCCGGAACTTCGAGTCAGAAGTGTTCAAGGAGACGTGTCGTGTGATGGGTGCTCACAAAACCAGAACTACTGCTTATCATCCGCTATCAGACGGGATGGTTGAACGATTCAACCAGTCACTAGAGAGATATCTTGCAAAGGTTGTGGAAAACAGACAGAAGGATTGGGACAAACACATTCAACCATATCTCATGGCATATCGCAGTGCTGTTCATGAAACTACAACGGTAACACCAGCTTTTGCTAATTTCGGCAGAGAACTACGATTACCTGCAGATCTAATCACCGGTATCCCGCCTGAGTCTCCACGCAATGTAACAGATTATGCGAATGAGCTGCGAAACAGGATGGATGATGTATATGAGCATATGAGACAGACAGGTCAACAGATGTCTGAGAGGATGAAGACCCGCTACGATCGGAAAGCGAACAATAAGGGCTTCGATGAAGGATCTCTTGGATGGTTACATAACCCGGCACGGAGCAAAGGAAAATCGCCTAAATTACAAGCAAAATGGGATGGACCTTATCGCGTAGTTACCAAGATCAATGACGTCACCTACCGAATTCAAAAGGGACCCCGAGGTGCATCAAAGGTCGTTCATGTGGATCGGTTGGCCCATTATCATGGGTCTGACAATGCTCGGGACGAGCATGTCTAAGAGGGAGGCAATGTTACAAGATAGGCCAACGCCATCTAGTAACGAGAGGAAGAACTAGGTAGTAACTAGTGGCGCCATCTAGTATCGCATAGCGGAACTAATCTTCTCGTAGCGAATGGAATTTTCCAGAAGGTTCGAACCGAACATTCTGGAAGTTTCTAGTCGCTTCGGGAACAATGAGTTCGAAAATCGATTGTTCTGGAAGTTTCTCGAATTATCTAGAACAGTATGGAACGTTCTAGAAACTTCTTCCGTGCTATATAAAGAGCGGTCGGGTTCGTCATAGTTTCGATTGAGAAGCGATACAGAGCGATCAAAGCGGAAAATAGAGCGAAGTAATAGAATTGTTTAAGAAGTGTTTTTGTAATAAACAGTGATTAATTGAAGTCTGCTGTTTCAATAATTTATCCCTGAACCCCAGCTCGTAACATTATACAATATGTCCGGACTTGTAGTAATAAAACTTTGTAGCCGTAAACTACTACTAATTTTATCGATAAAAATACCGCAAATAGGGGGCAAATAGGGCAATCACCACAGCCTCAAATATAGAGCAATTTTAGTATCTGACTTACTTATTACAATATTCATGTAGTCTAACGACCATAACTTTGGATGTAGGTCTCACAGAGCCGTAAATTTAAGGTTATTTTTACGGCAATACCATAGAAAGTCCAAAAAATATTCAAGTAATACACAAAAGATAATTATGTTTGTATTGAGCCATAAAAGTCAATTCTTAAACGGTTTTTTGCAATTCCTAAAATTGTAATAAATTTTTAGTAACACTTATTTTTTTTATTAACACTTGTATTATATGGATTTTTTGTAGGACTCTGAGTTGTTCAACACACTGAAAAAATAATCACAGCTCTAAGCCCATGAAACACACCACACCATGAAAAATTACGCTAAAGTAGGTAGATACATGAATATTTCTTTGTTTTAAATAGGCTCGTGTAGACTAAGTAGTTTTTTAGGGTTCCGTACGCAAAGGGTAAAAACGGGAGCCTATTACTAAGAATCCGCGGTCCGTTTGTCTGTCTGTCCGTCTATCACCAGGCTGTATCTCATAAACCGTGATTGCTAGGCAGTTGAACTTTACACAGATGATGCATTTCTGTTGCCGCTTTAACAACAAATACTAAAAACATAATAAAATAAGTATTTAAGTAGGGCTCCCATACAACAAACCGAGTCCGAATCGCACTTGGCCGGTTTTTTTCATTTTATTGCTGTCTTAAAAGGACCCCCGCGCCTTAAAATCTTTGCATAATTTTAAGAAATGCAGTAAAAACATGTGAGGATTTTTTTTTATATAGATACCCTCGCGCTTGACCACTATCTCAACTGATGGTAAAAAAATCAAAATCATTTATTTTTATTTTACATAGGCACTTATAAAACGTCGACAAAGGGTGCACGGTTCGGGTTGGTCGTTTCCTATGGAGAAGAACCGGCAAGAAACTCCATGGTTACTCTTTTAAAAATGGTTTGGTTTTACAATATTCCCATGTTACAGCATTAGTACTATAGGGAGACAACGTAGGCCCGACAATAAGTCGAAAGGAACTAAAAAAAAAAAAAAAAAGTTTATATAATATATAACAAAGTTAACAAATGTTAACTAACATCTAGAAGGCCTACAATGTTCACACATTCACAAAATAATCGGTAAAAGAATCTATACAAAGTTAGGAGAGTAAAAAATATATATATATATAACTAACAAGACTAAATTTAACATGTGGCACAAATGTTGTTATCAGTGCTGTAACTATTCTTTGCAAAGGACTATAAAGATGATTGCGAACTATTGTAAAAATTTATCTCTGAGGGACTCGCGAGGACCCATTTTATAGATCGCGCGGATTGCCCTCTTTTGTAATATGAAAACTGAGTCAACATCTGCTGCTGATCCCCACAGCAGAATGCCATAAGACATAATACTGTGGAAATAAGCATAGTATACTAACCTAGCTGTGGCTACATCGGTTAAGTGCCTTATTTTCCTTACTGCATGTGCAGCTGAGCTTAACCTTCCCGAAAGAGTTCTAATGTGCGCGCCCCACTGCAATTTTGAATCGATAGTAATCCCTAAGAATACAGTTTCCGTTATAACTTCAAGATTTTTGCCGTCAAGATTTAAGTTTAGTTCACGTTGTGGTACATTTGGTAAAGAGAACTTAAGACATTTTGTTTTTTTTGCATTCAGTAAGACACGAGCTGCGAACCATTTTGAGAGAATAATTAGACTTTCGTTGACATGTAAGACATCCGTATCTTTCCTATCTATTTTAAAAATTAGCGAAGTATCATCAGCAAATAGAATTATAACCGATAATTTGGCCATCATAAAGGGGAGATCATTAATGTAAACAAGAAAGAGGAAAGGGCCGAGGCCGGGCCCATCTTGACTAGAGACCCGGAGGACGTCGCCCCATTAACATTTACTTTTTGCTGTCTGTTTGATAAATAGGAAAGCACGAGATCAGCAGCTTGTCCTCGAATTCCGTAGTGGTGTAATTTACAGATCAGTGTGTTGTGGTCGACGCAGTCGAACGCTTTTGAGAGATCACAGAAAACGCCAATGGCATCCTGGGACTTCTCCCAAGATTCCAAGATGTGGCTGATGAGTTTTACTCCCGCGTCCGTTGTCGACCTACCTTTTGTGAAACCAAACTGCTGACTATGCAGGATCCCATTTGAATTGAAGTGGGACAACATTTGGTCCAGCATGATTTTTTCATAGATTTTACTCAATGCTGGAAGCACGGATATAGGTCTATAATTAGAGGGATCACTCTTACAGCCTGATTTGAAAATTGGTTCTACTTTACTGTGCTTCATTAAGTCAGGAAACGTGCCGCTGTCCAAACATTGATTGAATATGCCTGTAAGGACAGGAGCAATCGAATCAATAATATCTACAAGAACCCTAACGGATATCCCCCATAAGTCTTCAGTATTTTTTATATTGAGACTTTTGAACGCGTTTTTAATTGTATCAAGACATATTGGTTTAAATTTAAAGGTTGGTATGTCTTTAGTAAAGTTTTCATTAAGAAGAGCTTCAGCTAATTTCAATGAGGATGGAAGAGACTTCGTAACCTCTAACGGAATGTTGGTAAAGAAATTTTCTAATGTCTCAGCGACTTCTTGCTTATCAGAAATGGTTTGATTAGTTATTTTCAAAGACAACTCATTCTGATCGCGTTTTTTGTCTTTCCAGTTTCTCTATTAATTGCTCGCCACACAGTTTTTATTTTATTGTTAGAAATACCAATCTTGTTAATTATTATTTGTGATTTTGCTTGAGCGCAGACTCTTTTGAATATTTTGGAATAGTTTCTAACGTAAGTGTGAAAAACTATGATTTGGTCGACGGTGTAACACGCTTGCCTGGAAGTAACCTATTCACTCTTGACTTAAAGATTGGGATTTCCACTCCTTAGCTGTACGCATAATTAAAGTATTTTAGTAGTGCGTATGGGTGGGATTTCCACCATGTACCGATGGTGCATCGCCGTACGTCTTGTAGTCCGATCATGAAACGGGCTAGGCTGAATTAGATCATGCAATTCAATCGCACACTCCCCGAAATGTAACCTTAAAAAAAAACCGAGAAGCTTGCAACTCGACGACGATGTTGACATCGTCGATGAGTCACTTGGCCCGTTTTTCGATCGAATCTTGTGCATCAAGCTGGTATTTGGCAGATCCGTCCCAGATATGAGAACAGTTTGCCATGCAAGATGATTATACGAGCTTGATACAACTTAAGCAGCTGTTCTGGCGTGAAGTACCGTCTCATCTTCGCTAGGATCCCCAACTTTTTGGCAGCCAGTTGAGCCTTTGCCTCAATGTAAGGGCCAAAGTGAGTGTCGATGTCAACGTTACGCCAAGAAGCTCAAGACGGTCCGTTATCGGTACGGTTACACCTCCAAAAGATGGAGCCGTTGCTGAGCCTCATCAGCCGCCTCACTAAGGTATTGTGTTAGCCCGGTTGTCCCCAGATCCCGCTGTGCGACCTGTAGACACAAGCATAGATAATCTTATCCACCTGATATACCTATAAACCTGTGTCCACCAGGGCCCAGGGCACTTAGAATCGAGAGTCTTCAAGGTTTCGGAGACGCCGATAACAAAACGTCACGGGTGTACAAGCATACACCCACGCGTGGGCGTGACTTGAACCTGTGCTCCAGGGTAAATCCCTGGGTAAGAAAGATACGCCACGTCTGACGGACATCCGATCTGCGTCTCCGAAAGGAGCAAAAGCGCTGGTTTATCAGTCTCCAGATGATGGTGGACTGCATCAAGGTTAGAGTGTAGACCTCTGACGTTACTGAGGTGAACCTTATGTGACAGTGAGTGCTGCCACTGTACAGCTTTTTTTCCTATGTTCCTTATTGCCAAAGTTGAGAGTATAGGAGAGGAGAAGGAAGTGAGATGAGGCTCCACGCTGGCATCCCACAGACACTGACTGGAGGGGCGGCTTCAATATGGCGGCTTAGCTTCGGCGGGCTCGGCGTGCATTGGTCGGTTGCACGTAGGCTAACGTTACATCCGTTACATGTCAACTGGGGTACACTCCTACGGACGCGGGTGACTCAGACCCCAAAAATAAAGACAAACATAAAGACCTTATGTGGGGTGTTTTTACCGATAAAATAGTTGTATTTTACGGCTTTCAAGTTGTATTACTACTGTTAGGTTTTGATCCTTTATAACTATGAATGGCTTGTTTTAAATAAAAACCGGCTAAGTGCGAGTCGGACTCGCGCACGTAGGGTTCCGCACCATTATCTCAAAAAACGGTACAAAAATCACGTTTGTTGTATGGGAGCCCTACTTAAATATTAATTTTATTCTGTTTTTAGTATTTGTTGTTATAGCGGCAACAGAAATACATCATCTGTGAAAATTTTAACTGTCTAGCTATAACGGTTCATGACATACAGCCTGGTGACAGACAGACAGACAGACGGACCGCGGAGTTTCAGTAATAGGGACCCGTTTTTAGCCTTTGGGTACGGAACCCTAAAACGAATGATCTTATTTTACAGTTTGGTTATTTGTTAGGGTTTTTATTTTATATAAATACCTATATGTCTTAATAATTCCAAAGGGCTGCCATGCTGCGATAATTTTTTTATGGTAAACACACGAAAGGTTGTCAGACAGACACATTCGGTCGATGGTCGTCGCCTGAGACGCTTGGTTAAAATATAGTGATCAAAGTCATAGACATCGTTTTAAAATTGTATACTTTTGTTAATAGTTTTCTCAGATTATAAACCTAAATGACCAGTATGAGTTTGATTTCACATATCACATCCAAGTATTCGTAGCATGCTTAGTTACTGCTACATTTCAGAAGTGACAAGAACAACCAACACGTAAGTACACGCCCAAATTGTTATTATAATTTGATTGATGTGATCATAATTATTGATGTTGGTCAGTCACGGATTTTTACAATATAAAGAGACCCGTGAGACCATAGTCTTCTTAAGATGATACATTGACTTATACAATTAAATACCATTGCATTCTTGCTTTTGCATTTTGCCAGCATCATGTATCATCATGTTGAACGTTAATGTTTTGAAATCTTGTTTGGCTTGTCCATCACATTTTTTCCTATTACTGATTAGTTTTGTGAATAATCAAAAGTTTTTACAGCGTGAGCACTTTTAAATCTAAATCTGTTCACACCTTAAACAATTGTCGGTTTATGTGTCTTGGGTTCGAATTTTAGTCATTACCAAAGATAATATAATATACAGTCATTACTTAGCATCTTATCAATAAGATGAGTGAGCCAGAGAAGTGATAAGGTTATTTAATAATAATCAACAAAGAAAATTGTGTCAAATCAAATCAAATCAAATCAAATCTTTTTATTGTGGACATAGGTTATACAGACAGATGTTAGGTAAATTTCAGTTCCATTATGTCCTGCCTAACAGGCATACAATAATTAAGTCAACATGCAAAATAATCATAGATATCACATATAAACCAAATCTTACAAAATACGAATTAGGTGCATGGTGACAGATTGTAGTAGATACTAATTATGTATTAAGAAAATCTTGGATCGTGTAATAGGCTTTGTCAATTAAAAAATTACGTAATTTATATTTGAATAGTGGCAGTTCCTTAGTTTTTAAAATGTCCACAGGTATCCTATTGTAAATTTTAGATGCCATCTCGAAAAGACTTTTGCTCAGAAGAGCAGTTCTATGTGGTATACTAGATACTTTAAGTACATATCTTTTTGATTTTAGTTCACCGAATAGATTTTTATTAATTTTAACAAATACCGCAACTTCATAGATGTAAGCTGATGGAAAGGTTAGAATTTTAAACTTTTTAAAATATGGTTCGCATGATTCAGGAACAAAGATACCAGCAATTGCGCGAACGCATCTTTTTTGCGCTTTAAACACTGATTCTTTATTTGTGGCGTTGCCCCAGAATATAATAGCATTTGTCGCATTTGGTATATATAGATCTCTCAGAATTTAGCCATTGGGTTTTGACGATGCTTATCAAGCGGGGCGTCACCCGGTACCCCAAGCGAAGCACTTGATACCGCATTCTTCGCAGGGGATCCAAGTGCTTACACTTAGAACCAAGGTCCCGTTGTTTATTTTTAGAACAGGACAAATTAAGTGTCAAAGCTTGTTTGTATAATATAACATGCTGAACGTGAATTAACTGTAACAAAGTAATTGATAATTATGCGTAACTGTTGATAATATTATGAACGTAATGTCTAGACAATTATTGTACACTAGAGGACGCCTCGCGGTTTCACCCGCGTAGTTCCCGTTCCCGTGGGAATACAGGGATAAAAAGTAGCCTATGTCACCCGGGGATAGAGTAGCTTTCCAACGGTGAAAGAATTTTTGAAATCGGTCCAGTAGTTTTGGAGCCTATTCGGTACAAACAAATAAACAATCAAACAAAAAATCTTTCCTCTTTATAATATTGGTATAGATAATCTTAATTGTTAAACCCACATTTATACCTTTTGAGTGATGAGTGACTTGAAAAAGGATTGGATGCAAATTTATCGTCTTCTTACAAACACTTCTCAATAGACTTAAAATGCAATAATCTACGGCTCTAAAGTTCTTTTTGGCTACGAGATTTCAGACTACGCCGAAATTGACGGGCCACGGCCCACTCTGCTACGCGGAGCCGGAGCCGGCTGCGAGGTTGAAGCCCAGAAGTGGACATCGAGACGGGCCTTAAGCAGCTTAAGATGCTGCAGTAGGAAATACGGCGAGAGCGTGAACGTGTGCGCGCCGCCGAAGATTTGCGCAACGCGTCACAACGTGGCAACGTGCTACGGGTGGAAGGGCCTCGCCGCAGCAGCTCGTCACCGAGACGACTGTGCTCGCGCCGCCAAAGACCTGCGCAACGCGTCGCAACGTGGCAACGTGCTACGGGCGGAAGGGCGTCGCCGCAGCAGTTCGTCACCGAGACGACTGTGCTAGCGCCGCCGAAGACCTGCGCAACGCGTCGCAACGTGACAACGTGCTACGGGTGGAAGGGCCTCGCTGCAGCAGTTCGTCGCCGAGACGACTGTGCTCGCGCCGCCGAAGACCTGCGCAACGCGTCGCAACGTGGCAACGAGCCACGAGTGGTCAGCCATCATAGCAGCATCTCCACGTCCATCGGTGTGAAGTCGAGGCACCGAGCCACGTGAAGAGCAAAAACGAGACGTGGACTGCGGCAGCGCGACCGCGAAGCATGGATTGACAGGTCACGTAGTCCTTCTTTTTATTTGATAGTATTCAGAACTTTAGGAACGATCTAGCTTTGCCACTTTTGTACCAAAGCGCACCAAAATCACTACAGAAAAATGATCTTTGACTCTTCGTCCATAAATCGGATCGGATGGATGTTTAGTTATAAAAGTTAAATGCTAGGATGAAAGTATCGCCATTTATTTTGCTATCCGAAAACTATAAGGTTTGGCTAAGAAGTGCCACAGAAGGTGAAAGTAGGTACTATTCTATTTATTTGCCAATGGAAAGAGACGTTATGAATGCGTTTCCTTACGAACTAAACTACAGCTAGACCTTGGAAAATGATTAGCAGAGAACCAGCTTAACGAATCTATGGAGGTGTATTATTATGCAAAATAACGTCTTATTTATCAAAGCGAAATACATAGTAGGCACTTCAAAGCATTACAGATAAAACACCTATGCCACTCTTTCTTTTTGGAATTGTGTATAATGTGTCCATTTCAATCAGGTGTTACAGTATTTATTCAATAGTAGGGAGCGCAGCCAACTTGTTACGGGGGTGTTTCAATTGTAAGGAAATAGGAACTCATTTTTCGCACAGCACTAATCCGCTGTGAAGTGCACATGTTGTAATAAGATTGGATGTGCAACAGAAAAGTTCTACAGTAAAATAGATGATGGAGTAAAAAAAAAACAGTAGTGATGCGGCACAAAAGCTATGGAAAAACAGTAGTTTGTTTTTTTGTTTTAAAGATCTTTATTTTATTTTAAATAAAAATTTTACAAGAAATGCACTTACCCTAAGATACATTAAAACATCACACAGAACACTTTATGAGGCTATAACATTCACCTTTCAAAGTTTATCAAAATGGTTTTAACAAGAGCTGATTATAACATAAACTTTTAACTGCATGTTATGGTAACTTATTAATAGTTTTACAAATTATTTAGGAAACATAATTTTGCTGCTTGCATGTAGGTATATCTAAGTAACTAAAAGTATAAATATCAGCTGATCGCACGGTAACTTAAGAAAACTAGCAGCGTGCGACCAGTTAACGATCAGCGGTCGGAACCTCCCTGACGCCCGTGCTCCGGTGCTACAGCGGCCGGGGCCGGGGCGGCAGCGAGCGTCTCAGGGGTCAGGACACTGGTCGGTCGCACCTCAGTTGGTGGGAACAATAGATAGTGATGCGGTAGGCGGTAAGTGCCGTATCTATCGACATATGGTAGTTTATCTAATGTTGATAAACATAGATTTGAGATCAAGGGGTTGGAAGTATTCATTTTGTTTTTATTATAAAATTTGGATGATATTTTAATTATATAATTGAATAGTAAAGGAAGTTTAATTTGTTTATGAAGTTTTTTGAGATTAGTTTTAAATTTAGTATAGTAGGACATTTTTACTGCTTTATTCTGTATGACTTGCAATAGTTGGTGGTTAGATAGACATGTGCTACTCCAAACAGGACAAGCGTATGTTATACAAGGGCGGACAAGTGTAGTATAAATCCTAAGCTTGGTACTGCTACTTAATTTGCTTTTTCGATTCAATAAAGGGTTTAAAGCACCAAGTGCTTGGGCGCCCTTAACACGTAAGTCAGATATATGTTTTGTCCAATTTAGTCGACTATCCATTTTGATACCAAGATAACGCACACAAGTTTTCCAAGGTACTTTAGGCCTAGCACGAGAGAAGAATATAGCTTCCGTCTTATCTTCGTTTATTTTTAATTTCCATTTCCTGAAATAATCAAGAAGTAAGTCGATTGAATATTGTAGACGACCTATAATGAGATCTGTATCATCCGAAGAGGTATACGAGGCAGTATCGTCAGCAAAGCAAGCTAATTTGGTTCGAGGTTGAATACGGATATCATTTATGAACAGGAGAAATAAAAAGGGCCCGATAATCGAGCCTTGCGGAACGCCTGCTGGTACTTTTTGGGGTGATGATGAGGTTGCCCTGATGTAAACAAGAAATGTACGATCTGCAAGGTACGACTGGATGAGTTTAATGAGAGGCATAGGCACCTCCACAGTTACTAACTTGTGCGGCAGGCCCTCGTGCCACACGGTATCAAATGCTTTTTCAATATCGAGCAGAAACATACCTGTGGATTGTCTGAGGTTTAAGTGATGGGATATGTGTTCAGACACCCTGGCCAGCTGTTGAAAAACAGTAGTGATGCGGCACAAAAGCTATGAAAAAACAGTAGTGATGCGGCACAAAAGCTATGAAAAAACAGTAGTGATGCGGCACAAAAGCTATGAAAACTTATTTTAAAAGATTAAATAACAAAGACAGTATAATACAAAAAAAAACAAGATAATGAGTAATAGAGTCTGTTCCTAATCGGTATATGGATAATAATTATTACCTACAAATAAAACAGTAGTGTAAGTTGTTTTGTACTTTATCTCACTATAATGTGCCCACGAATATGAAGGGATCTGGAATAGCGCGACATGGCTGTCAATGTAAAGACTGTTAATGTCAATGTAGTGGTAGTTCATGTGACTAACCATTCTCTGCCGCGTATTTCCCTTTCCGTGTTCAACTGGCGACACCGGTCTCGCGAAATCCACACGCTTTTGTTTTACTACAGAATCCTACGATCCCGTGTTCAGTTCGCGTCAACTGAGCACGCCTTTGTGATCAGGTGGCGCTGGGTAAGGTTTAACAAAATCGTGTGCAGTTGAACTGAACACTTTTTTGACTTGACTCTTAGACTGTTTGAGTCTTCAAAAGCGTGTTGAATCAGCGACGGTATTATTCTATAGTAGACAGTAGGTTGTATTATTAACTCAATATGATTTCAATGAAATATTACATACAATACAATTAATGAAACATTTATTATCAGCACAATTATATAAATACCTATATGTCTTAATAATTCCAAAGGACTGCCATGCTGCGATAATTTTTTTATGGTAATCACTCGAAAGGTTGTCGAGTGTTTCTAGCTAGTACGAGTAATGTGGCTTGAAGACACTTTCGGTCGATGGTCGTCGCCTGAGACGCTTGGTTAAAATATAGTGCTCAGTGTATCGTTTTAAAATTGTATACTTTTGTTAACAGTTTTCTCAGATTATAAACCTAAATGACCAGTATGAGTTTGATTTCACATATCACATCCAAGTATTCGTAGCATGCTTAGTTACTGCTACACTACAAGGCTGGACAAATTGTATATCCGAAAATGTCCTCTACTGGACACAGACTTTCTCAAAGCGACTTTCCTTTCGATGCGATTCGATATATATCACACTGATAAGCGATTTTTATTCAGCGAAATTGCTAGTACGTTGAAGTGTCCACGTCAACAAACACGCATTATGTTGTAATTGAACCAATTTGCACTTGAACCTTTTTTAGAAAGTAAAGGAAGAAAGAAAAACGTTTATGTGCGCCAGGCATGACGCATAGCATAAAAAAAAACAAAATAAACATTTAAATACAAATACAGAGTATGCGTCACAACTACACAAAACGGTTATCACTCAGAATAATGCTGGGACTCGCGTGCAAGATAGAGGCACAGCGCTAAGGGCAAGTGACGGAGCGAACATGTTCTATTAAGTAGGTCTTATAGTTAGATTATGGTGACTCAAAAAACTACCCATTAGGGCATACACAATTTAACAATATAAGAATTTAAAATCGATATTTCATACAAATTAACACAATTTCAATATTAGCAATACAATCAATCCTTATACTAAACATTTAGAATACAATTAATTATTATAATAAATATACAGAATACATTAATAAGTCAAGTTTTTTATTTGAAAAGCATAGATAAATAATTATCATTTAGAATATTACATTTTGTCAAGCAGGAATTCGTCAATGGTATAGTAGCATTTGTCAATTAAAAAAATATTTAGTCTCCGTTTAAATTGTGTCAAGTTTAAATCTTTAATGTGATTTGGTATTTTATTATATATTTTCGGAGCCATGCAGAGGATGCTTTTGTGCATAAGGGCGGTCTTTGAGGCTCTTAGACATAGTTCGTGACGATATTCTTGTCTTGTCGATCTATAGCGCTGCTCTGAAGTTTTTTTAAACAGTTCACTATTTTTCTTGACGAACAATGCGGTCTCGTATATGTAAAGACAAGGTAATGTGAGTATTTTAAGAGATTTAAAATGCGGTTTGCAACTTTCCGTTGATTTAAGACTACATATCGATCGAATGCACCTCTTCTGTGCTTTAAAAATGTTATTTTTTTCGCAGGAATTTGCCCAAAAAATTACTCCGTAACGTAATATGGAATCTACATAGCCATAATACGCAGCTACAACAGCTGCCTGATTAACTATGTTTTTAAGTTTATATAGAGCAAAGGAGAACCTACTTAATTTTGTCATAAGAATTGATTGCATGTTGTTTCCAAGTTAGTTTAGAGTCAATTGTCAAGCCTAGAAATTTTATATGCTCTACTTCTTCAATTCTGTTATCGCCAAAATTTATGTCAGGAGTGGTCATATTTTGTCAAAACTGCATAATTTTAGTTTTATTTAAATTTAATTTTAAATTATCAACTGGCTATCTATCTACATACCACCTACCTATCTACCTTACCTACCTACCAACCTATTCACCTGCCCTACTACCCTATCCAACATACCTACCTACTCTACCCTACCCTAACCTACATACCGACCGGCGATCTAATTAAATTTTAGAACACAAAAGCTGCTACTAGTGAGATATTTTCTCTCGCAGACTTTTTGTAGGTAATAATGAGTACTTGAATCATGTAGTACATTATTTCTATGAATCATCAATCTCTTTTTTTTTCTCAGCGCACGCCAAATAATGAATTTTATACCATTCTCCCTCTAAAAAGCTTATTTTATTCACTGAAAACAGTGAATAAAAAGCACTTTTAATCACTGTTTTGGTGTTTGAATTTAGAACACACCAATATAATATTCAAACTCTTAGATAGAGTTAGAGATAGTGTTAGAGATAAGAGTTAGAGATAGGGATAGAGATAGAGAAAGATTTAGAGATAGAGGAAGAGATAAATATAGAGATAGAGATATAGTTAGTGATAGAGATAGAGTAAGAGATAGAGGTAGAGATAGAGTTAGAATAGAATAGAATAGAATAGAATTTATTTTTCCAAAAGTAAATGTTACATTGTACACCACCACCCAAGACTAAACACTAATCGAAATAAGTACTAGTAATAAGTTTACAAAACTAATATAAAGGCCTAAAAAAAAAAAAAAAAAACTTTGTAAACATTTTTCACTAAATTGATGCGGTTTTATTCGAACTTAAAACCAAACAAAAATTTTACTGATGTTAGAACCATATAAAGAAAAGATAAACAATTGGCGGTATACAGATAAAAATTCTTTACCTTCCGCGCTAGTCAAAGACTATGTTAGAGATAGAGTTAGAGATAGAGTTAGAGATAGAGTTAGAAATAGAGTTAGAGATAGAGTTAGAGATAGAGTTAGAGATAGAGTTAGAGATAGAATTAGAGATAGAGTTAGAAATAGAGTTAGAGATAGAGTTAGAGATAAAGTTAGAGATAGAGTTAGAAATAGAGTTAGAGATAGAGTTAGAGATAGAGTTAGAGATAGAGTTAGAGATAGAGTTAGAGATAGAGTTAGAGATAGAGTTAGAGATAGAGTTAGAGATAAAGTTAGAGATAGAGTTAGAGATAGAGTTAGAAATAGAGTTAGAGATAGAGATAGAGTTAGAGTTAGAAATAGAGTTAGAGTTAGAGATTGAAACACAAGTTACCTAGCTCAAGGGTTAGGGTTTCACTATTTTTTTGTAAATTTTGAAGGTAATAAACCCATTTATTTATTATCATTCCTTGTGCCGCTTCAATCTTTCTTTTTCTCGTAGTCATGGTATAAAATATAGTATGCAACTCTTGAATAAAACGGATTTATATCGAGGGCCATGAATCACTCGCGTCGCTCATAATTCTAACACTTGAATCACTCGCTATGCTCGTGATTCATACAACATGAATCACTCCCTACGGTCGTGATTCAGTCGTTAGAATCCTTCACTTACTTGTGATTCATCTACGGCCCTCGCATTAAATCCGTCTTTTATTCACTAGTTGCATAATATACTATTATTGGCAAAATTTTGCTACTTTGGGTTGCAATTTTCATAAGAATCTCATTTTTTTTTGAAAATAGATTATAGCCTATGTTACTCGGAAATAATGTAGCTTTACCTAAGAGAAAGAATTTTTTAAATCGGTCTAGTAGTTTCGGAGTCTATTCGGTACAAACAAACAAAAAAATCATTCCTTTTTATAATATTGGTATAGAAATAAACAAAGTACTTGTACGATATCGCCTATCGACGTAATTTAAGTTACGTCGCGGCATCAGTAAGGTCATTAAGGCGCATATATTCCCCAATGTTAACGCAGTACAGGCCGTGCGCCCGCTCGGAGCCAGATTATCAATATTGGACCTCGTTTTGGACAGTTTTGTTTGAAAAATATTCTTATATTTACATATGCTATTTCAGTTATGAAGAAATTCCAGCCATCAAATTTTCTGTGTACAAATAATTTTAAACATTTAAGTAGTTTTGGAGGAGTATCCAAAAGTAGCGAAAAAATATTGTGTTGTTAATTATTTTTTTGAAGAAAACTATTTGTTTTAAGAAAAAACCATGTCTCATAAATAATGTACATGAAACAATAATAAATATATATTTTTTCAAACCATTTAACCTAGCCGTTACTAAGGAGTATGCTTTAGTAAGTTACCGTTTTTCGATACTAAAGCGGTTGTAGGCCCTTGAGCGTCGCGGCATCAGTAAGGTCTTTAAGCGTCGCGGCATCAGTAAGGCAGTAAGGAACCGTTTTTAGAGCAGTGGTAATGAAATAATTTACACAAAGTAAATTGAAACCCACGACCTACAACTTGTAAGTCGCGGCCGTTACTACTGGGCACCACTGCTCTGCTCTCACGCTCAATTTCATGAAATCATAGATTTTGACGTTTTTCATTTATTTTTTTTGATTTTGTGCATAGCCACAATTTCTTCGTCAGATAAAACCGTTTTTATGTCATATTTCGTCAAGCCACACCCGATGAATTGGAAATGAACGGCCATTCACGAAAAGTGTTCATTTTGGAGCTACGTCACGCACATCTGGATCCATCATTTTGGTTTTTAGTCTAAAAGTGGACCCCTGACCAAAAGGACCCCTTTGGTCTGAAACGTTTTTTATTTATTCTCGTTGTTCTCTCAGCAATCCATAACTATCAAGTTTTCGCCCTGAATATACCTACCTACATGCTCAAAATACTGTCTGCTATTGAAGTATAATTCTAAACTATCCACAGACTCAGATCAGATAAAAAGTCGAGATGGAACGTTGCAAACAACAAGGTGACGCCGGCTATAACTACGCCTAACACAAAAGTTTAATTCTGCAACAAAGTCGAAAGTGTCGTATCTGACTGCTCTAGGATAGAAATAAAGCATTTCGTTCATTGGTTTCCGTCGATTGGTGGACAATCATAAGTTTTATATTTTGCAAGTTCCTCATTTTCGGTGTTTTAGTAATAAATACCCCATCGATACAGGGCCGGAAATCGTAAAATTTCGTGATGTTGATCACCGTATGTGTGTCTATGGTAGATATATATTGAATGAAATGTTCGACGTCGATATTCTCGGTATCTAGACCAACGTCCTTGATGAATGCTGAAATATCAGCTGTGGCTTGGTAAGATACAGCAACTCCACTTTGCAGAATCACTTTATTGAATAAGGTGTCTTCATTGAATAATAAGTGGAAGTGAACATACATGGACCCGGAGGTGTGTCCAAACAGTAGAATATTATCAGAATCTCCTTAAAAACTAACGATGTTCTTTTTGATCCTAGAGCGAAATTCTGGTCTTTCAATGCTTGGTTAGTGTACTCAGTGTTAGGTAAGCAGTGGTGGAATTGGGGATTGCAGGATGGAATTTAACTCGCCGAACATGACCGATCACAGCGCGAGAACGCCCGAATGCAGTTTCGGTTTCGGTAGAAGTTTCGGCAGGTTTGCCGCTGAAACAGAAACTAAATAGCCATAAGGAATGCCGAGGAACATTGTATATATTTGCTTGACGATCCCATTCAGCTTTCTGCATAATGACTTCCCCAAGAACGTAGCCATTCAGTGATAATATTAGGAGCACGCAAAATACGTTGACAAACATTTTGGTACACTTTTCACGAGTAAAATATTCTGTAATTTAACGAGAATATCAGGTAAACCAAAGACAAAAAATAAGAGGACCTGTTCAAAAATTAAAAACTATTGCGATGGCGGCACTCACAAATACACAATAACGCACCGACTGTGAGTGGCTTGAGATGACATGTGGGCAACTACAGATCTGTGGATACTTATGTCAACTATTACGTGTACGGGATTACTTTAAGAGTAGCGCACATACAAAGGGTTAACTTCACTGCTCGAGCAACTGCCGCCTAGTCCGTTCCATAATCGGACTACAAGAAGTACGATGCGTCATCGGTATATAGTGGACATCTCAGCCAATACGTACTAAATGTTTTGGGAATACTTTTATTGTGCGTACTGCTAAGGAGTGGAATTGCCTGAAACCTGGGGGTCTATAAGTCAAGAGAGACTTTGTTATTTCTAGGCAAACGTGCTTCACCACCGATCTCAACATCACTTACCATCAGGTAAGGTGGTCAAACGCGAGCTAAAAAATTGTAAAAATAAATGTTCGAAGATCCGTGCGCCCTATCCAACAATGAATAGAAGTAACCTGGTTGAAATCGTCGTGTAAGGAAAAGCAAACGAACTATGGCGGACGGAACCGAACGTCTCGAGAGGTTCGGTTCCGTCCGCCATAGTTCGGATATTATCGTCAAGCGCTGGTCATCATACTTGTTTACATTTTAGCTAGTACTAGCTTCTACCCGTGGCTTTGCCCGCTGAAAAAGTGTTTTTCATCGCAAAGGAACACACTACGGGGTAAAAATTATCCTATATCCTTTCCAGGGCCTCAAAATATGTCCATAACAAATTTCATCTCAATCGGTTAGGCGTGAAAAGGTAACAGACAGACAGGGTTACTTTCGCATGTATAATAGCTTTTTATTATTTTATTTTATATTGTAATTGAATTAAATGAAAATGTTAACGAATCTATGAAACTACCATTTGCGTTTCTCTGCTCTGTGTGCGATAACCTTAAGCAGCATTTATTTATTTATTTATTTATGTATTCTTTATTGTACACCAGAAAATACAGTAACAAAAGAAACTTAAAACTAAAAATATACAACGGGCGGCCTTATCGCATTCCGTGATCTCTTCCAGGCAACCTGAAATGGACAGTGATTGCCTGGACATGACATGGGGTTGTCAGGGGTGTAACAATACCAACAATGAATAATAATATAATGATACAATAATACCTAATAAAAACACAAATATAATTATATATGCCATATAATAAATATATAAATACATACATATTTAATATATCAATCAATCAATCATTTATTTCGGACCATGATCCATAATTTGTTAGTAATACACTTATGACTATGTTAGTAAATTTACATAATTTAATAATGTCATTCTTATAAAAATAATAATAATCCATACACACAATAAAATTAATAAATAACAAATAAATTAATAAATAACAAATAAATTAACAAATAATTCAATTACCTAGTTCAAATATTGATTTCCTGTTGCACTGGAGCCGCCGCTGTGCAAGCGGGTCCAGTACCCCAGGAAAGGGCAGTCCGGTTTATCCGCAATAACCCTCAGGACACTGTTTACGCTCCCCCGCATCCTGTGCATCAGGGATGCTGTCCTCTTCCGCATTATCGCCTGAAAACTATCAGTATTCGCTTCTGCAAACATCCCTGATGCACTACAGAAACGTGGGAGCCCCAACAGTATCCTGAAAGCGTTATTATACTGGACCCGGAGAACGTTGTAAGCCCTCTGCGTATGTCTAACCCACAGGCTGCACGTGTAAAAGGTCTGGCAATACGCCTTGAAAAGTGTGATCTTTACTTCCCTCGTACATCGCGCAAACCTGCGGGCCAGCATATTGCATCGGACTGACAACGCCCTCCGTTCCCTCTCGATGTCATCGTCATCGTGCAGATCCTCGTTTAGGATGTGACCTAGGTACTTAAATTTTGCCACCCTCTTTAGTGGTACACCATAAAGGCTCACCTGAGGAACTGCTCTAGGCTTCTTGGTACCCACCCGGAACACCATAACCTCACTCTTCCCCACATTATACAGTAGGCCATGTGATTCGGCGTATCCTTCACACACCTCAAGTAACCGTCTGAGTCCTTCAATTGAAGGGCTCAGCAGTACCATGTCATCGGCGTAACTTATGCTATTTATCATCTGCCCATCAATGGAGCATCCGACACCTGTACCGCTGAGCTCCTCAATCAACTGATCGACGTATAGGCTGAAGAGCGCCGGGGAGGTCAAACCTCCCTGTCTGACCCCACACTCCAGACAATAGGTCCCGGAAAATACACCCGACCACCTGACCTGGTTAATTTGGTTGTCATACCAGTATTGCAGTAGGTCAACTAGCTCATCAGCTAGACCCTGTTCGCGTAACTTTGACCACAGGATGTCATAATTAACCAGGTCAAATGCCTTGGATAGATCCAAGAAGGCAGCGTACACCGGCGTGCTTCTGTCAGTGTAGTACCTGACGGTGTGCTTAAGCGCCAGAATAGCAGTCTCCGTGGAAAGCCCAGCCCTGAAACCAAACTGGGCATCCTGCAGACTGAGCTGTTCAGTTACTCTCCGCTCAAGCACACCGTCCAGAACCTTTGCAGTTATAGTCGCCAGGGATATTGGCCTGTAGTTATGTCTGTCTGAGACATCCCCTGCTCTATTCTTGACTACGGGGACAACTATTGTCCTCATCAGTTCAGTGGGAAGATAGGAGTGCCTGACACTGAAGTTATATAACATTGACAAGACCCTAGGAAGATGCGGACCAGCACACTGAAAATGTTCTATGCTAAGGCCATCGTGACCCGGTGACTTGCCCCTGGTCATAGACTTTATAATTTTGCTGATTTCCTTTGAGGAAATGCTAGTTGGTACCTCAGAGACTTGTCTTTTAGGGTCACGATCCCTCGCCTTCGATGGAAGTCGCGAGGCTACCCGAAAGTGCCTCATGAACATGTCCGCAACCTCCCCCGCGCCCGTCTTGCCATCAACGCTCACCGGAACAACAAGTTTCGGGCTCAAACGCTGGGTGGATTTCCAAAACTTCTGGAATCGCTTGCTTTGATGTTCCGCAGCCAAAATGTTCATCCTAACCTGTTCTTCATTCTCCTGACAGAACTTCAAAGCTCGTTTAAAAGCCTTTCGCGCTTCCCTCATTTCTACGAAAAGCTGCCCAGAATGAGGTTTTCCACTCCAAACCCAGTTGAGAAAGGCCCTCCTTGCACTCCCGTGAGCGTCCCTGACATACCTGTTCCACCCAACGACTGTACGCCGACCTCCTCTATTTCCCACTAAGCCAGAACTGCCTTCTGCCGCTTGCCGAAGCGCTGTTACAATATTGTTGTACATGCTGTCAATAACTATTCTATGGTCCTTGTTTTGGCAAAAACTATCACAACAATCACACAATTCATCTGGAAAGACTATATGTTTGAGATTTTCCATACATAACCTATAATAACAATTTATTTGGGCTGCATTTCTTTCACCCCATATAGCCTTATCACAGTTATTACGTGGTATTACAGAAGCATCCGACGGCCCGGCCAGGCCCAGGTTAACATGAATGACAAGCGGAAAGTGATCAGACCAGTACACATCATGATAAACTTCAACCTTCTCAAGTGATTTCCAGCCCGCTTCAGAAACCAAGCAATGGTCAAGCCAACGTCTACTTCCCCAAGCATCACACACAAAAGTATAAGAATCGGAGTCTATGCCTAGTTTAATATAGTCCGCACAACGCCAACTCTGTTCATTACAGAAACTTAACATTTCTCGACTAAATAGACCGCCTGGGTGGGAGTTAAAATCACCGAGTATATAAACGTTCTCCACATTCTCGCTCTCAATAACAGCCGCTAGCTCGCTTAAACACTCACAGAACTCGCTTAAGTTATTTATTGAGTCAGTAGGCATGTACACACTAAACAATAACAAAGTGTGACCGGCGCATGTCACTTTTATAGCTGCGACGCGGTCACTCACACAAGGTACAACAGAAACAGACGTAAATACAGACTTTCTCCACAAAAGAGCTACACCCCCATACGGTCTTCCCCTCAAAACTCCCGATGACGTATCCACCGCAGATTTGCCAAAATATCCAAAATTTACATCTAGGCTACCCAGGGTTGACACCTCATGAGGCAGCAACCAGGTTTCCTGCAGCGCAATGACATCCATAGACTTACATAGACCTTGTACACACACGATTGACCTCTTCAACGACTTACAGTTGTAACTTACAAACTTAGTAAGAAAAACATTATTTAAATTTTTATCCATTGTTTGTGTGCTAGTCATTAACGATTTTATTTTTACAAGTACCGTCACTCGGCTGCAAGTCACCCTGCCGCCGCTCGCTCATGCTTCCATAATTAACAAACCTACGGAAAGATACACCATCGGGCCACAGGCTTTCATTCATAAATACATTCAGCTCCCTCTTAGGTATCAAAAACTTATATGCCGCATATCCCTTATTCTTTTTCATATCTATTTTATGCAATAAAACGTCCACATTAGTTTTGTTTTTAATGTAGGTAACAATATCTTCCATCTTGGTGTCTTTGTTTACATTATAGATATAAAAAGGCACATTAATATCCGCTGCCTTAAATGAACAATGAGGCAGCATATTTGCCGTACCCTTCAACCCAACAAAACGATTTCGCACTCTTTTACGTTGCACTTCAACCCAACCCTCACTAGGAGACTCATTTCTCCAATTACCCTCACACACTACATTTGAGAATGTTTTACATTTTCGACGGTTTGGAGTTGACGCGCTTGGAGTTTCAACACGCACCAATACGTCACTGTCCGTCACCACAGTGGGCCTCATCGCACTGTCACTCGCTCCTTCCTTCGCAGCTATTGTCGCTGTCCTCGTTGCGCACACTTCCATCCTCGTCGAAACCGCAGTATGGGCCTCACCGCGCTCGGAACCCTTTTCGCCTTTCTCCGAATATATGTGCGCCGGCGGCGAAACGATACTATTATATATGATGGTATCGTTACATGTCTCGCTCACACCTGGCACACATTTTGCGATTGCGGCATTCGTTGACCTCTCCGGAATAGCTTTAGTAATTAGACCAATTGGGCCACTGTCATACTCAAAATTATTTTCTAATAAACATGCAGCTCCTCTCTTACGATTGACATTCATGCTCCTATAACAGGTATCACTTGTCACCTTCATGTCCGCAATATCATCCAAAGTTACATACTTTTCTTTAATCACAGCCACCTCTTCCTGTAGTTTTAATAGATCTCTCAGAAGTCTAGTAGCGTCAATGTGATCAAACGCTACTGGTGGCAGTTTGCTGAGATTTCTGGCTACAAAAATGGGAAGTAACTCCGGATCCACTTCCTTTATCATTGTAATGATATCCTCAATGTCTCTTCGGCTCCTACCCTCCTTCCTTCTATTAATTTTTCGGCGAGATGTATCAACCGACTCGAAAAGTAAATCTTTTGCCAGCGTTATATCTTCATCCTTAAATGCAGTAGTACACAACCGTATCATGCTAACCTCATCCATAAAGGCTGCCTGGTTTTGCACAAACGCAAGCAACTCGTTAATCACTACATTACAACTATTACATTTAACTTTATTTCTCAACATTATCACGTCACAAGGTCACTGACCGCTCGTTCTGACACTCGCTGCGCGTGCGCTCGCTCACACAGCTGAGTCAGTAATTGATATAATTATATAAGACGTGAAAATAAATGACGTACGACAATCATAGACAAAGTCTGTCAAAAAACTAAGAGTACGATTACAGCGATAAGTAATGTTCCTTGACGAGTCTTTTAAACACAGGCAACGACTGAGCACGTTTAATTGGGTCAGGCAATGCATTCCACAGACGAGCAGCCTGGACTGTAAAAGATTTATCCATGAAAGTTGTGGAATGCATTGGCATTTTATAGCATGTGCGTGATCAAACAGAGTCATGATCTAACTGTTCGAAACCAATAAAGGTTTCGTTCTTTTTTATTATTTTGATGCAACACTGTGTCAACTCGCTGTCATCGATATTGACATGACAGTTTTTGGTTGGGTTGAAGATGGTGACACAGGAAAAAAATTGTCACTAAAAACGCGAGACGTAAACGTTGGTCTTGATTTAATTTTGTTGAAATTGGTTTATCGCCACCCAATCGTTATTCGAAATTACGTTCGGTATCCGCGAGTGGTACTGTGAATCATTCATGCATTTGTTTGTGTGTATATTTCGCGCGCAGCGAAGTATTTTTGTCGGGACGTGTACCAGTCTGCCGGCCATCTCGGTCCACACTACGTCGGTTATCCCAAACTATTATATATATTTTCCTCCTATAACCCCCGACCGGACACGGGATTGAACGAGAACAGGAGACCACCACGGGGACAAATGTAAGTTATAGCTGTAAGTTGTGATGCTTGTAGAATTATAGGACAATCACTTTCCATCTATATAAGGGAATTGGTATCCCAAAAAACAAACCCCTAGTTACCACTGCCGCGTATCGCGGTTTCGTGGGTATAGACCTTGTAGGATCCAGGAGTCGGAACATTGCTCATGGGCCCCAGTATTGCCTCTTGGCTTGTGATCCGCAGGCTTGTATTCAACATTTTGGTAGCAGAGCGTGGTTTGCATTCCACCATTTAGTATACGCTAGGACACTCGTTCACACTGAACGCTGTATTGTTTGTCGGTTTGTTTTTTATTGCTGAGCATACTTTGATTGGAAAGTGGTACATTTTTGAGTCAGTCAGAGGTAGCTGTGTCTTGTTAGGTTGAAATCAACCCCCACAGTTATATTGCAACCTGTTAAATAAAATACACAACTTACAACTTAATATTTGTCACTCCGGTATAGAAGTTTAAAGTTTTGTTATTGAATTTTCTTGTTTGTTGTACACAACAAACAAGAAAATACCTGAGTTAGCCGCTGCGGTTGAAGCAGACGTCAAACAGTTTTACAATTTCTCGGACAACATTGTTCAGGCAACCGGTAAATTCAGGGGTTCTGCACATGGTGTTTTGATAGACGAGACAAATTCTCCCACCCATCCTGCTTTGTTAGGACGCCTACCTTGCCTACCTTGGACTTGCCACACTTTGGTGGAGATTTAGGTTGTTGGACTGCCTACTTCAACCTGTTTCACAGCTTGGTAGATGCTAGGTTAGACTTGTCGCCTAGTCAAAAGCAGGCCTATTTGTTCTCCACTTTGAGAGGAGAGGCCCTAGGTCTTGTGAACCACTTAGCGGTTACGGATCAAAACTACCCTACTGCCTGGGGCAGACTAAGCACCTACTTCTGACTAAACGCAACGCGAATGTGAGGCTTTTGACGAACGCCCACATCTTTCTGGTTTTGGCGTCACCTCGTATCCATCGGGTTGCCACTCTACGAGTGGATTTGGTCAACCCACTCACAGTAGCCTTGAATGCTTTGAAGCGATTAGGTCTACCAGTCGAGCAATGGTAATTTATTTTGCTTCACATCGTCTTGTCTAAGTTGCCTTCCGATTTTAAGGTTCGGTGCGAGCGTGGTGGGGATACTGCCATATACCTCTCACCTTTCGATAATTTGTTGCAGTTTTTTGATGAGGAGTGTCGCTTTTTGGACAACTCTGCTGTTGAATGTTCCTCGGTCCCTCGGCCCCCAGAGCGGTTCTCTTCGGACCAGCGTAGTGTTGGTGCGCGCCCCACCCCTCGTGGGATGGGTGAGCCACGACGCCCTCCTCATCAATATGTAGCGACTCAGGTTCGCAGTATGCGCTGCATTTATTGCAACACGGATGGCCACGTGGTCACATCCTGTCTAAAGTTCCTGAAAAGGAACAGTAAGGACCGGCGTGGAATCGCCAACAGCCGCAAGTGGTGCTACAATTGTCTAGGACAGCATTTGAAGCGAGATTGCCAGAGGTTAGATCCTAGCCCGCACTGTCAAGGCAAGCACTACCGCGTGCTGTGTCGGACGCTCCCCCCTAGGCGGGGGTCCGCATCCCCACCAACCTCACCAACCCCACGTGGATCCTCGACGGGGCACACCTCGCATGGGCGGAGGCACCCCTCCACCCCCTCCTCAATTGGAGGAGAGGTATTTGGAAATGGAGAGGCAGGCAGCGCCGCAGCGATTCTCACCACCACTACATGAGCGACCGCGATTGGAGCGCCGCCCGCCCCAGTTTGGACGTGTACGTAGTTACCGGACCCCGATGACTGGACGAATCGAGGTACACCCTGGCACGCCGTTGGCTCCTACCCGTACTCCAACTGGTCAGCGTCCGCTTTTCAGGATGACCACCAACCCCCGGGGGGTTTTCAACAATAGGTAGTCGCCTCCCTCTCACCCATTACAGCCGCCCAGCCAGAGACAGTCCTTCTGCCAACTGTCTCTGTAAGGATCTGGTGCCCTAAGGGTAAATTTTTGTTAGTTTGTGCTCTTTTGGATTCGGGTTCTCAAGGCTGTCTTGCATCCTTTTGTTTAGTGGAGAGATTGAATCTCCCATGTAGACACCACCCTTTTGCTATATATGGTATAGGTGATTTGAAGCGGGTGGTCCAAGGGGAGAAGTTGAAATTTGTCTTTCGTCTGTTCATCATGGGCCAAGAATCTTATTTTTGAATGATATTAGCCCTGCAGTGGTGAAATTAACGTCGGACCTAACTCCTGCCGACCCGAAGTGGTTTGTACCCGGACCCGTAGACTTGCTTTTAGGTGCGGATGTTTTGGGTTTGATTTTGTCCGGGACCAAGCAGGTTCTGCAGATGAATGGGTGCTTTACCGACAGTTTCCGGCGCACCCTGGTAACAGCTGGCACTCGGTAACGCAGAGTCCAGCTGGCCAATCTTCTCACCACGATGATTCCCCAAAATGGAATCATCGACACGATGAAGAAGAAGAACCGACAGTTTTTGGTTTTAGCTTAATGGGTCCCGTGTTGAAGGGCCCCGCCCCGCGGATTGAGGACCAAGGATTGAATGTGGGGATCTCTCTTTCTAACGCCGTTCAGCGATTGATTGCATTGATCATGCAAAATAGCACCCAGTGTGGCACGAGCACCAAGCCCAGCAAAAGACCACTGAGCATTCCTAATGTTAAAGTCACCAGTTAACAGAAAGTGATCGTTCGGATAACTCGTTATACACTACGACACTTGATCTAAAAACTCAACCAGATCGTTTTGATGAGAGGTACACTGTGGAAAATAGCAAGTATATAATCTGAGTCGCAAATGCTCAGACTTTTTCTTAAGGCGTAGGGTTAGAGAAATAATATCTGCCGATAATCTGTTATTCGAGCAAGAGATGTTTATGTCACTTACTGCAATGCCCTTCCTGATTGCAATGAGAACTCCGCCCCCAATTTTGTCCGATCTAGAATCATAGTCGCGGTCACACCTAAAAACATTGTACCTAAGGTCAAATAATTCAGAGCTGAAAATTTCAGGCAGCAACCAAGTTTCACTCAGGCAGATCACATCATACGTGCAAAGCAACAAGTTATTATAAAACAGGTTAGTTTTAGTGCGCAATCCACGTACGTTTTGATAGAAAATATTTAAATTAGTACTGAATGTGCAATGTAAAACTCAGAACACTCAATAAACAACAAGTTAGACAAAAAGTGTCGCTGGAATAAAAACGTTTGGATGTACAGCTCATGGCACGTTTCTCAGCGTCATTGAATAAATTATGAATAAGAAACTCAAGAAAAAGAAATCTCTCCCAAAATAAAATGATGCCGGGCTTGCTGCACGATCGTATTACAATGGTGCGCACAAGTTTTCTTGGTAATTGGCTAGTTTGTTATAAGTGTTTATGCCTGTCCAATATGGTCCCATGACTAATGTCCATGTGTTTAGTAATTGTACTTTTGAAATAGGATCAAAATAAAGCGTTTGGTTGTTTGGAAAAGGTTTCACGGCGTCTAAACCGTAAGATGGTAAGATCAGCGTAAAAAAACTCAGTAAAACAGTTGCTACAGTTGCGATTTTTGACCTTGGTTTTCTTTTTCCTTCTGGTAATTTGGTTGTTGGTTTTATATCTGGTTCTGTTATATTTACGTTATTCTGGTCAACGGGCAAAACTGAGAGTTTCACAATAGGGCGTTTCATGACCCCATTTTTGGTTTTTAATGAAACTTTAGCACTGCTCCTCGTTGTGCGGTAGGTTTAAATAAAAGTTTTTACACTTGCACGGTAGATGAAGAATAGTTTATTGCAAGATGAAGTTTACAGGCACAGAATAAAGAATACAGCTTGAAGTATGAAGGAGTGGACAGATAGAAGGCACAACGAAACAATGTAGATTTAGACTTAGATAATAGCGAGATGATTTAGGTAGGCGCGTTAGCGAAGCAAGTAAGGTACTGCTAGTGAGACAATCTGATGAAGACAGCGAAGCGGCGCGTTTTTTTTTTTTTTTTTTAATACGTGGCGTCTCGCAGTTCGGCCAAAGTAGCCGTCCACTGCTTAACCGGACTAACCTGTGAAGACTAAGCTATGTAGCCTCCGGCCAGGCTTAAAATTTCTAAACCTAAAGCGACAGCACTAAGGGCTACCCCAGTTGGGGTCGGACCTCGGCTCAGGGCGTCGCTTGGGGGATGGCAAAGGCCGGATCTGATAAAGTGATTCTACCATCCGTTCGGAAAAGCCTACGCGGAGAAGAACGGACAAGTCGAAGCGGCGCGCCAGCGGAGCCGAATATATCGGGCGCGCTACGCAGCGGAGGAGGGCCCCCTCCTCGCGCCGTAAACATTGGCGCTAGCGCGGCCAGCGCAGCCACACAATGGCGCGCTCGGCCGGCCAGCCGTTCCGTCATCTAATACGAAACTTGGTTCGCTTGTCCGCGCGTAAATAAAGATTTACAAATTATTATTTAAACTAATATACTAATTAACAATTGCTAATACATATTAACATTTATGCTTACTTATATACTAACAACTATTATTACAAATTTATATATTCACATTTATTTATGCGTGTATTTACAATTACAAAACAAGTAAGTAAGGTATACGCTACAAAACTGCTCTGGTTAGACCATCATTTCCTGGATGTGTGTCGACCACACGTCCAAGAGCCCATTTTCCTGGAGGCAGATTCTCATCATGAATAACTACTAGATCTCCAATTCCGATGTTTTTCTGTGGTTCCATCCATTTACTTCTAGATGATAGTTGTATCAAGTATTCAGTCTTCCATCGTTTCCAAAGGTCTTGGAATAATTTGTTGGTTAGATGCCACCTGGTTCTGGCATCTTGCTCGGTTTCTATTACAGTTGTTCCTGGTCTTCCTGATAAGAAATGAGCTGGTGTAAGGAAGTTTATATCATCGGGATCCTCCGGGATCCGGCTCGAAGGACCATGTAGAAAGTAGTGCTTGGCGGTATGGTGACCTAACACACCTTTCTTGTAATGATAGGATATGGTAAAGTTAAAGTCTTGGATTATAAGGTAAACAACTATATTGAATCACTATATAACACTTAGATACACGAAATGGTAAATTATGGTAAACTAAATTAATGGTGAAAAGTATGGTAAAATGGTTATGGCTTATTTATGAGTACGTGGTGTCTCTGACGAGATCTAGACGCGAACTGGCCAACATTTTGGTAATCGAGGGAATGTGCATACTTGTGTTTGATGCAATTATGCATTTTCGCTGAGTGTTCGGTTAAAACTCGAACACAGAATGAACGGTAGAATCAATTATTGTTACTTTTTTTGACGTTCAAAAGTGCCGCTTTATGGCCTAATTGAATTTAAAAAAAATGATTTTGGTATGAATAATAGTGACGCTGGAAAAACGGACGGTATAGGTAGCTCATTGGTTCCCGGACCGAGCGTTTCACCAGCGCCACCGCTGCAGAATCCGCGCTCTCCTCTCAGTCAGAGCCAAGCACCACCCGCGATGCCAACGCCGGTGTCTAGTTCACCGCCTTCTGTTTTGGCCACTGACTTGGGCGAGCAGGGGGTGATGGTCTTGACAGATATGATAGTTTCGGCAACAGATGATAATGGCATAATGCCACAGAGAGATGAGGATAAAGAGGAGCGGGCAGAGGCATGCGAAAGTGTAATTCGGCATTGGCTCAGGTGGTCGTTACTCCTAATGTCTTAATGAACTTACCTCTAGTTCTGCGTAAGTTCCTTCGATTGGACGCACCCAGAGGTCGCGTTAACCTGTTAATTATAAGCAATATTTCTAATTATAATATCGCATTGTTAAATGTTTTATTATTGTGTTTACATAACTATTATTGTCCATTGTTACAGGTTTCCAAATTAATTTTGGAGGGATGTAATATATGTATTGTTCACTAGTTAGGTTTTATAATAAAACAACCAGATTTATCCGTAAGTAGACAGCATTGAATGGGACGTCTGAGCACCGCTGGTGTGATCTAATAATGAATGACCACATTTATTTTAGTGTAGTATGCCACATCTCTGTGGGTAAATCATCACTTCATCAGTAATAAATTAGCTATCGAGTAAGACGGTCGTTTCATTATACCTCGAATACATATTATAAGATCTTTGGTCTAGTGGTCACAGGCACTACTTCTGAGCTTGAGGTCTTGGGATCGATTCCCGGATGGGGCAAACGTATTTTTGGGTTTTTCCATTTGAAATTTCTCAATAGCAGTAGACATTAATATAATTGTTGAAATGTGGGTGTAATATAAGTTCACCTCTGCCCTGCCCTTCGGGCAATACAGGCGTGATTTTATTTTATGTTATACGGGGTGTTTTTGACACCGACACGAAAAAAAAATACCATGAATTCAGTACGAGATTCTGGACCAGTGTTGGAATTTTACGCAGGTTTTCTATTATATTTGATTAAAAAAAACCGTTCATAACCTTTTTTTACAATAATGTGGACCAAATTGCTGTTTTAGATGTTTTCTCCCAGTGTTAGATGTTTTCGTAGCATTTTTCCTATTTAAAAAAAACTTTTTTTTATAGAAAATAGGAAAATAATATTTCATTAAATTCCATTTTTTTTAAATGCAATTAAAATAAATTTCAACAGCGATACCTATCAGCTGATTTTGTAAAGACACGACAGAGGTCACGCCACCCGCTAGTACCTACACGCGCAGCGCCGCCCGCACTTTTTCTGTTTGTCGGTGAGCTAAGAAAGGATAATAATAGGAAAAACGATTTTGATCTGATTAGAAAGAAAAACAAAAAAATTATTTGTGACCCGCACAGGAGACACGAGATAAGCAAAACACAAAGAAAAGACAAACGCATAAATATTAAAATAAATCATAACCTCGTGCGAGACCCAAAAGACTCCTATCTGAGCATGTGCAGCCATATTTATAAGAAAATAACGCTGCGCTGATATTCTGATAGGGCCCATTGTTAATGCCGCAGATACATTCAAGGAAACGGAACATACAATATTTAAGGAATAAAATAAATAAATAAAAAATAATTTAAACACAGAAAGTCTGTGTTTTCAGAAAGTCAGTCTACTGTAAGTTTTATAAAATGTAGGGCATCATGAACTCCATTTTTTTCCGCGACAGTGTATGACACACCCTGTATAATAGGATTATCTTCCTACCTCAATCAACATACCTACACGTCAACTATGTTGGGGTCGGTTTCCGGACAATCTATCTGAGTACCAGTATTTTCATGTAGCGACTGCCTATCGAACCTCCAAAACCCAGTAAAACTCTTTGCAAGTCTGCCTTCCGGTTAGACTGGGAGCCGACTCCAATATAGATAGGTACTATAGATACTAGTAGTAGTGGAAAAAGGCAGAACGTTTTATTATGTGTACGTACGTCCAAGCTCCAAAACTAGGATCTCGACAGCTTGAATAATTCTAGGGGTCATGTGCCCTGTGACCTCTAGGAGGTCGCGTCGATCAATTTCGGGACAGTAAAATTGATCAACGGAAGTACAAAGTTGTTGACTGCAAAAATGATTCAAGACTAGTGTCCGACCAACGGTCGATTACTGGCCGAAGCCGAAGCCGAACAACAAGATTTATTAATACATTCTTAATCGACTGACAAGATAGCACCATCGTGTTTGGGCTCATTGTATATGTATTGACTAGCGATATTACATTTCCTACTTTTGAGTTCATCAAAGCTTGATTTGAAAAAGATTTTTTCTTTTAATTATTTTTTCTTGTTTTATATTTTCTGGCGAAGCCGAATCGCCGGTGCCACGGAGTATGACCCCTGCCCCCGCCCGTTGCCTCTTCCATTGCGCTCTCCCGTATTCGTATCAGATCGTTAAATTTCGGCACTTGCGAGAAATCTTGGGCTTCGGCCAAAACTTCAGCCCATTTTGGCCTAAGCTGAACCGGTCGGACACTATTGAAGACTTTTATTGGCAGTAGTTACGCTATAAAGAATCAGCTTCATCATTCAGTTAGATCGTGTGTAATGCTACTTAGGGTATACGCAGATAAAGCCGCAGTGTGATTATTTTATATTGTTTAATTAATAATAAACTTAAATGCATTCGAAGCAGAGTTGTAAATAGCATGAGGAATATAATTCCGTGCAACATGCGTTAGCGTATGTTCCGTGTCACGTCATAAATTCCTTATATTTTAGCATTTCGATCTGACAGGCATCTGACTTTTTTCACGAGCTTCAATTTAAACAACATAAGGCCTATAACTGATGGCGCGACGCAATTTGATTTATATCACACCGATAAGCAATATTTATTTAACTAAATTGCTAGTACACAGGGACGCAATGCGAAGCTATTAGTCCGATTTGAACTTGAATTGCGCCTATTACTCAATGTAAATTGCGTAACGTCATCGGACAAGGAATGCTAAGGATGGTAGCAGAAGGCGATGTTTAGTTTTTCCCTACTTCTATAGAAAAAGGCCAAACATTTTATGTAAATAATTATGAAGAATATTAATGTATGAAGATAATTTGAAAACTTCCCATAGAAGCTTTGTCACTGGGATATTTACATTTTTTTTGCTGCGGTAACTATTCACAAACTCCCACTTGAAATTATACCTCACACGCTGTTTTCAACTCTACTCCAAACGTATGTTAATTAGTTATTAATTATTTGTTCATATATTAATTAATCAATTGCAAACTGCTCGAATGTTTGCAGCTCTGTCAGTGCCGCCCCTATCGTAACGAGAGTAATTTTTATGCTTTTTGCAGTGGCGTAGCTTCGAGGTCGGGGCCCCTGGTGCAAAAAAGAAAATCGCCCCCGCATAAAAAGTCTGGGCCGTTGCCCATTTGCCCTCGAATAGACTACGCTACGAAAACGATTTTGTATATTTTACTTTCTTTCTTTGAAACCAACGCACTCAGTTAAGGCCCTAATTCTGGCTTCTTAGGTGTGTTCTTTTTTTTTCGCGTGGAGGTATGCTCATGCATACTCCGCTACCACGGGGAGATGGCGCAGTTATGCGGGACTCTAACCCACTAAAACTCCACGGTGTCCTCCTTTGACGCTTATGGCGAGAACACGGGCACGCGTTAGTACTCACCGCAGAACCCGCCGCAGCTGTCTGTTACCGGACCCTCCTCTGAGGGCATAGATATAATATTATATTTCTATGTCTGGGGAGTACCCCCATTACCGGCGCATCAGAACACACTACAGTGTGTACACGCCGTGACCAATCCAGGAACCAATACAGCACATGGGTGCCAGACGACCCCGTGTATCCACCGTGACCACTTTTATGTTAGCTTTTTGATGGGTGCTTCTTCAATGAAACGACTTGGAGCTAATACAATTAAGACTGGTGTATTCCTTTTAACTTTACAAATAATTTAACTTAAAAATAAAATATTGGTAGATATATATATGTCTATGTCTTATACTCTACGTGCGCACTTCGCGGCGGTCTCAATGGTCTCTCCTGGCGGCCAAGCCCAAGTCTTTATATTCTTGAATAAATTCACTATATTGTTGTTTGACATGCGGTTGTCGTCGGAACCGTTTCTCTAACTGAATTAAACGTTTAACTGACACATTGTCGGACCAACCACTAACCATGCTAATGACGAATATATATATAATTTAATATTCTTGCTCCCCTTGTGACGGGTCAATGGAAATGTGAAGTATACCAAAACTGATGGGGCCCCCAAAACTTGAGCGCCCTGGTGAATTACACCGCATTGCACCTTAGTATTTACGCCACTAACTCCTTGGAGGATAATAATGTCTTTCCTCACTCCTTCCCACGCTTCTCTTCGAGTGTGTCTTAAAATTTTGAATTTCGAACAGTTTCTCAAAGTTTATCAAAGCTTCTGGTTTGTCTGAAATTCTCGAAAACAGTGGTAGTAAAAAAGTGAACAAAAATGTTTAAAAAAGTATTTTGCTTGTTCATATTAACATTGAATGTCTGCGTTCTTGGAAGTAGGTTTGTGCATACACAAATCACTCTTGACACTACTTTTGGGCAGATACATGGGTATGCTAGGGATCATCATATTATGTTCGCAGACATTCCTTACGGGATAGTCAATGAGACGAATCCATTTGGGGTAAGTATGTCTTTACAAATATTTTAACTGCCTATTTGGTCAAATGTCAAGCGCTATTCCTGAGCTTGATGCCCTGGGTTCGATTGCCGGGTTGAGCCAAATGTTATTGGGTTTTGTTCCGTCCCGAGTTTATATTTCCTTGCAACACCGTGTCGGTGGGCTGTCAACGGTTCTGACAGCTGATACTCGAAAGAGAAAATTTGTAACGTGAACAAGCTGAAGTCGGGTCTTGCAGCGTTGCCAGAAGGTTACATTTCTTACATTTTTCGTAACTTTTGACAACCTCGCGTAACATGTAAGTAATTTTTATATTTAAGGCGATTTTCGTAACTTAACTCAACGAGATTTGTAATGCTAGATTTTTATTGCAAACAGTTTACGAATGCATCCAAATTGAACGAAATGGGCTCTGAATGAAACGCGCCATGACAAAATGAAACATATTCTGCAATAATTAAAACTTGATTTTGCTTGAGCGTGTGCGCGTACGTTCCCTACTTTGCGAGTTCGCGCGGTTTCTTAGCTCAAAAAAGAAAATTTACATGGCTGATTTTAATTTGTTTTGTTGAATGTTGCGTTGTGTTAATGTTTGTTGTCATAGAACTGTGAGAGGTACGCGAGAGAAGTTCCGGTGATTACCAGTTTTCGTCTTAATATTATAAGCCTGTCTAATTGTCATGTTTTGTGATATAAGAAAAAAAAAAAATTAAAAAAGTATAGAACAAAACCTAATGAAAGCGATTCACTAGTACTCAATTTAATTCATAATAAAGAGAGATGACAAATCATCGTCGATGATGTAAGTTTTTTTAGGTTTTTGCATTGAGGCGATTTTGCCCTTAATTTACAGCTCTCTTAAGAACATAATGGTAAAAAAGTACGTTAAGACGGTTCTATCGAATATTAGTAGTTAGTTCATTGTAAAACTAACAGATTCATCACCTCTCGTGGGTTTGGTTCAAACTTATAGAATAAGTTAGATGCTGGACTAGATAGTAACAACTGTGAAGATGGCACTGCGAACAAATGAAACTAGAGTCTGTTTTATCATAAGATTAAATACACCATTAGACGGCATAGATTCATTTAAATTCCGCAATTTTGCAGACATCAATTTGTGTCCAACCTCAAAAACACGAAATGTAACTATGTAAAAATAAATGTAACTTGTGCAGCAAAAATGTAGCATTTCAGACAATGAAACGTAACTTTTGACTTAAGGGCCCTGGCAACACTGGGGTCTTGTCGAAACATATCTAATCGAGATGTGTTTCGCCCATTGTAAATGTTAATTGCGCCCACAGGTCGCAACCGGCATTGTGGGGCGCCAGCGAAGGTGGTGTAAATATATTTCAAGTACATCGAGGTGCTTTTGTGGGAAACGCGTGTGTGTCTGACGGAAGCCGGAACCCGGCCCAGAACGCGTTAGTGGTCCCAATAATGTATATATTCTAATTTATTCAAGTTAAAGTAAATTGAATATTGAATTCTATTGTAAAATCAACCTACCCACTTTGTGTTGATAATTTTAGTTTTTTTTTGAATTCCCTCTAGTGTGTTGATATTTTATTTTCTTGAGGTACCCACTTTGTTTTTGATAATTTATAAATTGATATTTGGGGTTCCATAATAATTTTGTACTGGAAAATAATTAAGTAAATGTAACAGGGTTCAGTACTATTTGTTTAATTAACTTGTTGTTTCTCTTACAGACTTTATGATTTGATATTTAATTTGGTAAGAGAATTACTGTCAAACTGTTGTTTTGGTTACACACATATATTATTAATTTAAGTTGTTGAACATTTTGTGTATTAATTAATATTTAATCTGTTGCTTACATTTTGACAGTATGACTGCCAATACATTTGCTTGTAAGATTAGATCGGAATTGAGATAGGTGACCTCGGTGGCCTCTTTGATAAGTTGATCTGATAGATCAGAGGCTTTGTTGGCCCGTTTTAGTGAACTCCCAGCCCGTCAAGCCAGGGTGGATGAATGCATTGCGGAGTGTTTGGCGCTATTGTCCACCGAGGACACTGAGTTGGCCACTGCGGTTGAGGCAGACTTCGTGAAGTTTTACGGTTTCTCGGATGACATTGTTGAGGCAACCGTTAGGTTGAGGGGTTTTGCATATGGGAAACATGGTGAGGATGATGCCAAGGGGGGGGGGGGGGTCCCCTTTTGATAATTTGTTGAAGTCTTTGGATGAGGAATGTCGCCTTTTGGACAATTCTGGTGTTGAAGGTTCCTTGCGGGCCCCAGAGCGGCCCTCTCCGGACCAGCGTCGTGTTGGTGCGCATCCCTCCACTTGTGGGTTGGGTGAGCCACGACGGCAGCCTCATAAATTTGTAGCGACTCAGGATCGCAGTATGCGTTGCTTATATTGCAACACGGATGGCCATATGGTCACGTCCTTTTATTTTTTCCCCGGGGTGGAAAATCCTCATTGGATATCCTCCGCCCTGGGGGGGGCGGATGGGTCTGTCAGATTCCTACTGACTAAAAACCATCCCGGTGTTCCATCTCACACCTAAGCTGGGGGTCCCGGGAACAACTATACTTCCGCAACCCCCAGCTAGTGCCGGCCCGCATCTACGGCCTCGATCTCGGGTTGGGAGGAAGTGAGGTGTTGGACTCCCCCCGCGACGTCTAAGATGGGCGCGCGTGGAACACTACGCGCCGCCACCTCGGGTCCTGATGTGTGCGGGGCGACGGACGTCCCCGAGTCCGTCGCTCCTGGACCCATTTATGGGGGCTGGAAGAGGGCGTTGTCCGCCCTCCGCCGACGCCCGGAGCGTCTGCTGCGGATCGGGTGAGCGGATGAAATCTCCCTCTCCCTGTCCGCAGCCTCCTTCTGCGAGACGACTGTTTCGCAGAAGGATACCACCGCGTCCCAGGACTCTTCGCTACCGACCATAGATTCGACTACGGCCGGCAGCGACAGGTCACTGCCTACTTCTGAGGTGAGGGCACGGCGTGGCTCCTCCCAAGCGGCACACTCTACCAGCGTATGCCATGCCGTGTCCTCCCGGCAGTCAACGCAGTGGTGACACCGGGCGTCCGGCTCCCTGTTTATGCGACACAGGTACTTCCCGAAGCAACCATGCCCCGAGAGCACCTGCGTCACCCGAAATGACAGGGAGCCGTGCCTCCTCCCGATGATCCCTCGATGGTAGTGAGGCCGGCGGTAGGGCGTGAAAGCCTGTCCCGCCATTCTGCCACCAGGACCTCGCGAAGCTGAGACTGACGCAACTCCATATATCGCTACATCAATCCCTCGCCCTACGCCCGCGCTTCCTCACGCCACCGATACAGTGACGCGAGTACCTTCGCCTCTAGGTCCCAGGGCGGGGATCCGGCCAGTGCACAAGCTGCCTCGTAGGAGATCGTGCGATACCCCCTGATGACTCTGACGGCCATCGCTCTCTACGGCTTTCGCAAAACAGCGATGCTGCCGGCCGTCAGGTCAGCCGCCCAGATCGGGGCCCCATACAGGGCCATCGATCGCACGATCCCCACGTAGAGCCGCCTACAGGCAGCGCTCGGCGAAGCAGCGTTGACAGCGCCCAAGCCGCGCCCAGCAACTTGGGCGCCAGCCGTTGGAAGTGGGGGCCGAAATCCCACCGGATGTCGAGCACCAATCTCAGGTACTTCATGGTTGACTCGACAGCGATTCGAGCCCCCCCGACGACGATGTGGGCATCGGGCGGTGGCGCCCGCCGGGGGCCATGAAAGACCATGGCCTCCGACTTGTTGAGGGCCACCTCCAGGCCAAGGCGCCGTATGCGGCTCACCACCTGTGAGACCGCAGCCGTCGCCAGCAACGCTGCCTCCCTGTATGAACTCCCCCGGGCGGTGACAAGCGTATCGTCCGCGTAACACGTCAGGTCTATGCCCGGTTGGAGTTCGCCCCTCAGCACCCAGTCGTACCTGATGTTCCACAGGGGCGGGCCCAAGACCGAGCCCTGTGGAACACCGCACGACATGCGGTGCTTGTTTTCGACGCCATCACGTCCCACGTAGATGACACACCTCTCCGCCAAATAAGCCCCGACGATGCGGCGGAGGTAGGGAGGCACTCGATGGTACCGCAGTGCCTCCCGAACACAACTCCAGGGCAGGGTGTTGAAGGCGTTGGAAATGTCCAAAGACACCGCCAACATCACCCCACCCCGGGACACCGCTTCCTCAGCCAGGACTCTCACCTGCGATATCGCGTGAATGGTGGAGCGCCCATGCCGAAAGCCGAACCTGGCTTTCGTTCAGGTCCGGCCCCTCTCTGTATAAGTGGCTGACGAGGCGGGCAGCGATTATCCACTCGAACAGCTTACCCACCTCGTCTAGCAGCACTATGGGCCGGTACGCGGACGGCGAGTCCGCAGGGCGCGCCGCCTTCCTGAGCAGGATCAGACGACCAGATTTCAACAAAGTGAGAAACTGGCCCCGCTCAAGGCACGCTGTGAAGAGTCCTCTCAGCCAGGGCTCTAGCTCCTTCAGTGCGAGGGCTAGCACATGGCCGTGGATTCCGTCGGGCCACGGAGCCACGTTCTTGGCCCGGAGCCGCATCACGGCCGCCCCCATCTCTGCCTGTGTCACCTCTGGGACGCTGATGGCGTCCTCCTCTGTAGACTCTGCGGCTGTGGGCAAAGCCATCGGCGGCGGGATATGCTCCGCTCTCGCCGGGAAGAGGGCTGCGACTACCTCCTCCAGCAGCTCGGGTTGGAGACTCATCGTAAGTGGAGGCGCGGCGGCTCGAAGTTTCCCCCGAACCGCTCGATAAGGGCGCCCCCAAGGATCCCGTTCTAGAGTCTCCAACATCTCCTCCCTGGCTCGATTCTTCGCCTCACCGATGGCCAGCCTCAGAGTCTCCGTCGCCGCGCGGTACACCTCATACAGCGCGGCTTCTTTGTCAGGGACCCGACGACGTCTCCTCCGGTATCAGGTGTAGATCAGGCCGCTGCGCACGCGACACGCAACTGTGCGATCTCGGCGGACCACCAGTACACCTGGCGCCTCGCTGACTGTGCGTGGCCCCGGGGCATGGACGCGACGCTGATTTGCGTCATCGCCACGCGGAACCACAGCGCCTCCTGTTCGACGTCGACGGGTCCGGTTGTTGCCGACTCCCGGATCCAGGCCTGAACAATGGTGGCCTCCTCGAGAAGTTCCCTGTCAGTGCGGCCCCACCATCAGCGGGCTTACTTGGCCCCTCCGTGGGCTTTGTGGCCCCCTTCCCGGCACTTCTCTGCTGAGCCGCTGCCGGCTTAGCGGGCCCCTCCTGTCTCCGCTTATCCCCAGCGAGCGGTGGGCGGAGGCCATTGTGGGCCTCTTACCGGGCACCCACCATTTGACCGCTTTGCATCATGCAGATGCGCGCAATCTTCTCGATCTCCGCATTCGCAAGTGCAGGGGCCGACGACGGGGCTGGAGATTGAGCCAACGACGGGGCCAGCGAAGGGGCCGTGACGGGCGAACCGACAGCTGCCCTCTGAGTGGCAAACTGCCGCTTGAGGTCCTCCAACTCGGATCGGAGACGGCCGTTCTCCTCCCACAACTTCGCCGTCTCCTCCGTAGTTGTGCGGCTACTGAGGACCTCAACCGCCTCCTGGATGCTGTCCACCGCGTCCTTTAGGGCACGCGTGAACGTGCCCTTCAGGTTGCCCGATTTAGTGGCAACCTACAGGACGACATCTAGGCCGTTCGACACTTGGCGACTGATCGCCACCGCCGATGCATCCGCCGTCCGAGCAGAGCGCCGCTCTCGGGCCTGTCGGGCCAACTCACTAACCTCTTCTACCGCGACAGCCCGTTGCTGAGCCCACTTTGCGGCATTCACCTCCGCCTTGTTTGCCTCCAGCAGGGACGTGGTGGAGCCACCACTCTGGTCCGCACTCATGTGCCCGGGGTCACTGTGCACGCACTCTGCAGGGGCAGGCGTGTCGGCCCGAGGCACGAAGCGAGCCCGCACGTCGCGTTCCGTCACCCGAGCGGTAGCACCACCCGCCACCGCGCGACCCCCCCTCTCCTCCCCGTTGACACTTTCGGGGCCGACAGGTTCTCCTCACTCGAGGAGAGACCCAACGACCCCGAGTCTTTACTGCGCGGACGCTTCCTCCAACCTTTGGAGCTGCAACCGCGTGAGTCCTGGTCGGACAAATTGTCTGCAGGACCTGAGCCTCCTCAGCTCTTGTTGCCGTCGGTGACGGCAAGTGGATCTTGGTCGTCGTGTAAGGTAATCATCGTCGTTTTCCGTTGAGCATGCGTGTGGTCGTCATTTTTGTCCGAAGACATTGAAGGAAGACAGTTGTTGCCCACCCTAGAATACGGAGGGCAGCCCGCCGGAGCGGGGTGGGACTCCCCGACCGCTGAGCAGTCGGGACCCACCTGGGGACGTTTTTCGCAAGTGCCTTTATTAATTTTGTTGTTTTTCCTGTTAGTGGAGAGATTGGGTCTCCCACGTGGACCCCACCATTCTGCTATATACGGCATAGGTGGTATTGAAGCGGGTGGTCAACGGGGAGAAGTTGAAATTTGTTTTTTGCCGGTTCATTGTGGGCCAAGAATCTTGGCCAAGGCCGTTGTTTTGAATGATATCATGGGCAGACACCCGCAGGTAAACATTAGCCCTGCCGTGGTGAAATTGACGTCGGACCTAACTCCTGCCGACCCGAAGTGGTTGATACCCGGACCCGTATATGGGTGCGGATGTTTTGGGTTTGATTTTGTCCGGGACCAAGTGGGTTCTGCAGACGAATAGTGTACGAGCACGCTCGACAATTTTATGCTGACGTCCGCGATCACATGTACTTACTATATTCATTATTATATGCACATTACCGCAATTACTTTAGTTCAATAAAGCTGCTTGGTGAATACACATGTCGGTGTTTTCTTCCACATTACACACATAAGAATTCCCGGTACACAGCGCACCATCGCGGCTGGACTCTACATCTTTTTGTTCCTTCGATTTTAAGTGAAGTGTGAGAGAAGGTGTCTTCATCAATAGCGAATCGGCTTGGCTGGCCTCCCACAAGCGGGTCTCACCAGTCAAGTTGAAAAATCGCACATATTGGTGATGGACATCTGCTCACGCGGAACTAACAGAACCAGTGGACATACAAGTCTACTACATATTCTTCTACCAGTGACAGTGATTACAACAGACAACTAGTTTCTTCTACACATCTACTACAATGGAAGGGCTACTACAACGTCAACAAATCATCGCTGAAGCTGTACAGAAGATTTCTACAAACATCAAGAAAGATTCTGCAATTCGGAAAACTGCCGAGTACACAAGAAAACGGCTAGTGACTCTAGAAGAATTGTGGGATGAGTTCGACAACAACCACAAGAAACTAACAGTGCTTTGTGATAACAAACACGAGTACTTTCAGTCTGGTGCTTACCTATCCGTGAAAGAGCTCTACACAACTCAACTACATGTGCTCTGCTGATGGACATAACTCAGACCGAAGCCATGGCTAAACAAGATACAAGTAGTCAAGGTCAAGGTGATGAACAACACAATGTCAGCACGGAAGAGAAAGGTATGTTGTCCAAAACTGATGAGCTGCTTAATCAGCAACGAACAAACTTTCGAGCCTTTTCAAGAGTCGTACGAGGTATCGACGTTAACACTATCTCTGAAAAATGGGAACTACAAGACAAACTGCAGATGGTACAGGCACGCTGAAAATTATTGACGATTTACATTGGCAAATAAATAATCAACTGATCGGCACGGAGGTGGATTATGAACAGGAGTACGCGGAGCATGAAAACAATTACGAAGGCATCAAGAGACAACTCAACCATAAACTCAGCCATACATCTCACCAACAACAAACTCTGCCGAAATTGGAGATTCCGGCATTTAATGGCAACTATGCTCAATGGCCAACTTTCATGGACCTCTACTCAGAAGCCATCCACAACAATCCCACGCTGAGCAAGACTCAAAAAATGCAGCACCTCAAGGGCAAACTGAAAGGTGAGGCAGAGCGCCTAGTTCAGCATCTCAACGTCTCAGCTGAAAACTACGATGCGTGCTGGGATATACTCACTCGAAGGTACAACAACATACAGCTGCTCTTTACAAAGCAAATTCAAATATTTTTAAGCCAGCCAACTGTGCACAAACATTCTGCTCAAGAACTTAAAAACCTCCACGACACGACCTTGGAAACGATTCACGCCATACACAATCTCGGAGTCGATACCACTACGTGGGATCCGCTTTTAGTGCACATACTTACAGAAAAAATGGATGCAGAAACTTACAGTTCGTACATGGAGTGCAGAAAAGCACCACGAAATCTGCCATCATTCGAAAAGCTTATGGCATTTTTGGAGAACAAATTTACAGCTCTCGAACCAGTCAACAAAAAAAACAACAAGAATGGTTCCACGAAGCATGAGGCCAAGAACATGGACAACAGTGAAGCCAAGGAATTTTCATCCAAACACCCACCTAAGAAGTTCCACAAGTGGGTAAAGACCTATCACGCTCGATCTGAAAGAAAATGTCCGTTATGCAAGTCGGACCACATATTGGTTTCTTGTAAATCATTCCAAAGTATGGCCCCAGAAGCGAAAATAAATACAATTGCACAACTGAAAATCTTTGAGAATTGTATGTACTGCCATAACGACAAACAATGCAATTCCGTGAAAACATGTAAGGTGTGCAATAACAAGCATCATACGACGTTACATGATGCTATACAACAAAGGGCTCAACATAAAATTCCTGCTAATAACATGACACCTAAAAGCGTTCCGACAGTAGCGCAACATAAAACAACTCACGTTGCTGGGAATGTGAACGAAGTTCTACTTGCCACAGTTGAACTGAATGTTATGGCTGTAGATGGAATTCCTACAAAACTTAGGGCACTACTTGACCAAGGTTCTCAAATCAACTTAATAACGGAATCAGCTGCTCAGCGATTGGGACTTCACAGGCGCAAACAAGATGCAGTCGTCTCAGGAATTGGCATCTCGAACATCAAGAGCCATGGAACCGTACTACTTACTTGCGAGTCCATATACCAAAATTACAACTTCACTATTGAGGCGCTTGTCATGACAAAAATGCTGAGTAATTTGCCCAATTATACGTTCGAGCGCCAACAGTGGCCACATTTAGAAAACATTAGCCTCGCGGATCCTAACTACGACATATCCAGGCCAGTTGACATTTTACTGGACGCTGGAGTTTACGCACAAATAATCATGGATGGAATTCAGCGAGGACCTATACAGGCGCCAATAGCTCAACAGACTAAAATGGGATGGGAACATTTCAATGCCATGCAGTGCTTAACAACCTAGAAGACATTTCGCGTTTCTGGGAAATAGAAGAAATAACTGAACAGTCTCCAACGCTGACGTCAGGCGAACAATATTGCGAAACTTTATACGCAACTACAACCAAAAGGAAGTCTGACGGGAGTCAGAATACCCATGAAATAGGGATTCGAGAATCAGTTAGGTTCTTCAAAGTCGCAGGCATTAGCACAATTCCGACAATTGGAGAACCGACTAGTCAGAGACCAGTCTCTTGCTGAAAGTTACAAGGCTTTCATGGCTGACTACATACGTCTTAATCACATGAAACAAAGTTTAATTCCACATGAACCGAGTTGCTATCTACCACACCACGGTGTCATGAAATTGGACTCCGCTACAACAAAACTCCGAGTGGTGTTTAATGCCTCAAACAAAACAACTACGGGCCACAGTCTGAACGAGCTAATGGAGTGTGGGCCAAAGTTTCAAAAGGACTTACAGGCATTAATCCTACGGTGGAGGGGGTTCCAATTTGTTTATTCCGCTGACATTGAAAAGTTTTACAGACAAGTCGGAATACAAGAACAAGATCAGCATCTACAGAAGATTCTGTGGAGATATTGTAAGGAAGACAAGATCCAAGAGTACCAGCTGTGCACCGTAACATACGGCACTAAAGCTGCTCCCTTTTTAGCGATGCGCACCATAAACCAACTAATTCACGACGAAGGGGGTCAATACCCGCTTGATGCTGAAACATTGGACAGTCAGTTGTACGTCGACGATCGCCTCGGCGGAAGTAATGATATCCAACAAGCCAAAACTACTTAACAGCAATTAATCGACCTACTTAAACAAGGTGGCTTCAACCTGCGCAAGTGGGTGAGCAACGATGGACGCTTATTAGAAGATCTTACACCCGATCAAATTAGTCAAAACATGATTGACTTCAAGCACGCTGAAACAAACAAGACATTGGGTGTTATGTGGAACCCCTCTACGGATCAATTCACATTTCATCATCCAGTGGAAACAATAATCACTTGCGCTATCATTACAAAAAGATCGTTGTTATCTCAACTATCGAAGCTATATGATCCACTAGGTTGGCTATCACCAGCTACAATAAAGGCAAAACTTATTTTCCAACAACTGTGGACTACAAACCTCAACTGTGACGATCCTGTACCACAACATGTACAAAAACAATGGGAAGAGTTCAGGAACGACCTCAAATACATAGGTCAGATCGCTATTCCTCGATGGATGGGACTTAAAAACACCCCAGTTGAATTACATGGGTTCTGCGATGCCTCGGAGAAGGCATACTCATGTGTGATCTATTGCCGAAGCATCAAAGACGATGGCCAATACATGACTCGAGTAGTTGCAGCGAAAACGAAGCTCGCACCGATAAAAAAATTGATGACACTGCCCAGACTCGAACTGTGCGGCGCACACTTATTATCCAGACTAGCGAAAAAGGTCATAGAGTGGTTAAACAAACAGACAGTAACAATACAAGCTTGGACTGACTCAGTGGTCGTTCTGGGATGGCTACATGGTGACGTGTCCCGCTGGAAGACATTCGTAGCAAACAGGGTTACGAAAATTTCAAATATTTTGCCACCATCGTGTTGGAGATATATTAAATCCGAGGAAAACCCGGCGGATTGCGCTAGTCGTGGCTTACTTCCGTCACAACTAGTCAGACATGAACTATAGTGGGAGGAACCTACGTGGCTGATACAAAACAACATCCCAGATCATTCGACAGACTTTGAATCTCCTACATTAGAACACAAGTACAAGAAGCAAGTCTGCGCATCTCAAAATGCCCAAACGTCGTCATCGATTATCGAAGAGCTTCTATGCAGAAATAACTTTATTACACATGTCGTCAGAATTCTAAGTTGGATTTTGCGAGTCAAGGCAAACAAACACAAAGCGCGATCGCCTTACTTAACAACAGTGGAACTTGAGAACGCATTGAATGTCTTCATCAAGACAATGCAAAATAAACACTTTGGCGAAGATATTGAACATTTACAGAAACATGGCAAGGTGCATTTGAAGAGTTGTCTACTTAATTTACACCCATTATTGGACAAGCAAGGTCTCTTGAGAGTCGGGGGACGTTTAACAGAATCAGCCTTGAAGATCTCACAAAAACATCCAATTATTTTGCCACACAAAGCATGGCTCACAGAACTTCTGATCGACAAATCACATATTTCGACACTGCATGGGGGAGCAAGACTGACCTTGACACATTTGCGAAACAAATACTGGATACTCAGAGGTGTGAGGACAGTAAAAGGCCACATTCTCAAGTGCATCAAATGTCACCGCTTCAAGACATCTGCTAGCAAACAGCTGATGGGAAACTTAACAAAGCCCCAGGTCACTCCATCGCGTCCATTTACACACACAGGAGTTGATTTTACGGGACAAGTCAAGGCCAACAAGGGCAGAGGGATTAAGACGTCCAAGGCCTACATTTCAATATTCGTCTGCCTAGCAACAAAGGCCATTCATTTAGAATTAGTCTCAGACTTGAGTACTGCAGCCTTTCTCGGCGCTTTCAAACGTTTCTGTGCCCGGAGGGGAACACCAAAGTGTATGTACTCTGACAATGGTACGAACTTTGTAGGCGCTGCCAAAACACTCATACAGGAACACAAAGAGGCGTTAATGCACTACATCAACGAAGAACTCTTGAGTGACTTAGGGAACCTTGGAGTTGACTGGCAGTTCAACGCTCCAGTTTGGCCATCAGCAGGAGGATTGTGGGAGGCCGCAGTCAAAAGCATGAAGCACCACCTGAAACGCGTCATTGGCGAACAAAAGCTGACATTTGAGGTGATTTCCACTCTGTTAGCCCAGATTGAAGCGTGCCTCAACTCTAGGCCGTTGGTTCCTCTAACAACTTTGACGATCTAGACTGCCTTACGCCTGGACATTTCTTAGTGGGAGGGCCAATACTGTCAAGCCTACTTTCACCTGACGAGGACATCAGAAACATAAAAACTAGATGGCAGCTACTGGAAAAAATGCACATAGATTTCTGGAAGAGATGGTCATCTGAATATCTTCAAACACTTCAAACACGCAGCAAGTGGCTTTATGCAACAAAGAATCTTGAGATCAACGACATCGTATTGATAAAAGATGATCACTTGCCGCCCTCTAAATGGCTCTTAAGAAGGGTTATGGAGACACATCTTGGTAAGGATGGACACGTACGAGTGGTGACCCTGAAGACAAAAAATGGCTCTCTCACACGCCCTATCATCAAACTACCACGACTACCTGTCGAACAGAGTGATACAGGGTGCGTAGAGAGTGAAGGTGACACAACACCTATCGAACAACAGAAAACTGGGAGATTGAAGCGGAAGCAACCTGCTAAAAGATCCCTAAACAATTACGTCGGCATGTTTTTCACGTTTGCCTTATGCATAGCGACGTCACTGCAACAGACTACAGTGAACGTCACCACATTATCGACAGCAAAATTAGTCTACTTCGACAAAATTGCTGAAGTGCAAATACGACAAGACGATAAAGAGATAAGATAATGGTTGTTTATTACAATATGACAACATACAGGCGAAGTTTACAAAACGTGGCAGACTACGTCACACATTTGAAAAGTCTGACTAAGGAAGAGCCAACCTTGATATCCATCGCCTCTCAACTAGAACACGAAATCAAAGAAATGCAGCACTATAACCAAGTTTTGCGATCGGAACACGGAACGCGCAAGAAAAGGGGTCTAATAAATGGAATAGGTTATGCAGCAAATTATCTATTTGGAGTCCTTGACGAAGACTTTGCCAAAAAATATGACAGTGATATCAACATCATACAAACAAACGAAAACCATTTACTCAACCTCTACAAAGAACAAACATCGATTGTGGAAGGCGAGTACAATATTTTGAAGAGAAACTAAGATATCATGAACAAGCAATTTACGCTAATAAACAAACGCTTCCAAGAAACAAACGAGCGCATACACTTGGAACGTAGCAATGCACTTAATGTGATGTCGTCTGCATTAGCCGCTAACTTCTAAGGAGAGTTCAACAATTACTGCTCGACTTAGTGACTGATGTAAAGGACGGGCGCGTCGATGCACATTTACTGAAGCCAGATCAGTTACAAGAACAATTAAACATACTATCTGGTCAATTACCTAGTGACTTGTCGCTACCCTGTACAAACAGCTATCAGTGCATTCGACAGATGTATAAATTGTCACGAGTACACGTCAAGCTGACGAGAAACTTCCTCCTATTTGAAGTCAAGCTGCCTTTGGTGAACATCGAACAGTATGAGCTAAGCAGAGTCATACCTATTCCTTCCATTCAAGGACAGAAACAGAAGCATATCATGCCTACATCTGAATATTTGGCAATAAACCTCAAGAAGGATATGATGATGCCTCTAACATACGATGACCTAAGCACATGTGTACAACTGAGAAAACACCAGTTACTATGTGCACTGAGTTTACCGGTTTATGAAATAAAGCAAGCCGCAACGTTGTGTGAGGCACAAATTATAGTAAACATTAAGAACTTATTAGCGTGCCACACGACTGTATCAAGTTGCAGCGACAAGTGGATACAGTTACACAATGATGGCCTCTACACCTGTTGTAAACAATGCTTGACTCGCATTTTCTGTCCATCTGGCACATTATCAAAACGATTAAGTGCTACTGGTATTATCACACTTGATCCAGGATGCATGTTGAAAGGAGATAACATTATACTTCGCTCTCATAACAACTTCCACAGTGCGATAAGCGTGACTGAAGACGAGCTTTACTTGAGAGAATCGGCTATAAATCACTTCATAACAACTATATTTTTGAAGCTGAGAATCATGAAGTGATGATGAAGACATTGACAGCCAGGATTGAACAGGTGAAGATGCACCAAGAGACTCTAAACGAGGTGGCAACTTCTCACGACACACATCGCTATATCTTGTATAGCTTTATAATCATCGTTTTTGTTGGGGCTTGTCTATGGATCAGTCTCAAACTAAAGAAACGCTATCGTGCAGTTCTCCCAGTTACCTACAGACCTGATAACTTGGACCTGGAGCGAGCCGTCAGCGAACCACAACCACGGACGAGCCATGAAACTTGCTGCGCGCACAAGGTCGATAAAGCAACCTCGCCGGCAAGCTAAATAATTAATATTGTTATTTAGATATAAGCTTTGGACTTATTTACATTATGTTACTTACTGTTAACTTTTACATTTCTTTTAATGTGTTTACATTATTTTTACATAAGGTCTGGTATGTACATTTTGTTTGTTTTTTTGTGATTTTGGAGCATGTACGAGCACGCTCGACAATTTTATGCTGACGTCCGCGATCACATGTACTTACTATATTCATTATTAAATGCGCATTACCGCAATTACTTTAGTTCAATAAAGCTGCTTGGTGAATATACATGTCGGTGTTTTCTTCCACATTACACACATAAGAATTCCCGGCACACAGCGCACCATCGCGGCTGGACTCTACAAATAGGTTAGTAGTTGTACCGACGGTTTTTGGTTTTGGACTTACGGGTCCCGTGTTGAAGAGCTCCGCCCCGCCGATTGAGGACCAAGGACTGATAATGGGATAGTCCTTTGTTGGCTTCGCACCTCAGCTCTTGCGTTTGAGGTTTTTGTGGCGAATAGAGTCTCACAGAGTCAGAACTCTGAGACTAAACTGATCTGGAGATATGTCCCAGGAGAATTGATCCCCGCAGATTGCGCGTCACGTGGTTGCGAGGCTCCTGCCCTTGTTGACCATTCTCTTTGGTGGGGACCAGACTGGTTGACGCATCGCAAGTCGTCCTGGCCCCAGAATAGGTTCTCCTCTCCAGAAGTTTTGCCAGTTTTGCGTATTGGAATTGTTGAAACGCAACCTGCAAATAATTTGGATTATTTGCAGATACATACTTTTGGACAGATACAGTTCTTTGTCGAAATTGTTAGGAGTCACCGCTTGGATCCGGCGTTTCAAACGCAACGGACGGAACCCTAATAATAAATTGTTATCCTCAGTTTTGTCGCCTCATGAACGCCAAGAGGCCCTGATGTTGTTGGTTCGTGCTGTACAAGCCGAGTACTTTGACCAGACTATTGAAGCCCTGAAGAAATGCTCAGCTTTGAAAGGCTCAATCGCTCGTCTTAATCCATTTCTAGACTAATCTGGTTTGCTCTAAGTCGGAGGACGACTGCGGAATTCGAATTTGCCTTATGGTGCTCGCCATCCTTGTTGCTCCCTAAAGGAGGAGCGCTGGTGAAATTGTTGGTGTCCGATTGACACATTAATAATGCACACGCCGGTTGCAACGCTCTCGTAGCCATTTGCAGCGTGAATTTTGGATTTTGTCGGCCAGACGCACTATTCGTGGCATCATCTTTAAATGTATGCAGTGCTATAAGTTGAAGGCAACCCATAATGGGTGATTTGCTATCCGACCGAGTCACGGAGAGCAGACCATTTGCTTCGGTCGGAACCGACTTCGCTGGTTCCTTCTTGGTGAAGACTTGTCAACTTCGGAACGCCAAGGCTGTCAAGGCCTACCTGTGTGTGTTCGTTTGTTTGGCGTCCAAGGCGGTTCACTTGGAACTTGTAACTGCCCTCAGCACAGATGCGTTTGTTGCAGCGCTAGGTAGATTTGTTTCCCGCCGAGGACTACCATCTTTGATCCGTTCTGATAACGGTACTAATTATAAGGGCGCTGATAGATATTTAAATGATATTTGTAATTATCTAAATAAGGATAAACTTTGAGATTTTCATGGCGCCAATGGGAATTAATTGGCATTTTTGTAATTATTGCGATAGTAGCAAAACCGCTTCTCCGCCGTGTTGTTGGTGAAACTATTTTCACATTTGAGGAACTTGTTACGGTGTTTTGTAAAGTTGAGGCCGTCCTCAATTTGCGACCTCTCTGTCCGATCTCCTCAGACCCAAATGACCTGGAAGTTTTGACCCCTGGTCATTTTTTGATTGGTCAGCCTCTTAACGCCCTGCCGGAATACCCCTTCAGGGAAATTAAATCTTCGCAATTGACTCTCTTTGAGTTGCTCCAACAGATGTCCCAAAGTTTCTGGCATCGTTGGTCTTTGGAATATTTGCATATTTTGCAGAAGCGCGTTAAGTGGACTGACAAAACTGACCCTCGCAAAGTCGAAGACCTTGTACTTGTTACCTTTTTATTGGCATCGTGGACGCATTGTAGATTTGATTTATGGGTCTGACGGAGTTCCCAGAGTTGCAGAGGTCATGGTCGCAGATTCGGTTTTGAAGCGAGCAGTGGCGAGTTTAGCACGCTTGCTCATTTATTAGCGGACATAACTCCTTATGTCCGAGACGGGGGGATGTTCCGTCCCGAGTTTATATTTACTTGCAACACCGTGTCGGTGGGCTGTCAACGATTTTGACAGCTGACACTCGAAACAGTCGAAAGAGAAAATTTGTAACGTGAACACGCTGAAATCGGGTCTTGTCGAAACATATCTAATAATTGTAAATGTTAATTGCGCCCACCGGTCGCAACCGGCGTTGTGGGGCGCCAGCGAAGGTGGTGTTAAATATATTTCAAGTACATCGAGGTGCTTTTGTGGGAAACGCGTGTGTGTCTGACGGAAGCCGGAACCCGGCCCAGGACTCGTTGGTGGTCCCAATCCAATCATTGTCCTTTATTATATATATATTCTCCTACCCCTAACCTCACGGCACGATATTGATCGACCCCCAGGAGTCTACCGCAGGAATCTAAGGTAAGTGCCTATAATATTACCGGCCAACCCTTGTGCCACCTTATACCCGTAGTGGGAACCAGTATATCTCCCAATAAGGAGCAAACCCCTAGCTTTCCACTGCCGCGAACCGCGGTTTCGTGGGGTACAGGTTCAGACAGAGTCCAGGATTCCCAACGCTGCTATGGGCCCCAGCGTTGGCTCCTGGCATGGGACCAGAAGACCTGTATTTAACAGGTTTATTCATTATAAATTCTCAGTAGCCAGCCCGCAGTCTCGATTTATGCCCGGTTGATAGACTAGAATATAATAAAAAATTATTTTGCAAATATGGGTAATGCCCACTGGACCGCCCCGCCGCGCGGTGCGCGGTTAGCGTCTACTGTCCCAACAATTCTAGTAGCAAGTTGCGCGCATGCGGAAACAAAAACAGCCCACAAATGCTCATTATCTAGGAAACTACTGCAGGAAAATATTTGTTTTAACAAGATTTACCATTAATTGTGTAATTTTTGACAATTAGACCTATTTATAATTAAACTAGACTATATAAGCTTTTTTGATACCCATATGTCCTTACTTGGAATATTCTGAGTAGCGCACTGAGCCAAAACAATCAACCCATTCCCTCATCAATTTGAATTTGACTAGTGGCCCGTGCTATGATAACAAACAACAGCAACAACAACCTACAATCTCATAGAATTTCGTTGTATTTTATAGTGTAAGCAAGTTTAAATACTAATAATGAATTTATTTTAATATTACGAGGAATATTTTAATGGATTATTTAGTAAATCATACTAAAATATTACGAATATCCCACAAATTCAAAATTCCCACGCCCATCGGCACTCAAATCTTTTTTCATTTCGATATTAACTTAAGTGTTAGGTAGATATTTTTGGTTTCAGGACATGCCGGTTTCCTTAAGATGATTACCTTCACCGTATTTGAGAGCAGTGGTGATGAAATAATGTACAAAATGAAAGCACCTGCATGGGTTCGAACCACGACCTACAACTTGTAAGTCGCGACCAAAATCACCTGCCACCATGCACTGCTCTCAATACCTATTAATATGCTCTGGATACTTATTAGTAGTATTAATTAATAAATAGGATAGTAAACCTCTCTGATTCGATAATTAGCTAAAGTAATAAAAAAATATTAAATTTTCACCTACATAAGTCTGATTTAATTCATAATTCATATATTCATAATTCATATATTCATAATTCATATATTAATATATTCATAATTCATAATTCATATATTCATAATTCATATATTCATAATTCATATATTCATAATTTATATATTCATAATTCATAATCATTTATTTACTAATATGGGTAGTTACATAAAGTTGTTAAAAGTTGTTAACATCCAGTTGAAACCATACATAAAATACCTATTCCTTTTACAGAACGCCAAGCCCCTTCCGCACTTGGAACCATTTGAAGAATATAGATTTATAGGAGTTTGTCCTCAACACGACAAAGGCGTCATTATTGGTGACATTCATTGTTTGTATCTCCACGTATACAAACCAAATGTAATAACCCTAGGACGAGCAAAGCCAGTGATGGTCTTCATCCACGGGTTAGAGTTTTCGAAGGGGAGCGCCTCACGCCTCTTGTTCCTACCGGAGTATCTATTGACACATGACGTCATTGTCGTCACTGTCGACTACAGATTAGGTCCGTACGGTTACCTCTGCATTCCAAACACCGAGTACAACAACCAAGCGCTGAAAGATCAGAATTTGGCATTAAGATGGGTTAAAAATCATATCGCAAGTTTTGGTGGAGATCCTGACAACATTCTGCTTTTCGGACATGGCTCTGGGTCTATTTCAGTAGAATACCTTTTGTTATACACCAAAGACATCTTATTCAACAAAGTGATCCTACAAAGTGGAGTGGCATCATCGGTGTATTGGAACGAAGCCACAGACATTGGCAAATTCATCAAGGACGTCAGTGGAGGTGTCGAGAATATCGGACTTTACAATTTTGTAAAAACTATATCGGCCCTAGACACACATACGGTGATTAACATGACGAAATTTTACGATTTCCGGCCATGTATCGATGGGGAATTTATTACAAAAACACCGAATATGAGGAACTTGCAAAATATAAAACTGATGATTGGTGGAACAACGAACGAAATGCTTTTTTTTATACAAGATAGACCCAAAAATTTCGACTTTGCTAAAGAATTATACAGAAGTTTCTCCGTTTCCAAAATGTCGCAAAGCGCTGACGCCATTGACGCAGTAAAACACTTTTATCTCGAAAATATAAATGTTAATTTCGTTGATTTCGCATCAGATTTAGCTTATAACTATCCAATGGAGAGAACTGTAAGATATTACGTACAAAATAAATGCACTGTGTACAAATATTTGTTCTCATACGACGGACTTCGGAATTACTTCAAAATTAAAAGAAATATTAAGAATGCTGGCTCCGTACACGGCGACGAGTTGGGATATTTATTTGTTATGCGTTTCCTAGAATCTGATTCCAAGATAACAAAAGAAGATCAAGTCATCATCGACAGAATGAGCCTGATGTGGACGAATTTTGCGAAATACGGGTGCGTACGTATACATCGCCAGATTATAATAATTATTATTATAAGAAGATACTTGCTGCCACCCATATTTTTTATGATATATATTTTTATTATATACCTATTTTATTTGTTCCACGGCTTGGTCGACTGGATTTAATAAATATGTGCGAATGTAGATAGCCAAAAAATAAGTTTATTTGTGTACCTACATTAAACATGATTGTGGTTATGGGTTGGCTTGGATCCCCAGGCTAGAAAAAGAGTAAAATTTTTCTGCCGATTAGAATTGCTCAGATAATAGACAGATCATCACACACCGTAACACACACACACACACACTTCTTTACACACCGTAAGCATAATGCATAACCATAAAGGCATAAAGTCAAATCCCAGCGGCTCTTCCAAATGTCAAAAATTTTAAGTAATAAAAAAACTTTTTGCAAAAAAATACTACCGACTTCCAAATACAAAATTACAAAGTGAAAAATAACTTAATTTTTTGAAGTCGGTGTCTTTCGTAGGTACCATTTTTTTGCGTTATGGACACCGACTTCAAAAAATTAAGTTATTTTTCACTTTGTAATTTTGTATTTGGAAGTCGGTAGTATTTTTTTGCAAAAAGTTTTTTTATTTTTCACTTTTTAGTTGTACGTACCTAATAGGCAAGTTAGTAAGGGAACTATTTCACCAGAATAGATTTCATGAAACTTGAACATAACCGGTGAAATGAGAGATCTGCTTACCCCTTAAGAGCGAACTGGCGTGATGTTATGTTATGAAATGTTATAAACAACAAACAGACATACGATTGCAGCAATCCCGAGAGATTTGCCGTTATTTACTGAAGAGTTCTGTTGTATATCTCCGAAGTTCTTCATCAGATCTTCACCAAATTAAAATGGGACCAATTTCGGAACATACTTTTTCAAGCAAAAAAAGAATTTTCAAAATTGGTCCACAATTGACGGAGTTATCGGTGAACATACACAAAAAAAAAAAAAAAAACAAACTTGAAGTCGAACATAGAACCTCCTCCTTTTTGGGAAGTCGGTTAAAAAACATATTCTACTGTCCATTCGCGAAGGTATCTATTATGAGTACGAACGGACAAGAAACACCACACGGACTTTTCTTTTTTAAGAACGTAAAAAATTAATTCAAAAGATCAAAAAACTCGACTGCTTAAAAAGCGAACTAAATAGATGTAAACAAGAAAAAAATTATGCTCTGCAGTCGGCTTCTTTTTAGTTCGCTTTTTAAGCAGTCGGGTTTTTTGATTTTTGAATATTTTTTTTATTTATCACTTTTTAGTTAACACATTATTCGAATTAGGTACATTTAAACATATAAGTATTATATATTTCTGAAATCGCCTCTTAAACCCTTTATATTAATACCCCACACGTTAGGACAGGAAGAAAAAAAATTGGGTCCCCACAACATGGGTCCCAAAAGCCGCCAATTTTTCTATTTTCCCATTTTAATGTAGCCAGTGACACTCGCAAGATTAAGACGAATCATCAAAATCGGCCAACGCGTTTGGTCTCTAGAATGTCACATAGGAACAAACATACATACATACATAGACTGATAAACACATTACCGGAGGGTAATGTGTTTATCAGTCTATGATGTTCGGCAGTCGGGTAAAAATACAATAAGGTTGTGCCCCCGGGCCAACGTCTTTAGTGTGGAAAGGCCTTGTCGTTAACACACAGTTTTTACTCGTGTTCGATCGTGTTAACGTAAACGTTCTCGTCAATTTGTAATAAAAACACATTACCCTCCTTCGGCAGTCGGGTAAAAAAGCGTGTTTCCACACATAACTGTCACCAGACGGGGCTTATCCAGTTTCTATACAATCTGGCGTTTACGTTAAAGCGATCCAAGTAAAAGCTCGGACTAAGCACGTTCAACAAGGCGACTCGTCTAATATTTTTTATTTTCCAGGGATCCTACTCCAAAGACGTCAGAACTCCTCCCAGCGAAGTGGACACCGGTAACACCGAAACAGAACCGCTACTTACAAATAGATACAAACTTAGTCCTCCACAGCGGCCGGCCCTTCGAGGAACGCATGACTTTCTGGGACTCGTACTACGCGAGATACGGAATGTACACCAAGGGAATCCGCTTAGGAGGGGAGTTTACCGAAAATAGAGCTCGTGTTGTATATTTAAGCAATTCGTTATTGTTGATAACTGTTTTCCTCTTGTCAGATTGTTAATAAGTCATCAAATTTACCTACGGGGTATAATTATAGCCACTATGTTGTAAGTGTATCAATAAAATTAAGTAAATACTAAAATATTGTAATCTCGATTATTTTTTAAATTTTTCCTGATAGACATATTTGGATATTCATAAAAAACTTTTTTTCAAAAAAAATATAATCAGCTTCTAAATAAAAACACTGCCAACTTAATATAGCATTCGTTTTTGTAAAAAAGTTTTAAAATATTTTTAATTTTTGGTACCTTGGGACATTTGGGGAAAATACCAGGGACTGTGGTATTTATACCTCTCTAAAATCACCCCGGTGATCATCGAAACCCCGAGACCTCTCTAATATATCCAAAATTCTTCATCAGAAGATCTTCATCTCATCTCGGGAAAGTACCCTTTCAAACACAAAAAGAATTTTCGCACACAAGCGATAATGTCTAAAAATGCCAGCGTGTGTATTTAGAAATTGTACCAATTATGATACCAAAGTATATAAAACAGAAGGGATCTCATACCATATGTAAGTACGCAATACGCCTCAATTTACTAATTTATTTAATTGTTTCCCTAATATTCTGATATTTGGAGGTTAGAAAAAGATAACAACATTGGTGGTCAGAATAATGTTTGTTTACTATTCACACGCAAGTGACAAACACTAGCTGTCTCAGTTACAGTTGGGTACATAGTACTCACACACGTGCTGCGCAGTTATACACTACTAAAATAAATTGAGTCTATATAATACAAATATATTCATTCAGTCTTCAGCAGGTCCAACAATACTTCAAAAACAATAATGTTCTGCATATCACTTGTTTTTGCGCCCTAGTGTTTGTGGAGCAAGACTAGCATTGAGCCAAGCATTTTTATCAGTGATGTAATCCCCCAACTTATAATATGCCTGCCTGCATAGTGTGCGTTTTATACAAGTTTTAAATTTTGTCTCATTCAGTTCTAGAATGTGGGGAGGAATTTTATTGTAACATTTTGTACAGTATCCCATAAAAGATGAGGCTACTTTAGCCAGTCTGAAACCTGGTTGAACTAATTGGTCCCTATTTCTAGTAATGTAATTATGTCTATCGCCGTTTTTACTAAAAAGATGTAAATTCTTTCTCACGTACATGATGTTTTCATAAATATATTGACAAGGAACCGTCATGATGTTAATTCCCTTAAACAGTTCCCTTAGAGAATCGCGCCGGCAAAGATTGTATATCGCTCTGATGGCTCGTTTTTGCAGAATAAAAATTGACTCAATGTCTGCAGCCCTTCCCCATAGTAAAATACCGTAAGACATTATACTATGAAAGTAACTAAAATAGACCAGCCTAGCGGTATCTACATCACTAAATTGACGAATCTTTCTAACAGCATAAGCTGCCGAACTTAGTCGCCCTGCAAGTGATATTAAATGAGGACCCGATTGTATCCTTGAGTCTAGCGTGATTCCCAGGAAAACCGTTTTATCGACGAATTCTAGCTTCTCCTTGTTTAATATAATGTCACAATCAGTACTTTTGACATTCGGCAAGGAAAATTTAACGCACTTGGTTTTTATACCATTTAAAACTAAATTATTGGCAGTGAACCAATCCTGAACCTGCCGTAGCGCGTTATTTACGTCGTCAACCTGACAAGTACGTCTATTTATTTTAAATATTAAAGACGTGTCATCAGCAAATAACACCATGTTTAGTTTGTTTTCCAATAAACAGGGTAAATCGTTTATGTATATTAAAAATAAAAAAGGACCTATAATTGAGCCCTGGGGTACCCCCATTTTCACGTTTAACCCCGACGAATTCACACCGTTTATTTGAACTAATTGCTGTCTATCATTCAAATAAGATTTAACCAAACTTAACGCTGATTGACCTAGCCCGTAATGCTCAAGTTTCAAAAGTAATGTTTCATGATTAACGCAATCAAACGCCTTCGACAGGTCACAGAATATACCTATGGCATCCTGCGACTCTTCCCACGCATTAAAAATGTGTTTTAATAGGGTGACACCAGCGTCAGTTGTACAACGTCCTTTGGTGAAACCATACTGTTTATCATGCAAGATGTTATTCGTATTAAAATGAATGAGCATTTGATTAAGCATTATCTTCTCAAATACTTTGCTGAAAACCGGCAAGACGGATACTGGTCTATAATTATTTGTGTCTTTACTGTCTCCGGATTTAAAAAGTGGTATAACCTTACTATATTTCATTAGATCCGGAAAGACTCCTTGATCCACACACAAATTGAAAATTAAAGCTAAGTACGGCGCTATAGTCTGAATAATGGAGGTACAAGCTTTGATGGACATTCCCCACAGATCTTCAGTCGGCTTGATCTTGATTTGCTTAAAAGCTTTTATTACTGTTATGGGGTTTATATGTGAAAAATTAAATACATTCGGGCAGGCTGAAACGTTTGCGTTTAATAATCCAAAAGCAAGCGAGGACGAAGAATTTAAAGTTTCAGTAGTTTTAATTGGGATGCTGGTAAAGAAATTTACAAATTCTTGCGCAACTTTTTTGTTATCTCTAATAAGTCCGTGTGTGGTCTCGAGGGTGTAATCAGTATTATTTCTTTTATTCCTGTTCGTTTCATTATTTATAATTTTCCAAACCGTCTTGATTTTATTTTCTGCTAATTTAACTTTATTTCTAATGTACAAGGCCTTAGCTGCCTTACATGTATTTTTAAAAATTCTCGATTAAGTAGCAACATACTTATTAAACGTTTCAGTGTTAATACAAGGCTTAAGGCCATATAGCTCGTAAAGTCTTTCCCTACTTTTTCTAAGTCCTGTAGTCGCCCAGTCACTGAAAAAAAACTTAGGGCATATAGTTTTAGTTATCTTTTTAAAAGTGTTATTGAACTCTTTTTGAACTACTGAAAAAACTTCATCATACAAAATATTACCATCATTCACTATGAGGTCCTGATCGCTTAACTTACTGATTAAAGTACTGTTAAATTTATTTAATTTACCGGATGTTATTGGTCTGGATTCAATATGCACTTGTTTTATTAGCATAATGGACTCAAATGTCACCAGTAGCCCACTATGATCCGAAGGCAGATAATTTATAATGGCATTGTCCAATTAGTTGCAGCAACAAAAAACATTCTCAATACATGTAGCAGAAGTCAGTGTAGTTCGGGTTGGTTCCGTAAACACATGTGACAAATTAAATGATTTAAAGAGATTTAATAACCTACTGCTATCTGAATTATCTTCTAGAATATTAATATTAAACTCACCACAGACAATTACTTGTTTATTACCCATTGCAAGTTTTGCCAAAACATCTTCCATTACTGACTCGAATATAGAGTAGTTCTTATAATTAGGGGGTCTGTAGACGCACACTATGACATGCTTATCCAGCTCAACACAGGACAGTTTAACACTATGCTCAACTGAGAGGTCTACTATATCTTTACGAGGTTTTGATTTAATACCATTTTTAATTAATATAAGTGAACCCTCACGCAACATAATATTTCTGTTAAAACAACTGCCCACAGTATAATTTTCATAATTGATTAGCATTTCATAATCTTTCAGCCAATGCTCAGTGAAACAAACAATTTCAAACATTGTTATTTCTAAAAACAGTTCGATTTCCAATTCCTTTGAAGAAAAACCCTGAATGTTCTGGGTGAATAATTTCAGAGAATTCTGCTCAGACCTTTTTTTGAAATTATTTTTTTGCGAGCAAGAAGGTACCTTTTTGATGGTGAATATACTCTTAACTATTCCGTTATTGGTACCCTCCCTTGTCCTATTAACTAGTTTAAAGAACAAATATTAATAGCATTTTTGCTAACGTTATGCAAGGTATTGACCACCTTTAAATTAGTACTATTACTAATATCAATAATAACTGGATACTTCGACATACTACTTATGTCTGAGTTTATTGTATAAGATAATAGCCGAGCTATTTGATGTCTTACCCTAAGAGGCAGATACAAAGTATCGCCTGTCGACTTTATTTTACCAACAAAAATGTTGATGTCAAAAAAAACAAGTTTGTCACTATAGTGACTCACATGAAAGTGCAGATGCTTATTAAGCATGTGAATGTGATTATTTTGTCTATTTGACAATTTATCCAAGTAAGGGAAGGCACACAAAATAATTTTACTGCAATTTAACTTTAACATCTCTTTTACACACTCAGTGATGTCATCTTTTTTTACTTTTATACTATTACCTACAAATACCTACAGTTAAATTGGTATCTGGTTTATATATATTCTTTGTCACAGATTCCATTATTTGCTCGTAAGATGACCCGGGCATGCAATAATTAAAAGTGGAATGACTCTGATTGCCATTTATTAATTTTCCTAAACCTTTTCCAATACCGTCTGAAAACATAACTGAATGCAAACCTTCCTTACGATGACTAGATGAAAAGCCAGCACTCTCAGGCCGGTCTACTTGAGGCAGATCCTGTGCTACATTTGATATGTCTTGTACGAAGACACTGTTTTGAGACACCCTCTCAGCTTGGACCGGGTGCTCTGTAGCATCAGGCTAGACTGCAATTAGATTTGAGACTGTCTGGCAGTTACACTGACACCTCACTAACTAATTTGTGGCCAAAATGTGCTCTTTAATTTTAAATTTTGAATTTATATATTTATTGTAAAGAGAACTAAGTCTGTTCTCAAGTACCTGTATTTCTAACTGTAAGCATACGCTACCTATGCTTAGGTATTCAACTAGCGGATTCCATAAACCTAAGATCCCTCTCTCCAAACGAAACCTATAAGTATTTGGGTATGTCGGAAGCGTTAGGTATCAGCACTACTGACATGAAGCAATCGTTGAGGGAACGCTTCTTTGACCGTCTGAAGAAGGCATTCAATAGCCTTCTTTCAGGCGGAAACAAGGTGCGCGCCTTCAACGGTTGGGTCATGCCGGTATTGATGTACTCTTTCGGCATACTCAAATGGACTCAAACGGAACTCGACGCCCTGGATAGGCGGGTCCGTACACTGCTGACTGCATATCGAATGCATCACCCACGATCGTCGGTCATGAGATTGTATATCCCGCGGAAGTGTGGTGGCCGAGGCTTTTTAAATGCCAAAAACCTCCACAACCGCGAGATATGCAATCTCAGGGAATATTTTCTACACACCGTCGTGGGTATGCATCGAGATGTAGTAGCAGTGGACAAGGGACTCACCCCGCTCTCCTTGGCGAATGAGAACTGGCGCAAGCCTGTAGTGCTTGATACTAACGACCGCAGGGAAGTATGGCAGAGTAAGGAGCTTCACGGACGCTTTTTCCGGGCCCTACATGGGTCCGATGTAGACCAAGCAGCGTCCGTAGCCTGGCTGCGTTTCGGTGACCTCTTTGGGGAAACCGAAGGTTTTTTCTGTGCAATTATGGACGAAGTTATCATGACAAATAACTACCGGAGATTTATTGTGAAGGATGGCACGGTTGACATCTGTTAGGCATGTCACCGCCCGGGTGAATCGATCCGACACATTATCTCTGGATGTTCTTGTCTAGCTAACGAGGAGTACTTGCACAGGCACAACCTAGTAGCCAGGATCATCCACCAGCAACTTGCTCTGAAATACACTCTTGTGGCATCGGAGGTACCGTACCTACTACAAGTATGTGCCCGACCCAGTTCTCGAAAATGGCAATATCACATTCTACTGGGATCGGTCCATCATCACTGACAGGACTATTGTAGCCAATAAGCCTGATATAGTGGTGGTGGACCGAATCGAGAGGCGTGCAATGATTGTTGACATTACCGTCCCGCATGACGGGAACCTCGTGAAAGCCGAGAAAGATAAGCAAATCAAGTATCTTGACTTGGCTCGCGAGGTTGTCGACATGTGGGATGTAGACACAGCGATCATTGTATCGATAGTCGTGTCAGCCAATGGCTTAATAGCCACGAGCCTCGACCAACATCTTAGGAGGCTCTCGTTAGGCGGCTGGGTCTGGGTCAAGCGCCTGATCCAGAAAGCAGTACTGCTGGACACGGCTCGCATTGTTAGGAGGTTCCTCTCTCTGGAGCCCTGACCGCCGGTAGCTTGGAACCTGTTCCCGATACGGTGGGCCTCTATTTTCTATATTTTTAAATGTTTTTTTTAATTTTGTGTTTTATAAAAATATTTAAAAATTTAGTTAATAAGAAAAGAAATGAAATAAAGGAACGAATAATAATAATTTGGAATCGTAATACGATATATTTAACGCCGCTCGCGGAGGCTCCCTTCATGCACCATAGACCCATCCAAAACACAGTGCCAGTGAGGTCGGCCATATCTTGCGAAGGGGTCCCTTTGCAAGATATGGCGCACCTCCTTGTCTGCCCTTTATGCCCGACCTGCACCACGGGATTTGAACGTAGCAAATGACAGAGCTGTCCGAGTAGCTACACAATGGTCGGACAGAGTCTGAGTGGTTGAGACTATGGTTTGAGTTTATCGACTCGAAAGAAGAAGAAGATGTATTCTAATCTATCTAATACCTTTAAACAAGCAATTCTTGTATGAATGTATAGATTTTGTGTTGTTTATATATATATAGAAACTGAATTTCGGAAACGGCTCCAACGATTTTCATGAAATTTAGTATGCAGGGGGTTTCGGGGGCGATAAATCGATCTAGCTAGGTTTCATTTTTATAAAACGTCGTTTTCTCTGTATCTCGGTCGCCCAGGTACTGTTTATTAACCGGTTGAATACCGTTATTACGGAAACAATTAAATAGTCATTGTGTCTCGCGTGGATTCGCATTTCCGGCAGTCAAGAAGTTAAAATAAAACATTTATTCAGTAAATGACCATTTATTTAACTTATGTTCAGCAGTGGAATTCAGATGAAGATGATTTTATTTATAGAAGTATTTAAGCGACATCTTCTGTGAGTGAGTATTTCTTCGTCTTAACCTCTGGAGAATGGTGGAGCAGCGTTCGTTTCCAAATAGAAGATACCGGATTGTCTGTAAAATAAACAATAAACAGTTTAAATAGCTGCCATTAAAAAAAAAAACTTCTTGTAAATTATCGATGGAAAAACCCATTATCAATTTTCTCAATAACGGAACCTAGGACGAAAAATTAAGTAAACCTCAATCAATATTATATACGAAATACCTAATTTGGTATGTGGTTGTTTAATTTTTTGGCAACAAGTTATTGATTTGATCATAATCAGCCTTTTAATGTTCCCACTGGTGGGACACAGGCTTCCTTTCTGTGAGAGAGGGAAAGTGCGGATTGGTGTCTGTCACATTTCTCCGATTTTTTTGTTCTAAGACATGCCGGTTGTTTTCTCACGATGTTTTCATTCAAACTTTTAGAAAACGGTTATTGATTTAGGTGTATTCCAACTAGATATTTTTACCCGGCTGCAAGGAAAGGGTTATGTTTTTCGCGCGTATCTTGTATGTATGTATGTTTGTATGTATGTAATATTCTTTATTACCTCGTATCTTGCAAACCGCTAGATGGATTTTTATAATTAATACATCGTTAGATAGGGCTTGGCCGCCCAAGTGTTCTTAGATAAGTGAGGTTAAAAAAAAAAAAAATGGCGGCTTTTGTGCGCCATATTGGGGGTGACTCAATATTTTTTTCTTCGAAACCCATCGAGTGGGGTATCAAAATGAAGGATTTTTAAAGGTGATAACAAAAATATACCACTTATATGTTTAAATGCGATTCGAAAAAAAAAGAGGTAACTAAAAAGTTGTTAATAAAAAAAAAGGTAATTTAAAAATGGTGGTCAGCCAGCTCGCGAATATGTATCCTCCGACTGCACAGCATGATTTTCTACTTGTTTACATCTTTTTAGTTCGCAGTCGGGTTTTTGATTTTTAAATTAACTTTTTTTTTACCGATAACATATTTTAGTATTTTTTCAAACTAAGTTATCTGCTATCTGGCGCACGGTTGGCGCACTGGTTGATTGACTGCTGCGCTGCGTGTCGCGGGTTCGATTCCCGCACGGAACAAATATTTGTATGACCTACAGAAAGTTGTTACGGCTCTGGGTGTTGTGTATGTGAGTTTATATGTTTGCAAACGCACCCACGATACAGGAAGAAATTCCTAGTGTGGGGCAACGTTTTTTTTTATAGATAAAGATAAGAGATAAGATATTTTGCCTGTTCCCAACTATTTGTAGGTCTAACTCGGGCAAGCTTTGCTTAACTTTGAAGATCGACTCGTGCACCTTTAATGCCCGACTACATAATATGGTACCTACATCCACTTTTGGCCCGTTAAGTTTAAGTCCTATGAAATATGGGCCGAACCCATTGGTATAGGTATTAAAAACTTTTTTACATAAAAATAGAACCGACTTCCAAATAAAAACACTCCGAAGTGAAAATAACTTCAATTTCGGAAGCCGGTGTTCCCGTTTTCGTTTCTTCGTTTTTTGAGACCACCTGCCGAAATTGAAGTTACTTTTCACTTTGTAGTGTTTTAATTTGGAAGTCGGTTGTATTTTTTTGTAAAAAATGTTTTTATATTTCACTTTTTTGTGGTACGTGGGCTAGTTCTATAGTACTGTAATGCCCACAGTGATGACAGAAAAGATTAACCGAATAACATGTAACTTGAACATAACCGGTGGAATGAGAATGTACCAGGGTGAACTGTACACATCTGCGTACCCCTTTAGAGCATACTGGCGTGATGTTATGTATGATAATGATAAATGATAAATGATTTTATTTCTGTAAGTTGGTTTATACAAACACTTTTACATGTCGAACATATTTTTTAAAACTAGATGAGGTCGGCAACAATACACAGACATGCGATTGCCGCAATCCCGAGAGATTTGCCGTCATTTATTGAAGAGGTCTGCTGTATATCTCTGAAGTTCTTCATCAGATCTTTACCAAATTTAAATGGGACCATTCCGAAATAAAATTATTTCAAACAAAAAAATAATTTTTGAATCCGTTTTTATATGACGGAGTTATGCCCAAACATAAATAATAAATAAAAAATCTTATATATAAAATTTTCGTTCAATTCATGTTCGTTCCCGTACTCCTCCGAAACGGCTTGACCGATTCTCATGAAATTTTGTGAGCATATTGAGTAGGTCTGAGAATCGGCCAACATCTATTTTTCGTACCCCTTAGACCCGGTAGGGTAGGGTAGGGTAGGTTAGGTTAGGTAGGGTAGGGTAGGTTAGGTAGTGTAGGGTAGGTTAGGTAGGGTAGGGTAGGGTAGGGTAAGTAGGTTAGGGTAGGGCAGGGTAGGTTAGGGTAGGGTAGGGTAGGGTAGGTGAATGTTTGGTGTTTTTATGGCAAAACAAAGTTTGCCGGGTCAGCTAGTAATATATAAACATCCGAATTGTGAAATGTCGATAATTTTTTTTAAAACTAGATGAGGTCGGCGTTCCCTATCTGACTACTCTGAGAAGAAAGGCCGAAACAAACTCAGAGGTCACAGTCTCTTTTAAAGTCCAGACAAAATCTTGGTTAGATCATGTGAGGACCATGTAGACTGATGTCTGAAGTGGTCTTTTGAGGAAAGAACCAGCCAGATTGAGGGACCTATCCAGTCAGTGCACGCATTTGTCAATAACGGAGCAGCTCAACTCAGAATTTAAGGAGCTCAACGATTCGACGAACAATACCAAAGATAGGACATTCGGGTAGGCCGCATAAATTACTCAAACTGCCATACCATGATTAAAAACTAAAATAAATTAAAATTAAAAACAAAAAACGATCAAGTGCGAGTCGGACTCGCGCACGAAAGGTTCCGTACCATTATAGCAAGAGACGGCAAAAAAAACACGTTTGTTGTATGGGAGCCCCAATTAAATATTTATGTTATTGTGTTTTTAGTATTTGTTGTTATAGCGGCAACAGAAATACATCATCTGTGAAAGTTTTAACTCTCTAGCTATCACGGTTCATGAGATACAGCCTGGTGACAGACAGACAGGCAGACGGACCGCGGAGTCTTAGTAATAGGGTCCCGTATTTACCCTTTGGGTACGGAACCCTAAAAAAGAATAATCCATATAGTCTTCACATTCACAATAATTAAAATAATATAATACTTTAAAAGAGTAAATATTCTTGTCATTGCAAGAAAACAGAAACAAATATAAAAAATAACAAAATTGACGGTGCAAAATATAAAAAAAAAACAAAATTAATTTGAGCAGCTCAATCTTAATCCAATAAGCCTTTTTGTCCTCAACGTAATCTTTAATGGTATAAAAACCTTTCTGGCACAACTTACGTTTAATGAATGATTTGAATTTATTAAGACTTAGTAGATCTTGTACGTGGCTTGGAAGCTTATTAAAAATATGATCAACATGTAAAAGTGTTTGTACAAACCAATTTACAGAAATAAAATCATTTATCATTGAGTACTCCTCGTTTTCAGGAATTCGGTTAACAATTTAACAATGGAAGCGAGTCTAATGCTATCAACCGGGCACAAATCCAGGCTCCAGGCATCTACTGAGAAATATCAGATGGAAAACCCCGATAACATTTTGCCCGAATGAGTCATCAACTTAAACATAACTAGCGAGACATGGGTGTATTAAGGTGCACCTCTGCACACCCTTCGAGAAATATTGGCGTGATGATATGTCATATCATCTAAGTTGTATACTGTACGGGTCGAAGTCCGTACTGTGAGGGGCGTAGCCAGGGAGCTACGTATTAAAATGCAGAAATTACTTTTATCTGATATATTTTTGCAACATGCCTGCCCTAAGGCAGCTTCTCTCGAATTCCCCATCAAAGCCTAGCAACATCTTCATTTATTTATTTTTCGAATTCAAAATTCAATTACGAATAATTCGAATTTCAATTACCTTTCAAAAAAAGGTTATCTGTTGCCAGACTTATTAAAGGCGAGGAGTTTCTCTTTACATATGCAGAGTCCTCACAGTACACTGTTTCGCCGTTACTTTGTTGGAGAGAAACACGTCACAGTTAGAACCAATAGTCAAATACATTTGAGTTAAGTAAATTACAGTATAACTTAGATGGAAGATGACTATTTCTCTCTCTTCGTTTGGAAGGATAGCAACACGGCTATAAGATCACTATCTGAGATGGTTGCTTTGTTATGATTTTTTACGGTCAAATTATGACGCATATCGTTGGCCTAAAGATGCCAGTATGCAGAAAAATGTACGGTGATGAGACCGTACATATAATCTTACCCAGTCTTAGGAACCAGCCCTCCCATGCGTAGAGTGCCCCAAAGCGCACAGTTGCCTGTCATCGCTGTCACGTAAGATAGGCAACGCTGTCCAGTGAACCCTCCTCGCGTCAGGGACTCGCCCATGTAGTGGAAAGACCTAGAAACAAGAATAGTGTATAAATTTCAGTTCAGAAGAAAATACAAGATTATTTCAGAACAAGTGGTTTAATTACGTATGTAGCGTTGTTGTGTATGGCCATTGTTGCCTACGCCTCGGACATGGCCGTGTCACAGCATTTAAGTAAACTCAGACAATAAATAATAAATATAAATTTTATTTATTTCACCAAAAGCCTAAAGTTAGGTACTCCTAATAAATAATTACAATAGGCTTGAAAATATATGTATTTTTTTAAGTACTCTCTCTCATAAAGTAGGCGTACAAATGAGGTTATCACTTCAAGTTACCATCAAAGTAACTGTCCAAAATTCTAGAGGCAAATTTGCCATATAGCTCGATGTTACCACCTTGATATAAAGCTATCATCTTAATACAAAGTCACCATCTAGCTAGAAAGTCACCATATAGCTACAAAGTCACCATATAGCTACAAAGTCACCGTATAGCTACAAAGTCACCATATAGCTACAAAGTCACCATATAGCTACAAAGTCACCATATTGCTACAAAGTCACCATATAGCTACAAAGTCACCATATTGCTACAAAGTCACCATCTAACTACTACATCACCATCTTGTTACAAAGTCACCATCTAGCTACAAAGTCACCATCTAACTACTACATCAACATCTTGTTACAAAGTCACCATCTACCTACAAAGTTACCATATAGCTACAAAGTCACCATCTAACTACTACATCACCATCTTGTTACAAGTCACTATCTAGCTACAATGTCACCATATAGCTACAAAGTCACCATATAGCTACAACGTCACCATATAGCTACAAAGTCACCATATAGCTACAAAGTCACCATCTAACTACTACATCACCATCTTGTTTACAAAGTCACTATATAGCTACAATGTCACCATATAGCTACAAAGTCACCATATAGCTACAAAGTCACCATATAGCTACAAAGTCACCATATAGCTACAAAGTCACCATATAGCTACAAAGTCATCATATAGCTACAAAGTCACCATATAGCTACAAAGTCACCATATAGCTACAAAGTCACCATTTTGCTACAAAGTCACCATTTTGCTACAAAGTCAGCATCTAACTACTACAACACCATCTTGTTACAAAGTCACCATCTAGCTACAAAGTCACCATCTAACTACTACATCACCATCTTGTTACAAAGTCACCATCTAGCTACAAAGTCACCATCTAACTACTACATCAACATCTTGTTACAAAGTCACCATCTACCAACAAAGTCACCATATAGCTACAAAGTCACCATATAGCTACAAAGTCACCATATAGCTACAAAGCCACCATATAGCTACAAAGTCACCATATAGCTACAAAGTCACCATTTAGCTACAAAGTCACCATATAGGTACAAAGTCACCATCTAGCTACAAAGTCACCATCTAACTACTACATCAACATCTTGTTACAAAGTCACCATCTAGCTACAAAGTCACCATCTAACTACTACATCACCATATTGTTACAAAGTCACCATCTAGCTACAAAGTCACCATCTAACTACTACATCACCATCTTGTTACAAAGTCACCATCTAGCTACAAAGTCACCATCTAAATACTACATCACCATCTTGTTACAATGTCACCATCTAGCTACAAAGTCACCATCTAACTACTACATCAACATCTTGTTACAAAGTCACCATCTACCCACAAAGTCACCATATAGCTACAAAGTCACCATCTAACTACTACATCAGCATCTTCTTACAAGTCACTATCTAGCTACAATGTCACCATATAGCTACAAAGTCACCATATAGCTACAACGTCACCATATAGCTACAAAGTCACCATATAGCTACAAAGTCACCACCTAACTACTACATCACCATCTTGTTTACAAAGTCACTATCTAGCTACAATGTCACCATATAGCTACAAAGTCACCATATAGCTACAAAGTCACCATATAGCTACAAAGTCATCATATAGCTACAAAGTCACCATCTAGCTACAAAGTCACCATATAGCTACAAAGTCACCATATAGCTACAAAGTCGCCGTATAGCTACAAAGTCACCTTATAGCTACAAAGTCACCATATAGCTACAAAGTCACCATATAGCTACAATGTCACCATATAGCTACAAAGTCACCATATAGTTACAAAGTCACCATATAGCTACAAAGTCACCATATAGCTACAAAGTCACCATATAGCTACAAAGTCACCATATAGCTACAAAGTCACCATATAGCTACAAAGTCACCAACTAGCTACCAAGTCACCAACTAACTACAATTCTCCATCTTATTATAAAGTCACCATCCAACTACAAAGTCACCATCAAGCTACAAAGTCACCATCAAGATACAAAGTCACCATCTAACTACTAAATCACCATCTTGTTACAATGTCACCATATAGCTACAAAGTCACCATATAGCTACGAGGTCACCATATAGCTACAAAGTCACCATATAGCTACAAAGTCACCATCTAAATACTACATCACCATCTTGTTACAAAGTCACTATCTAGCTACAATGTCACCATATAGCTACAAAGTCACCATCTACCTACAAAGTCACCATATAGCTACAAAGTCACCATCTAACTACTACATCACCATCTTGTTACAAAGTCACTATCTAACTACTACATCACCATCTTGTTACAAAGTCACTATCTTGCTACAATGTTACCATATAGCTACAAAGTCACCATATGGCTACAAAGTCACCATATAGCTACAAAGTCACCATATAGCTACAAAGTCACCATATAGCTACAAGGTCACCATATAGCTACAAAGTCACCATATAGCTACAAAGTCACCATATAGCTACAAAGTCACCATATAGCCACAAAGTCACCATACAGCTACATAGTCACCATATAGCTACAAAGTCACCATATAGCTACAAAGTCACCATATAGCTACAAAGTCACCATCTAACTACTACATGACCATCTTGTTACAAAGTCACCATCTAGCTACAAAGTCACCATCTAACTACTACATCACCATCTTGTTACAAAGTCACCATCTAGCTACAAAGTCACCATCTAACTACTACTTCACCATCTTGTTACAAAGTCACCATCTAGCTACAAAGTCGCCATCTAACTACTACATCACCATCTTGTTACAAAGTCACCATCTAGCTACAAATTCACCATCTAACTACTACGTCACCATCTTGTTACAAAGTCACTATCTAGCTACAATGTCACCATATAGCTACAAAGTCACCATATGGCTACAAAGTCACCATATAGCTACAAAGTCACCATATAGCTACAAAGTCACCATCTAACTACTACATCACCATCTTGTTACAAAGTCACTATGTAGCTACAATGTCACCATATAGCTACAAAGTCACCATATAGCTACAAAGTCACAATATATCTACAAAAACACCATATAGCTACAAAGTCACCATATAGCTACAAAGTCACCATATAGCTACAAAGTCACCATATAGCGACAAAGTCACCATATAGCTACAAAGTCACCATATTGCTACAAAGTCACCATCTAACTACTACATCACCATCTTGTTACAAAGTCACCATCTAGCTACAAAGTCACCATCTAGCTACAAAGTCACCATATAGCTACAAAGTCTCCATATAGCTACAAAGTCACCATCTAAATACAATATCACCATATAGCTACAATGTCACCATATAGCTACAAAGTCACCATATAGCTACAAAGTCACCATATAGCTACAAAGTCTCAATATAGCTACAAAGTCACCATCTAGCAACAAAGTCGCCATATAGCTACAAAGTCACCATATAGCTACAAAGTCACCATATAGCTACAAAGTCACCATATAGCTACAAAGTCACCATATTGCTACAAAGTCACCATCTAACTACTACATCACCATCTTGTTACAAAATCACCATCTAGCTACAAAGTCACCATCTAACAACTACACCACCATCTTGTTACAAAGTCACCATCTAGCTACAATGTCACCATCTAACTACTACATCAACATCTTGTTACAAAGTCACCATCTACCTACAAAGTCACCGTATAGCTACAAATTCACCATCTAACTACTACATCACCATCTTGTTACAAAGTCACTATCTAGCTACAATGTCACCATATAGCTACAAAGTCACCATATAGCTACAAAGTCACCATATAGCTACAAAGTCACCATATAGCTACAAAGTCACCATCTAACTACTACATCACCATCTTGTTTACAAAGTCACTATCTAGCTACAATGTCACCATATAGCTACAAAGTCACCATATAGCTACAAAGTCACCATATAGCTACAAAGTCACCATATAGCTACAAAGTCATCATATAGCTACAAAGTCACCATATAGCTACAAAGTCACCATATAGCTACAAAGTCACCATTTTGCTACAAAGTCACCATCTAACTACTACATCACCATCTTGTTACAAGTCACTATCTAGCTACAATGTCACCATATAGCTACAAAGTCACCATATAGCTACGAGGTCACCATATAGCTACAAAGTCACCATATAGCTACAAAGTCACCATCTAACTACTACATCACCATCTTGTTTACAAAGTCACTATCTAGCTACAATGTCACCATATAGCTACAAAGTCACCATATAGCTACAAAGTCACCATATAGCTACAAAGTCACCATATAGCTACAAAGTCATCATATAGCTACAAAGTCACCATATAGCTACAAAGTCACCATATAGCTACAAAGTCACCATTTTGCTACAAAGTCACCTTTTTGCTACAAAGTCACCATCTAACTACTACAACACCATCTTGTTACAAAGTCACCATCTAGCTACAAATTCATCTAACTACTACATCACCATCTTGTTACAAAGTCACCATCTAGCTACAAAGTCACCATCTAACTACTACATCAACATCTTGTTACAAAGTCACCATCTACCTACAAAGCCACCATATAGCTACAAAGTCACCATATAGCTACAAAGTCACCATTTAGCTACAAAGTCACCATATAGGTACAAAGACACCATCTAGCTACCAAGTCACCGTCTAACTACAATTCTACATCTTATTATAAAGTCACCATCCAACTACAAAGTCACCATCTAACTACTACATCACCATCTTGTTACAAAGTCACCATCTAGCTACAAAGTCACCATCTAACTACTACATAACCATCTTGTTACAAAGTCACCATATAGCTAGAAAGTCACCATCTAGCTACAAAGTCACCATATAGCTACAAAGTCTCCATATAGCTACAAAGTCACCATCTAAATACAATATCACCATATAGCTACAATGTCACCATATAGCTACAAAGTCACCATATAGCTACAAAGTCACCATATAGCTACAAAGTCTCAATATAGCTACAAAGTCACCATCTAGCAACAAAGTCGCCATATAGCTACAAAGTCACCATATAGCTACAAAATCACCATCTAACTACTACATCACCATTTTGTTACAAAGTCACTATCTAGCTACAATGTCACCATATAGCTACAAAGTCACCATATAGCTACAAAGTCACCAAATAGCTACAAAGTCACCATATAGCTACAAAGTCACCATATAGCTACAAAGTCACCATATAGCTACAAAGTCACCATATAGCTACAAAGTCACCATCTAGCTACAAAGTCACCATATAGGTACAAAGACACCATCTAGCTACCAAGTCACCGTCTAACTACAATTCTACATCTTATTATAAAGTCACCATCCAACTACAAAGTCACCATCTAACTACTACATCACCATCTTGTTACAAAGTCACCATCTAAATACTACATCACCATCTTGTTACAAAGTCACCATATAGCTACAAAGTCACCATATAGCTACAAAGTCACCATCTAACTACTACATCACTATCTTGTTACAAAGTCACCATCTAGCTACAAAGTCACCATCTAACTACTACATCACCATCTTGTTACAAAGTCACCATCTAGCTACAAAGTCACCATCTATCTACTACATCACCATCTTGTTACAAAGTCAACACCTAGCTACAAAGTCACCATCTAAATACTACATCACCATCTTGTTACAAAGTCACCATCTAGCTACAAAGTCACCTTCTAAATACTACATCACCATCTTGTTACAATGTCACCATCTAGCTACAAAGTCACCATCTAACTACTACATCAAAATCTTGTTACAAAGTCACCATCTACCCACAAAGTTACCATATAGCTACAAAGTCACCATCTAACTACTACATCACCATCTTGTTACAGAGTCACTATCTAGCTACAATGTCACCATATAGCTACAAAGTCACCATATAGCTACAACGTCACCATATAGCTACAAAGTCACCATATAGCTACAAAGTCACCATCTAACTACTACATCACCATCTTGTTTACAAAGTCACTATCTAGCTACAATGTCACCATGTAGCTACAAAGTCACCATATAGCTACAAAGTCACCATATAGCTACAAAGTCACCATATAGCTACAAAGTCACCATATAGCTACAAAGTCATCATATAGCTACAAAGTCACCATATAGCTACAAAGTCACCATATAGCTACAAAGTCACCATTTTGCTACAAAGTCACCATCTAACTACTACAACACCATCTTGTTACAAAGTCACCATCTAGCTACAAAGTCACCATCTAACTACTACATCACCATCTTGTTACAAAGTCACCATCTAGCTACAAAGTCACCATCTAACTACTACATCAACATCTTGTTACAAAGTCACCATCTACCTACAAAGTCACCATATAGCTACAAAGTCACCATATAGCTACAAAGTCACCATATAGCTACAAAGCCACCATATAGCTACAAAGTCACCATATAGCTACAAAGTCACCATTTAGCTACAAAGTCACCATATAGGTACAAAGACACCATCTAGCTACCAAGTCACCGTCTAACTACAATTCTACATCTTATTATAAAGTCACCATCCAACTACAAAGTCACCATCTAACAACTACATCACCATCTTGTTACAAAGTGACCATCTAGCTACAAAGTCACCATCTTACTACTACATAACCATCTTGTTACAAAGTCACCATATAGCTACAAAGTAACCATATAGCTAAAAAGTCACCATCTAGCTACAAAGTCACCATATAGCTACAAAGTCTCCATATAGCTACAAAGTCACCATCTAGCTACAATGTCACCATATAGCTACAATGTCACCATATAGCTACAAAGTCACCATATAGCTACAAAGTCACCATATAGCTACAAGGTCTCAATATAGCTACAAAGTCACCATCTAGCAACAAAGTCACCATATAGCTACAAAGTCACCATATAGCTACAAAGTCACCATATAGCTACAATGCCACCATATAGCTACAATGTCACCATATAGCTACAAAGTCACCATATAGCTACAAAGTCTCCATATAGCTACAAAGTCACCGTCTAGCTACAATGTCACTATATAGCTACAAAGTCACCATATAGCTACAAAGTCACCATCTAGCTACAAAGTCACCATATAGCTACCAAGTCACCATATAGCTACAAAGGCATCATCTAGCTTCAAAGTCACCATCTAGCTACAAAGTCACCAAATAGCTACAAAGTCATCATCTAGCTACAAAGTCACCATATGGCTACAATGTCTCTATATTGCTACAAATTCACCATCTAGCTACAATGTCACCATATAGCTGCAAAGTCACCATATAGCTACAAAGTCACCATCTAGCTACAAAGTCACCATATAGCTACAATGTCACCATATAGCTACAAAGTCACCCAATAGCTAAAATGTCAACATCTAGCTACAATGTCACCATATAGCTACAAAGTCACCAAATAGCTACAAAGTCACCATCTAGCTACAAAGTCACCATATAGCTACAAAATCACCATCTAGCTACAAAGTCACCGTATAGCTACAAGGTCACCATATAGCTACAAAGTATCCATATAGCTACAAAGTCACCATATAGCTACAATGTCACCATATAGCTACAAAGACACCATATAGCTACAAAGTCAACATATTTTTTAATTTTTTTTTATTTTTATTTGATATGGGTTTGCTCTTGACTCTAGTCTAAGTCATAGGTGACAGAGACAGAGTCGACGATGGAGTGAGCTTACCCAGAAGGAGCCTGTTTACTCTAACTTTGAAGAGATTCGGGTTGAATGCGTTCGGAAACACAGACGCAGGTAGTGAGTTCCATTCATTCGCTGTGCGCATTATGAAGGATGTTTGGAAGCGCTTGGTGCGAATTGGTGGAATGGCAACAAGGTAGGGATGGTAACTTACAGTGCGTCTAGATATCCGATGGTAGAAGGGGGCTGGTGGGATGAGGTCGTGGAGTTCTTGAGCACACTCACCGAAATACAGTCTGTGGAAGACCGACAAGCAGGCAACCTTGCGGCGATGAGCCAAGCTGTGAAGCTTGGTATCCACCAGTTCAATGTCACCGATGAGCCTCTTAGCTCTGCGTTCCACCGAGTCAAGCGCGGCAAGCTGATACTTTGCTGAGCCATCCCAAAGGTGGCTGCAATACTCCATGCAGGATCGGATTTGCGCTTTGTACAGGGTTAAAAGCTGTCCAGGCGTAAAGTATCGCTTCACCTTATTTAGGATGCCCAGTTTTTTTGCCGCAATTTGGGCCTTGTACTCAATGGAGGCGCCAAAGTTAAGACTGGATGTCAACTCCATGCCTAGGAGCTCAAGCCGATCAGTCACTGGAACAGACGCACCCCGAAAAGTAGGCGTCCAATCGAAAAGACTCCTTTTAGCGGTAAAAAGACACGCCTGTGTTTTGGTGGCGTTAAAGGAGACCAGATTGTCATCACCCCACTGGGAGACAAGGCTTAAGGTCAAATCTGTCCGCTCTACCATAGTCTCTCTCAAGGAACAAACTTCATCCACGCTGGTTCTTGCGCTGGACAGGTATCTCTCTGAAACAGTACTGTCATCTGCGTACCCAACAATACTAAGCTGAAGTAGGTCATTGATGTGCAGCAGGAATAGAGTTGCAGAGAGAACAGACCCCTGAGGAACTCCGGAATCAATAGCCATAAGGTCAGAGGAGCAGCCGTCTATGACTACTCGGATCGACCGTTCGCAAAGGAAGTCTGATATCCAGCTACAAAAACCAGCGGGGATGCCATACGCAGGAAGCTTACTAAGTAGACTTGCGTGCCAGACCCTGTCAAAGGCCTTCGAGATATCCAGCGAAACAGCAAGTGCTTCGCCGTGTCTCTCGATGGCTTCGCCCCAGCAGTGCGTGACATACACAAGAAGATCGCCAGTAGACCGTCCCCGGCGAAAGCCATATTGACGGTCACTGAGGAGATTATTGTCTTCAAGGTAGGTCAGCATCTTACTGTTCAGTACCCTTTCCATAACTTTGCACAGAATGGAGGTAATGGCGATTGGACGGTAATTGACAGGGTCTGCACGGTTGCCTTTTTTGGGCACTGGTTGCACATTTGCAAGCTTCCAGGACTTTGGTACCGTTCTTTTTACAAGAGAGAGGCGGAACAAGCGTGTCAACACAGGAGAAAGTTCGGGCGCACACAGCCTCAGTACTCTCGCTGGAATGCCGTCAGGCCCGCTGGCCTTGTTCACGTCTAGACTGCACAATACTCTTCGGACCTCTTTAGTGTGCACAGATATCTCCGGCATCGAAGAGTCACAACGAGGAACAGTAGGTGGTTGCTTGGATATAGCTACAAAGTCACCATCTAGCTACAAATTCACTATATAGCTACAAAGTCTCCATCTTATTATTAAGCCTCCATCTAAACACAAAGTCACCATCTAGGTAAAAGGTCACCATCTAGCTACAAAGTCACCATATAGCTACAAAGCCTCCATCTTATTATAAAGCCGCCATCTAGACACAAAGTCACCATCTGGATAAAAGGTCACCATCTAGCTACAATGTCACCATCCAGCTACAAAGTCACCATATAGTTACAAAGTCTCCATATTATTATAAAGCCTCCATCTAGACACAAAGTCACCATCTAGATAAAAGGTCACCATCTAGCTACAAAGTCACCATCTAGCTACAAAGTCACCATCCAGCTACAATGTCACCATATAGCTACAATGTCACCATATAGCTACAAAGTCACCATATAGTTACAAAGCCACCATAAAGCTACGAAGTCACCATATAGCTACAAAGTCACCATATAGCTACAAAGTGACCATCTAGACACAAAGTCACCATCTAGATAAAAGGTCACCATCTATTTACAAAGTCACCATCTAGCTACAGAGTCACCATCTAGCAACAAAGTCACCATATAGCTACAAAGTCACCATATAGCTACAAAGTCACCATATAGCTACAATGTCACCATATAGCTACAAAGTCACTATATAGCTGTAAAGTCTCCATCTTTTTATAAACCCGCCATCTAGACACAAAGTCACCATCTTGGTAAAAGGTCACCATCTAGCTACAAAGTCACCATATAGCTACAAAGTCACCATCTAGCTACAATGTCACCATCTTGGTAAAATGTCACCATCTAGCTACAAAGTCACCATATAGCTACAAAGTCACCATCTAGCTACAAAGTCATTATATAGCTACAATGTCACCATATAGCTACAAAGTCACTATATAGCTGTAAAGTCTCCATCTTATTATAAACCCGCCATCTAGACACAAAGTCACCATCTGGATAAAAGGTCACCATCTAGCTACAAAGTCACCTTCCAGCTACAAAGTCTCCATCTAGCTACAAAATCACCATCTAAGTACTAAATCACCATCTTGTTACAAAGTCACCATCTAGACACAAAGTCACCATCTAGCTACAATGTCGCCATCCAGCTACGAAGTCACCATATAGTTACAAAGTCTCCATCTTATTATAAAGCCTCCATCAAGACACAAAGTCTCAATCTAGCTACAAAGTCACCATCCAGCTACAAAGTCACAATATAGCTACAATGTCACCATATAGCTACAAAGTCACCATATAGTTACAAAGTCACCATACAGGTACGAAGTCACCATATAGCTACAAAGTCACCATATAGCTACAAAGTGACCATCTAGACACAATGTCACCATCTAGATATAAGGTCACCATCTAGCTACATAGTCACCATCTAGCTACAAAGTCACCATCTAGCTACAAAGTCACCATATAGCTACAATGTCACCATATAGCTAAAATGCCTCCATCTATTTATAAAACCGCCATCTAGACACAAAGTCACCATCTTGGTAAAAGGTCGCCATCTAGCTACAAAGTCACCATATAGCTACAAAGTCACCATATAGCTACATTGTCACCAAATAGCTACAAAGTCACTATATAGCTACAAAGTCTCCATCTTATTATAAAGCCACCATCTAGACACAAAGTCACCATCTTGGTAAAAGGTCACCATCTAGCTACAAAGTCACCATATAGCTACAATGTCACCATCTAGCTACAAAGTCATCATCTAGCTACAAAGTCACCATATAGCTACAAAGTAAACATATAGCTACAAAGTCTCCGTCTTATTATAAAGCCGCCATCTAGACACAAAGTCACCATATAGATAAAAGGTCACCAACAAGCTACAAAGTCACCATCTAGCTACAAAGTCACCATATAGCTACAAAGTCTCCATCTTATTATAAACCCGCCATCTAGACACAAAGTCACCATCTAGATAAAAGGTCACCATCTAGATATAAGGTCACCATCTAGCTACAAAGTCACCTTCCAGCTACAAAGTCACCATCTAGCTACAAAATCACTATCTAACTACTAAATCACCATCTTGTTACAAAGTCACCATCTAGATACAAAGGCACCATCTATATAGTCACTACCCGGCCGTAATGTTAGTGAACCAACCCTGTGTGATATGTGTATATTCATTGTCCAGAATCTTACCTAGAATGATCACAATCATTAGAGTTACACCCAGGCATGCTGATTCCCCCATTGGGGTAAAAGTCAGCATCACCCAGCGTCGCCAGGTAGCCGAGAAAGCCAGCGTTGGTATGGATGACCTCCGTGTAGACTCCGTCTGCGGACCTAAACTTATCGTTGTTGCTGCCGGTCCAGCCGGGGAGAGCGGGGTCGAGAGCTGGAATTGGAGAAGAGGTATATTTAGTACATATTATATTGTTATAGTGTATTTCCAAAATGGGTAGGAAGCCAGAGAGGTAGAACTTATAAAACAAAATTTTCAGAATAAAGCTACTAAAAATTTAAAAATATTGTTTATCTACTTCGGTTTCGTTATATTCGAATTACAAAATTGACAGCGGTTTCATTATGATACCCATAACGAAATCGAGTTGCATTATGCGAATCATCATCACTTCTAAAACATAAGCAAAAACATTCTGAACATACAGCCAAGTTCCTATAATATTACTTCGAAATCGAGACAATGTAAATGATGTTTTTAAAAATGGAACAAGTTTAGAACAAAAGTATCGCGCATGCTATTTGGCTACAAGATCTTTGCCTTATACCTAATAAAGACAAAATAAAAAAAGTGGACGCGGAAAAAATGGTACTCGTATTAAAAGACCGTCCATAACGTAACAGTTGCATAAATAGCTATTTCTAAATTTAAAGTGATCATAATGGTATTATTTTGCATAATTTTACTGAATTTTCAATTTGCTTCTGTATCGTTTCCTTCACGCCTCCGGTTTTTATATACACTCTAGGGGTAGCAGCCAATGGGCACGCCACAATTGAGGCGGTAAAGCCCCTCTTTGAGGAGTGGCTTGACAGGCGTCAAGGCGTCCTCACCTTCCGCCTGACGTAGGTCCTCACCGGACACAGCTGCTTCGGGAGGTTCCTGTTCATTATAAGGCGGGAGGAAACGCCCGGGTGTCACCATTGTGTGGATCGCCCAGAGGACACGGTGGAGCATACGGTGGAGGTCTTCCCCGCTTGGGCGGAGCTCCGCCGTGCCCTCGTGGAGGACACGGCGGCCACGGAGGCCACCGTAGGCGCGGGCTTGCGGACGGCGAGTAACTGCCGCCCGATGAGGACCAGGCCCGAGTTGATGGCGCGTTCCACGTATTGTATTATCGTTCCAGAGTTGCGGTTCCACGCGCGCCTCAAATAGATGTCAGCAAAGTCCTGCTAGGGCCGATGCCTATTTGGGTCGCGGATAAATTTGAAAGAGAGTTATCGCCGCCCTGGCACAAGCAAGTGAAGGAACACGGGTGCGTTTTAGTCACTAAAAGTCTGACACGCCTTCCCGCTTTACCCAGAGCGGGCAAAGTCATTGCCACGGGGAGATAGCGCAGTTATGTGGGACTGTAACCCACTAAAACTCCACGGTGTCCTCCTGTGCCGCTTATGGCGGGAACACGGGCACGCGTTAGCACTCACCGCGAACCCGCCGCGGCTGTCCGTCACCGGACCCTCCTCTGGGGAGTACCCCCCATCACCGGCGCGTTAGAACACACTGTGCGCCACGTGACCACCCCAGGGACCAAACCAGCATATGGGTGCCAGACGACCCCGTGTATGGCACCCTTGGTCCCCTTGTGACGGGTCGAGGTCAATGGCCCCGCCACCTACCATTTTTCGGCCGCAGAGGATAGGGCGAGCGGCCATCGCTATACCGACACTCCTCTTCCCCTGCGGCCCCACCGCGTCGGCCATAAGAGGGTGGCGACCCCGTCCAGGCCGCGGAAGGTAGGGAGAGCGGCGCACCGCAATACTCACACACGCGGCACTCCTCTCACGCCGCGGCCTCCAACCCTCAGCCGCAACATCGTATGGGTTTGGGAGACCCCATACAACATCGCGGCCCGCCCCAGTTGCGATGTCACCCAAGCAGCACCGCAACCTACCTGTTAGCCGCTACGTCGTCGGCTTATCGGCAAAAGCCCTGACGAGCGGCCCCTCCTCGGGTTCCTCTTCGCTTCACCGAGGTTGACCAAGCCACTGTTACTAAGCCCCCCCGCCTCGTCAATGCGGGAACCATTTTAACCCTGATAGATTTGTTACTTACCAGTAATGTAAGCGATGTTTCCTCCAACATTCCTGCCAGCGATGCCAGCTTGGTGACCACCGAGACTGTGCCCCACCAGGTGGTACATGCCAGGAACTGCTCCTGTGGCGCTGTTCAGCCAGGTTATGAATCTGGCTACACTCTCACCTGATAAATGATACAACAGCAATTAAGATAAATTCAGTACATCCGATTAAGAAATATATAACCATTAAAGAATCACTGGTGTGTCTGTCTGTCCTGTCCGGAGTGTCTTTATTTTGTGAAATTTTGTATACTAGCACAGTGTGTAGTAGTGTAGCTTTATTTTTAACACAATAGCTGATTTGTATGGAATGCCTTGTGGTATTAACTTCGCTTATTTTAATTTCTTTGTATATACATAAACTTTGATAAAATATTATTCACTATGCTTTCCTACATAGTTCGCAAAAAAACACGAAAGTTTGTTCTGCCGCTTCCACCATTTTGCTAAAACAAGAGGAAGTTTAGAATCTCTACTATTGATGCTTATTTCGAGGCCTTCTCGAAAAAATTGTTAGTCTTTTAAAATTCGGTTTGTATTTTACTATTTTAATGCTGTCTTGTGTACCAAACAAAACTTTGTTTTATTAGCCTAAGTTGTCCCTTTCTTCTTTCTATCCCTCCCGGTCTACAAAAGTTTTTTTTTTATATTCAACATCTAGAACTCACCAGAAGGCACGGTGTTAGCCAGGGCAGTGAAGTAGTTGATGCTGCCTGCTCCAGCGCTCCAGTCCACAACGATCACGTTCACATCTTCAGCGGACAGGAACGCTGATAATAAAACAGTTTTAAAAAGAAGCAGCCGCGTAGAACATTATGGAGGGACACAAAATACAAAAAATACAAAACGTTTATTTCTATACCAACTACCTAGTCAAGATTAGTTTATGATTGAAGCCTTCTTTTAAGCATGATGACGCCTGTGTTAGGAGACTCCGCTCTTCCACAGCTTTGGATGTTTGTACAACTTTCAAAATTATTGAGTTACAATTTTTTTCGTTACTACTAGACAATATAATTATTTTTCTCGAGCGCGTGTTGTTTGCTTTATTGCCATTTAAATATAGTAAAATTTTATATAAATTCAAACGCGCTCGCTCGCTCGTGAATTAAAAAGAATAAATAAATTAATGTGGGTGTTTTGGGTGTGCGGAGTGTGTGATGTGTATGGGGTGTGTGAGATGTGGAGTGTGTGAGATATGTGGGGTGTGATTGGGTGGTGTGGATGTTTGTTTGTATGAGGAATGATGTACGCGTGAGTGTGGCGGTGCAAGTTTATCTAATTTCCACTTATTGTAACAATAATTCAATGGTGACTTTGACACCAACGAAAGCGACGTCGAATAACCAGTGAAAACCACCAACGAAATGACCAGTGGTATCTATCGAATAACCACGTGATCAAATCGTTCGCAGTTTGGCATTTCGACTATCGCCATACATATTATTATGTTGTTGTTAGTTTTTATGTTGTACGTGTGTTATTATTATTATATTTTCTTTATTTAAATGGTGTGCCTCTGGGACATTTTTGGAACGAAGTTCCTCAATGCGGCTTTCGGGAGTAAATGTAACATCACGTGATTTTTTTACGTAATACCCTCTCCATACCCTCTCTTGAGAGTTTCTCTTTCTCTGAGCAAGAAAGAGATTTATTTCTCTTTATAGTGTTTCTGTGTGTGTGTGAGCGAACTCAAGTAGAATAGCAGACTAAAAAACGGCCAACGAGAAGCGATACCAAATGTTTGGCGTTAAAAAATGTTTGAGAAACTTCCTAACGCAAGTTTTCTGACGTTTTTCTCTGAGAAGATCTTACCAGGAACCAGCACTGTGTTAAAGTCAGCAGTGACAGAATCGAGCCAGCCGTGTATGAGCACGATGGTCCTCCTGTTGGGGTTGTAGTTGGTCATGCCTAGCAGACCCACGCTGCCGATCAGGAGCGGCTGGCTCACGCTGGGGTTCTGTCTGGAAGGTAATACAAATATAAAAATACAAATACAAATAGTTTATTTTCTTTAACAATTTTTGTAGTACATAGCTAGTGTCAGAAGTGTCCTTTTAAGCAAATAAATGCCTGTATTAAGACGCTCCACTCTTCCGCAACTTAGATATACTTACAATAACATAAACAAATTATGCCACCATTTACTATTTATACATTTTGTGAAAATAAATTATATAAATACAAAAGGGAATTCAAGAAGACTGTTATTTTATATCAGCTTAATCAAATGGGTCTGAGTTACGCGTGTAAGTGTTATAAGTGTGTGTGTGGGGTGTATAGGTGTGTGTATGGGGTGTATATGTGTGTGTGTGTGGGGTGTTTATGTGTGTGTATGGGGTGTATATGTGTGTGTGTGTGGGGTGTTTATGTGTGTGTGTTCGTGTACCTGTGAATAGGTTATACATGTGAGTAAATGCCGCGTGAATGAGTTATGATGCGTGCTGCAAGAGTTTCCGTTTCCTCATATTCGAGAGGTTTTATCCATTTAGTTATAAGTTAGGTAGGTAAGCGGAGGAATTTGATCAGCTTACAGTAAGATTACGTTTAAGGATGGTTAAAGACCAACTTCCCTGTTTCCGATTGAGCTTAAATTTGGCAAACACGTTTGGTTCTCCTGACAATTTAATTTTATTATATAAAGTACGATAAAAAAAAACTTTTTTTTCATTGACATTAAGGTTCGACGACGAAGGTTAGGAGACAAAGTTGACTGCGACTATTGAAACAATATTTGTCAATATAGAAAGATATTTTGATATTTTGCTTGGCCTTGCAGGTGATAAATATAATTTAGATATAGTAATCAAAGAAGATGAGTTAATGCTAAATTATTGGGTGATTTTCTGCCATCCATTGAAGCGTTAACTAGCCTTGAAAGATTATGGTATAGACCAAATCATCACTAAAATATGACGCCTCAGAAAAAACCTCTTTCAAACAGAAACGAAATTGACTAAATTGGCGCATACTTATTCATCGTAAGTATTTATTTATCCAGCTCTAAATATATCAGATGATTAGAATTGAGAATCCCAAAATTACGCTCTGTAATTAGGCCTCTCAACGCAGCGTCTTCCGGTACGCGATCGCCACTCCAGAACTTTTTGCCCCATCGACCATCCGTCATCCGTTCTGCGAGCAACATACCCTTCCAATTGCCACTTAAGTTTGGCAATTATTCGGCCCAAAATTTTTCCTTTTTTTTTATTCAACTAAACCATAGGTATATATATCTAGTTGCATATTCGCAAGCGTCAGTGGGTCTCGAGAAGAATGTGCAAGAAACTTCACGGACACTTTTTCCATCAGTTTTATTTACAACTAGCTGTCCCACGCGGCTTCGCTCCCGTTAACTGGCTACCTACCTACCCTACCTACCATACATACCTACATAAATGTTGCATAACTGTAACCGCTTACGCAACGCACGCAACGGAAGCTCTCAAAAAGAAATAACTTTGCCTGTTTTTGCAACAATTTTCATTTATGCTCCGCTCCTATTAGTCGTAGCGTGATTTTATATAGCCTTCCTTGATAAATAAATGGACTATCCAACACAAACATAATTTATCAATTCCAACCAGTAGTGCCCGAGATTAGCGCGTTCAAACAAACAAACTCTTCAGATTTATAATATTAGTATAGATTATTTGGTTACATCATTCTTGTTGGCAAAATACATATGTGAGAACGTTGTAAAAATACGTGCACGTAAAAGCGTCTAGAGTTAAACCAAACAAATCAAAAATAAAATAAATACGTAATTAATGGTAACTCTGGTTCACTTACGAATATCTTTATTTCAAGGAAGCAGCATAGCCCTCTCTATTGACCTTTGCTTGCAAGCATGGACAAGGCAAAAGCGTTGTCCATGCTTGCGCTATATTGATTGTATTTTAAGGATCTTCCTTACCTCGTAAACAGATGATATACATTCTGTCTATCGGGATCATATCTGGCAGCCTGAGCGACATCGCTAACGGTTCCCCATAGATCCACTAGGTGAACTCCATCGGGGCCCTGCGCATACTGGTATCGGAGGCCATCGTCCAGCTTCCTGATGACAGGGTCGTAGGGGAGAGCTAAAAGGAGAAGAAATGAAGTTTTATGCTGAACAGGTTAAAAGTCATCATCATCATTTCAGCCGAAAGACGTCCTCTGTAGAACATAGGCCTCCCCCAAGTGCCGGCTCAATGACCGATCCCTTGCGTCTCGCATCTAGCGGACGCCCGCAATTCCCACCAGGTCATCGGCCCACCTAGTGAGAAGCCTTCCAACGCAACGTTAGAAGTAATTTGTAAAGATTTTATAACCAAAACTAAAAGCAAGAGTAAATAAACGAATAATTTTCAGTCTAGCCGTTGCCCGCAACTTCAAACACGTAAAACTAAAAAATAACATGATATATTTATACGTGAGGGGTGTAGTGGGGTGTTAGCGTCAAATTCCAGCCAGTCGGCCTTACAGGCGGTGGAATCTCTATGTAGTTAAAATCGTTGACAGCCTACAAACTCTCACCAGTGGCTCCAAGTAGCTGTCATGCACGCAGCGGCCACACCCCGGTAACCACGTCGGCTCGTGGGCTAAACCTGGTAGAGGGGGGCTTAAGTGTTTCGGCACTCAAGTCTTGCAGTTGCTCCCTGCATAGTGCATAGGATCTGTCTCGGCCGCAATGGCAATCCACCATCGGTGGCGAGGCAGTCAGGCATAGTAAAAGGCCTTAAGGGCGGCGGTAGGAGACATATAGTTATCGTTCGGCCAGATACTGCATGGCGGGTAAACCACCAGCAATAGCATTCCCAAGGAGGGTTGGTGTCAGGCTGGCGGCTGACTGTAAAATAATTGCCAAATCACCTGCAACATGTTGGCTATGAATGTAATGCGTGATAGGGTTAGGGCGTACCCCACAGGCGACGCGCAGGGGCAGCACCCGGCTCCTGTGGGAAATGGACTAGGGTTGTTGCACCACCCCGGGCGGGGGCAACGGAAGAAGCGAGCTCGGGAAATGATATTGAGGTATGCAAGTTGGAATGTTGGGACTATGACTGGAAGAGCCAGAGAGTTAGCGGACGTATTAAAAAGAAGACGAATAAATGTAGCGTGTTTGCAGGAAACTAAATGGAGGGGAACCAAAGCGAGAGAAATAGGTGAGGGATACAAGTTTTTCTACTGTGGAAGCGACGGGAAAAGGAATGGTGTGGGAATAGTGTTAGATAGTAATTTGAAAGAAAGTGTGATGGATATAAAAAGGATTAATGACAGACTGATAGTTGTGAAAGTTATGTTAGAGAATGTGATGTTGAATGTAGTTAGTGTGTATGCACCGCACCGCAGGTAGGGTGTGATGAAACGGTGAAAGAGAAGTTTTGGGAGAATTTTGATACAGCCTTGATGACCATCCCTGTGCATGAGGAATTGATAGTTGGAGGAGATTTTAATGGACATGTGGGTAGAATGAAAGGGATTTATGAAAGAGTGCACGGGGGATGGGGATTTGGGAGTACGAACAACGAGGGAGAGTCGCTGCTTCAATCCGCTACTGCATTTGACCTGGCAGTAGCTAACACTTGGTTTCAGAAAAAAGACGAACATCTCATCACTTACAAAAGTGGTAACCACAAGACCCAAATCGACTACCTTCTCGTCAGACGTGGCAGCATACAGCACATCAAAGATTGCAAAGTGCTGACAGGAGAAGACTTGGTGTCTCAGCACAGACTCCTGGTTATGATACAAGTAGTAAAAATACAGTGTACAAAAAGCAAAGAGCGTCCCCCTCCTAAAATAAAATGGAATATGCTAGAGAATAATGATTGTGCGAAGAAGTTTCGAGAGCGAGTCGTAGATAAAATGATAGAGATGGGAGACATGGAAGATCGAAGTGTTAACGAAAGTTGGAAGGAGATTGCTGGATGTATTAGGTGTTCGGCGAAGGATATTTTGGGAGAGACGAAAGGAAGGGGTACGATAGATAGGGACACATGGTGGTGGTCAACGGGAGTACAGAGTGTGTTAAAGGAAAAGAAGAAAAAATTCAAGGAATGGCAAAGTGTAGAACAGGAAAATGCTAGTTTGAAAGTTGCAAAAAAGGGTGAGTATGATGCTGCAAAGAAAAACGCTAAGAAAGCTGTGGCTATAGCGAGAGCAAAAGCTCAAGACAAGCTATACGACGCGCTGGATAGTCCAGCAGGCCAAAAGGACCTGTACCGGCTTGCTAGAGCTAGGGAGAAAAGTGCGAGAGATGTATGTCAGATAAGATGTATAAAAGATGAGGCTGGAATGATTATTTTTGATGACGAAAAAATTAAGGATAGGTGGAAGGAATACTTTGAGAAACTGATGAATGAGGAAAATATCTGGAGTGGTATGTTAGAAAATAAACCTGTGAATGAGGGATTAGTGAGAATGATTAGTATGGATGAAGTAAGAATAGCAGTAAATGGAATGCAGAACGGTAAGGCAGTTGGTCCGGACGGAATACCAGTTGAAGTGTGGAAGATATTGCGCGTAGATGGATGGACGTGGTTAGCTTTATTCTTCAATAAGTTGTTACGGGAAGAAGCCATACCTGATGAATGGTGCAATAGTTCGCTGGTGCCCATCTTTAAAAACAAAGGCAATGTGCTGGAGTGCAACAACTATAGAGGAATAAAGCTAATGTCACATAGTATGAAAGCTTGGGAGAAAGTTATTGAAAGGCGGCTGAGAGAAGAGAGTGAAATATCGCAGAACCAATTCGGTTTTATGCCTGGTCGGGGTACAACGGATGCCATTTTCGCAATCCACCAGTTGTGCGAGAAATACAGAGGTGCACATAAAAACTTGCACATGGTGTTCGTTGACCTCGAAAAGGCATACGACCGGGTACCCCGTGAGGTTTTGTGGTGGGCGCTTAAGAAGAAAGGTGTGCCTGGGAAGTATGTACAGTTGGTCCGAGCGATGTACAGTCGATGCAGTACCCAAGTTCGGTCCACAGTGGGCACTACTGGTAACTTCAGTGTGGCAGTTGGCTTACACCAGGGATCGGCTCTCAGTCCCTACTTCTTCCTGATGATAATGGACGCACTGACGTCAGACATACAGGAGGAGGCACCCTGGTGTATGCTGTTTGCCGACGACATTGTGCTGGTTGCCGAGAGTGGCCTAGAGGTCCAGAACAAATTGGAGATGTGGTGGCACAGACTGGAGAGTGTTGGCTTGAAATTGAGCAGAACTAAAACCGAATACTTGTTCTGCGATTTTGGCGGTCTCTCCAGTTCCGTGCCTCTAACTCTCGCTGGGACACCCATACCGATGTGCTCCGACTTCCGGTACCTAGGGTCGCTTGTCCAAGGGGATGGCGAGGTAGACCGAGACGTAACGCACCGGATCGGCTCGGGATGGATGAAATGGCGACAACTCACTGGAACAATTTGTGACCCACGGATGCCCCTCAAGTTAAAGGGGAAAATTTACAAGTCCGTGATTAGACCTGTCGTACTGTATGGATCAGAATGTTGGGCTGTGAAAAAGATGGATGAAAAGAGATTGCATGTATCAGAGATGAGAATGTTGAGATGGATGTGCGGAGTGACGAGATTGGATAAAGTGAGAAATGAGTATATTAGAGGAAGTTTGAAAGTGGCGCCAGTGACAGAAAAGTTGAAAGGAAACCGTTTGTCCTGGTATGGCCATCTGATGAGGAGGGATGAAGCGCATGTTACTAAAAGAGTTATGAATATAAATGTGGATGGATGGAGAGGGAGGGGACGGCCAAAGAAAAGATGGATGGACTGTATGAGGAGTGATATGAAAGAAAAGGGAGTCAGTGATAGCGTGACTGGGGACAGGATGGTATGGAAGAGGAAAACGTGTTGCGCCGACCCCAAGTAACTTGGGACAAGGGCAGGAAGAGGATGATATATTTATACGTGCACCCTTACATCTTTTTCTCACATAAGCCAAAGTTACTTCTGCTATTGAAAGTTTTGTCAAAATTAGTTCAGCCGCTTCGGCGATTAACCGGAACAAACAGAAAGACAAAAAATAAACAAAACAAGGAATAAACTGTCTTTGTTAAAAGTACAGTATATCCTTCAATGCATTTAGTAAAAAGCACTTCAATTTAATTTATTTATATACGTGTGATTCTAGGGCTATTGTGAATGGCATACAATACGCGATTGTTAAGATGGAGATAAGAGACTTTTAACATTTGTAAAACTCGCCCAAACTGTTAATTAGTATATTTCGCTGGAAAGTGGGCTACGTGGCTGAAAGGTCTCCGTAAATTACACCATTGTTAAGTAGATATTTACAAACAACATACGTTAGCTAACATTAATTTGTTTTTTTTTTTGCATTTGGAATTCTATAAATATGTATAAATAAATTTTAAATTTTATCCTTTGAGGATCTTTCACGTTCTTCTCCATAGAGACCTAGGGGCGCTGGCGAATGTGCAACTAGCTTCAATTATTTTTTGTTGGAATATTAAAAAGTACCTATAAACGGTTTAATTGAAATAAATATTTTGATTTGATTTGATTATAACACATTCCAATGTATAATACAAACTTTATTTAAAAAAAAATTGTTTCAGATTTGCACATGTTTTCAATAGGTAATGGATAAGATTTACAATGAGGTTGCTTTTTTATAGGATAAAAATAAAAGAGGATAAAATAACTTGTTTTTTTTTTTTTTTTTTATTTGAGATGGGTTTGCTCTTGGCTCTAGTCTAAGTCATAGGTGACAGAGACAGAGTCGACGATGGAGTGAGCTTACCCAGAAGGAGCCTGTTTACTCTAACTTTGAAGAGATTCGGGTTGAATGCGTTCGGAAACACAGACGCAGGTAGTGAGTTCCATTCATTCGCTGTGCGCATTATGAAGGATGTTTGGAAGCGCTTGGTGCGAATTGGTGGAATGGCAACAAGGTAAGGATGGTAACTTGCAGTGCGTCTAGATGTCCGATGGTAGAAGGGGGCTGGTGGGATGAGGTCGTGGAGTTCTTGAGCACACTCACCGAAATACAGTCTGTAGAAGACCGACAAGCAGGCAACCTTGCGGCGATGAGCCAAGCTGTGAAGCTTGGTATCCACCAGTTCAATGTCGCCGATGAGCCTCTTAGCTCTGCGTTCCACCGAGTCAAGCGCGGCAAGCTGATACTTTGCTGAGCCATCCCAAAGGTGGCTGCAATACTCCATGCAGGATCGGACTTGCGCTTTGTACAGGTTTAAAAGCTGTCCAGGCGTAAAGTATCGCTTCACCTTATTTAGGATGCCCAGTTTTTTGGCCGCAATTTGGGCTTTGTGCTCAATGGAGGCGCCGAAGTTAAGACTGGATGTCAACTCCATGCCTAGGAGCTCAATCCGATCAGTAACTGGAACAGACGCACCACGAAAAATATGCGCCCGATCGAAAAGACTCTTTTTAGCGGTAAAAAGACACGCCTGTGTTTTGGTGGCGTTAAAGGAGACCAGATTGTCATCACCCCACCGGGAGACAAGGCTTAAGGTCAAATCTGTCCGCTCTACCATAGTCTCTCTCAAGGAACGAACTTCATCCACGCTGGTTCTCGCGCTGGACAGGTATCTCTCTGAAACAGTACTGTCATCTGCGTACCCAACAATACCAAGCTGAAGAAGGTCATTGATGTGCAGCAGGAAAAGAGTTGCAGAGAGAACAGACCCCTGAGGAACTCCGGAATCAATAGCCATAAGGTCAGAGGAGCAGCCGTCTATGACTACTCGGATCGACCGTTCGCAAAGGAAATCTGATATCCAGCTACAAAAACCAGCGGGGATGCCATACGCAGGAAGCTTACTGAGTAGACTTGCGTGCCAGACCCTGTCAAAGGCCTTCGAGATATCCAGCGAAACAGCAAGTGCTTCGCCGTGTCTCTCGATGGCTTCGCCCCAGCAGTGCGTGACATACACAAGAAGATCGCCAGTAGACCGTCCCCGGCGAAAGCCATATTGACGGTCACTGAGGAGATTATTGTCTTCAAGGTAGGTCAGCAACTTACTGTTCAGTACCCTTTCCATAACTTTGCACAGAATGGAGGTAATGGCGATTGGACGGTAATTGACCGGGTCTGCACGGTTGCCTTTTTTGGGCACTGGTTGCACATTTGCAAGCTTCCAGGACTTTGGTACCGTTCTTTTTACAAGAGAGAGGCGGAACAAGCGTGTCAACACAGGAGAAAGTTCGGGCGCACACAGCCTCAGTACTCTTGCTGGAATGCCGTCAGGCCCGCTGGCCTTGTTCACGTCTAGACTGCACAATACTTTTCGGACCTCTTTGGTGTGCACAGCGATCTCCGGCATCGAAGAGTCACAATGAGGGACAGTAGGTGGTTGCTTGGATCCAGCGTCCAGACGTGAATTGCTAGCAAACAGAGATGCAAATAAATTTGCTTTCTCACTTGCAGAGTGAGCCAGCGACCCATCAGTTTTCAGCATTGGAGGTAAAGTGGGACGACAGAAATTCGATTCAACAGCTTTAGACAGGGACCAAAACTGTTTACTACCCGGAGGGTGTGATGCCAGCTTGGCCCCAATACGTCCAATATGGTCAAAACGTGCCCGACGCAAAACCCGCTTGCAGAACTTGGTGGCAGAATTAAAAGCTCTTTTCTTCGCACGAACCCTACGCGCTCTAACTTTGCGATCTCGGGCCCCGACCCAGGCTTGGTAGGCAGACTCTTTTTGGGCCTCAGCGTAGGCACATTGTGAATTATACCAAGGTCGGGATTTGTGACCGAGCGGAATGTCGGAGAATGGAATGAAATACTCCATTCCCTGCCGAATCACATCCGCAACCGCGTCCGCAGAGCACGAGGGGTCACCCGAGGCGAAGCACACTTGCCGCCAAGGATAAGACGCAAAAAAGTGCCGCATCTCGTCCCAGTCTGCTGACTCGTATCGCCATACTCGCCTCGTGCCTCTAGGACTCTCATCTGGAGGAGAGCAAGTCGACACGGATTTCACCAGACAATGGTCAGACGTTCCCAGCGGGGCTGAGACCGAAACCGAATGACTGTCCGCATCAGTTGTCAGCAGTAGGTCTAAGCAATTGGGTGTATGGCCGTCAACATCCGGTACCCGCGTTGCCACATTCACCAGCTGGGTTAGATCTAGCGATAGAGAAAACTTGCGCGCCTCTAACCCGGCATGATCAGTTTTCCGGTACGGGTATAACCACTCCTTATGATGGGCGTTAAAGTCCCCCAGAAAATTAAGCTTCGCTGTTGGGTACCGTTGCTGGGCCATGTCGGCCGACTCCATAAGGCAGTTAAAGAGCGCTGTCGTCTCCTGGTCACCGGTGTGCGATCGGTAGACGCCGATGTAGAGAGACTTCTCCACGCCAGTGTCCACAAGTAGCCATATGGCAGAAAAACCCGATTTCTCAAAGCAACGGAGACGACGGCAACAAATGTCATCGCGGACGTACACACAGACCCCAGCTTGCTTCTTGAACTTGTGTTCAAGAGAGTAATCCGGGTAGTTGAGGTACGCCACGTCCGACGGGGTTGTTATCTCCGTCTCCGTTAGGAAAAACAGGTGCGGCTTCTCGGTCTCAAGGTGGTGGTGGACCGGATCGAGATTAGAGTGCAACCCCCTGATGTTAGTGAAGTGTACTTTTAGTGGGAGGAAGTGCAGCCGTTGTTTCACCATATTCTTCTTCGCTTTGGTCATTTCATTTTTTTAGAGTTTGCTGGGGAAGAAGTTAAACTGTCGAGGCGCTGCTCAGTGAACCAAGTGGAACACTGGAGCTAACCCAACCTGTGGGGAACTCATTTGGAGACTGCGGGGACGCCCGAACCCCCCCGGATATGGCCACCGGGTCCTCCCATCCAGTCGCCAGCTGGCACGGTGGAGCATACCGGGATTTTTCGCGAGTTGGCGGGGCAGCCTTTGGCACGTGGCTGGCGTGCTACTTGGGCCCCCTACTGACTGCGGTCGGCCAACGGCTGGCACCGTGCTTCGGATCCCGTTACCCTCCAAGATGAGTTACCCGGCAAGTTTAGCCCAGAGACCAAGACCGGTTCTGAACAGCGCAACTGACATCCTCCTTCTCCCCCAAAGGCACTGGCAGTCCCACACACCGACGGAACACAGCAAGCTGCTTGGCGCCGGACTCCGGTGGGATGGTGGTCGCGAGCCAGGCGGCCCCTTGCGGAGCCTACCACCGCTTAAGTGGGATCATTCAGCCGTACCACAGGCAAGCCCGTGGTGCCGTTGCCCGGGATGGACCGCTAGGAGGTAGATCCCATACCCATCCCAAAAAATTCCCAAAGAATTACTAACATATTGCTATTGGTCGATGAAAGCGCCCATTAAGGACGCTATTACATTTTTCTACAAATAACAGTGCTTTTCAGGTACAATTTTAAGGTATATGCAATCACAGATGTGAAGATATCAAGGTCTTAATTTAAAGATAATATATTCAGCTCCAGATTGGCATCAGAAAAATTGCATGACATCATACAAAATTTTCGCACAAATACGTTTTGCCCATCACGATAATCGCAAAAATATTAAAAAAGTAGGGTCCGAATAGGTCCCAGTTTAGTTAATTTTACAGCATTTTTTATCTTCAAAATTATAAAAAAATTGCGGTATATATAGTCCTTTACAGGTTCAGATAATTATTTTTTACCCAAATCAATATATATTTTAATTATTAGCTACAATAAAAACACTTGCCAACTTCTTCATACATTTTGCACTCGAAGCGTATCATTCCGCGCTCAGAAGCGCTCGTGGAAGGACGAACGTATCGCTTTTTTGCAAAAAATAAATACGATAAAAGTAATAGAAAATATTGTAGTGTGCATGCGTGAGTCGTATGTCGTGATCGAAAGGAGTTGATATTTTACCGGACCGAAATAAAAGTATGTTTGAGTTTCCTTTTATTATTAGAATGTGATTTAGAAATTATGTTGGGTATGATCGGGATTTGGATAGGTATTGTTAAGCAGTTGTTGATAAGGTTGAGAAATGGATGGGTGGGTTTAAGCAGCTCTTAGTAAGGTTAGGATTTGGATGGGTAAGGTTAAGCTGGCGGCGGTGAAGGTTAGAAGTGGATGGGTGGGAGGAGATTTATGATTTGAACCGGTTTGTATGTATGACGAATACGAGGTCAAACCAAAATACAAGATGGCGGCGACGAAAATTTGACCGCTTTTCGATATGGGTGTCATTTTCATGGTTTTTGGCGTCGCTTATATCTAATATGGAGTCAAAACCAAAATACAAGATGGCGTCGACGAAAATTTGACATCTTTGCGTCATGGGTGTCATTGTCATGGATTTTGGTGTCGCTCATATCGAATACGGGGTCAAAACCAAAATACAAGATGGCGCCGACGAAAATTTGACATCTTTGCGTCATGGGTGTCATTGTCATAGATTTTGGGGTCGCTCATACCGAATACGGGGTCAAAACCAAAATACAAGATGGCGCCGACGAAAATTTTACCGCTTTTCGATATGGGTGTCATTTTCATGGTTTTTGGCGTCGCTTATATTTAATATGGGGTCAAAACCAAAATACAAGATGGCGCCGACGAAAATTTGACATCTTTGCGTCATGGGTGTCATTGTCATGGATTTTGGGGTCGCTCATATCGAATACGGGGTCAAAACCAAAATACAAGATGGCGCCGACGAAAATTTTACCGCTTTTCGATATGGGTGTCATTTTCATGGTTTTTGGCGTCGCTTATATTTAATATGGGGTCAAAACCAAAATACAAGATGGCGCCGACGAAAATTTGACATCTTTGCGTCATGGGTGTCATTGTCATGGATTTTGGGGTCGCTCATATCGAATACGGGGTCAAAACCAAAATACAAGATGGCGCCGACGAAAATTTTACCGCTTTTCGATATGGGTGTCATTTTCATGGTTTTTGGCGTCGCTTATATCTAATATGGGGTCAAAACCAAAATACAAGATGGCGCCGACGAAAATTTGACATCTTTGCGTCATGGGTGTCATTGTCATGGATTTTGGGGTCGCTCATATCGAATACGGGGTCAAAACCAAAATAAAAGATGGCGCCGACGAAAATTTGACATCTTTTCGTCATGGGTGACATTTTCATGGTTTTTGGGTAGTATGTCATTAGCTGATGCTCATTAAGTAATACTCCAAAAAAAATTGATGGTAATATTTTATATAATATGTATATAATATGTAATGCAAAATGTTCAAGTCATTTTTAGGGTTTCCCCTATTAATAAGACTCCGCGGTCCGTCTGTCTGTCTGTCTGTCACCAGGCTGTATCTCATGAACCGTGATAGATAGGCAGTTGAAATTTTCACAGATTATGTATTTCTGTTGCCGCTATAACAACAAATACTAAAACAGAATAAAATAAATATTGGGGCTCCCATACAAAAAACGTGTTTTTTTGCCGTTGTTTGCAATAATGGTACGGAACCCGTCGTGCGTGAGTCCGACTCACACTTGGCCGGTTTTTTAATCCTTGTGACCGGAAATTATTTCGTTTTAGGTATCTACTTATTTTACGTTACGTATTTTTAAAAATACCTACTTACTACAACAAAGTGAAAGCTAATTCTCTTTTCGAATGTCGGTGTCGGTATCTATTGTTTTTCGTTTTTCGACACGGAAAATTTATTATTTTTCTCTTTTTAGTTTTTGTTGGTACCCCATATTGGGTAGGTATACTAAATAAATCTGTTAACCCCCTAAAAACGTACAAGCGTGATTTTATATTACGGTATGGTGAAAACAAAACATAACTATACGATCACACTAATCGCAGGTCATTTGCTATTTGTTATTGAAGAGTTCCATTGTCTATCTCCGAAGATCTTTATCATATCCTAATATATTATACAATAAAACCTTCCCTGAAAACACATACATTAATCGACGTAAACCCGATAGTATCGGATAAGTAGTTTTAAAGAAAATCGCGGATACATACGGGTCGAATAGATAGAGCACCTCCTTTTTTTGAAGTCGGTTGAAAATAGAACCTATTTTTTACGACGACGGTTTGTAATAGTTACCAAATGCATTTCCAAAGTGCCATGCCAACTAACCTTCCTGAATCAACTTCAATAAAATTAAAAAATAATAACAAGGACCAATATTATTTGAGTGATGTATAAAATCGAGCGCTCAGTAGTTTCAATGAGTGCGTGCGCGTAATGTTGTTGTGTGCTACTAGATACCTAAATTTGAGTTCGTCGAAAATGTAACAGCGTCCTTAAAGGAAACCACCCAATTTGCCATAAGCGCAAATTGATGGATGGATGGATTGATTAGGCATTCTGCCTTACATAAGGCGCTCAAACCTGGCCGAGGGATTTGCCAGCGAGCAAAGGAGCGCAGCATTCTGGGAGTCCAATTAACGGACCACGTTAGAAACACAGTGTCAAGCCCCAAAACAAATCACCGACGACGTCACCCAAAAAGCACCACGTCGTGTTTGCCGCATGTCGAACGGCTTATGGAAAATGTGGCTCGAGAACTTTAGATAGGAAAGGTAATATGGAGATGGGTCGGCAGTGAGATAAAGAAGAAGGATTGGTTATTTATTTATTTTATTTCTGTGAAAAGGTTTTTATTTGTCTCTTTTTAGTTTTATTACGCCATCACTAAAATTACCGATTTATATAGTACGGTGCTTAAAGGATTGACAAAATACCCATAATAACTCAATTTACTCAGTCGTGCCGTTTGTCGCTAAGGAGTTCGGTTGTATGTACCATATCATGCAAACTGCTGGACCGATTTTGATGAAACTTACACTACTCCCAAAGTGGAAAGATACTCAGTCCACCACAAAAATAATGATCTCGATCTGATATGTAGTTTCGTACATACATACAAACAAACACTTAGGTATGAATATGTAAATATTGTGCAGTTCCAACAATATTACATACATACTTGTAAAAAAACCGACTTCAAAAAAAAGAAGGAGTTAATCAATTTGGATTAATTCCTTCTTTTTTTTGAAGTCGGTAATTATTTAAAAATAAGTCATAGTGGGTTTGATAAAAATAATAATTGTTTTAACTTACCTGACACAACGGCCAATCCGAGTATTACCAGCGCTACCACTTTACCCATGATTGCTAATTAAATGCTAAATCAATCTTAACGATTATATTATTGCAAATTAATCTTGAACTACTACTAAATCGTTATCTTAAGATAATAAATATGATTTAATTAAGTAGATACTCAGTGTAATAAGATTACTTACGTAGAACTAGTTGAGACCCAGTGGTGGTTTACTAATTATAAGCATAAAATATATATTCATAATTTACATTGGCATAACTAAATTTAGCATAATGATAATTACGCATAAAATAATTAGGCATTAATGTTTTAATGTTTAGTGCCATAAATACTGTTGGCATAGTAATAATTAATCATTATTTTATAAGCATAATGTTGTAAACGCGTAATGATATTTACAATGTATCTCATTTAAAAAACAAACTTGTTCGCGACTCAAAGGTGGCCCAAGGGCCAGCCCCGCCGCACTTTAACCTGATCCAATAGAGTAATTCCTAAATTGTAATAAATAATGTAAGTACATGACACCTAGTTTTATTTTTCAGATTCTATAATTATTATACCTTAAAAATCTATGCAAATCCAAATTATGCTAAAAAAAATTAGAGCAAATGATAGTTATGCTAACATTATGCCAAACCATTAGTATGCCATAGTATTTTATGATAATAAAAGTTATGCGAAATCGTTGTGCCAAACAATATTATGCCTTAAATATGTCAAGAGGGGGATTCCCCCCAGAGGATCTTTCTTTTGTCACCATCAATCTGTCTGCCATTTTGCCAACAATTTTGTGGTCGGCTTCAAGTCTATCCTGATGAAGGTGAATACCAGTATATTTTATATTTAGCAACTGCCTAGCTGACCTCCACAACCCATTAACTGGGGTAACATCAACACGATACCTCGTGGCAAGATTAGTGTCGGCTTTGTTTTTGGTTACTGTATACCTGTAACGAATGTCAAAGATCCACGCTTGAAGGAATCGATCAAACACACAGTCTTCAATGTGATTTGTCATTTTCTATACCTACTCCTCCGCTCGGTTTCGCTTCAATGGAAAGGCACTCTTTAAGGCGCAGATAACCCTCAGTAGCTGATTTTAAAATGAGAATCACGTCTTAACGGCTAGTCGTATTTTTTTTTGGAAAAATATATGTTACATAAGACCATCTTCTTAATAATTTGATCTCAGCAATTTTTGAGTTTTTTTCGTATACGGACAAAAAAATGACAATCACACCAAAACGGCCGTGAGTATTTTAATAAAATTGTCACCATCTCAAAGACAATTGAATTATCTACATTTTAATCTGAGGATTTTTTTTTAAAACTTATAGAATAATAAGGAAAGTACAAAAACTACTAAATTTAGGGACGGACGGGTGTGAAACGAGTGCGCGTTTTGTTTCCTCAAGGTCGTTCACGTTAGTCGTCGTCTTAAGGCGACTACTAATCGCCAACACACAATGAGCAAGTGTGGTGATGCAATGCTTGTTACTTCTCTAATTGAGAAGAGGCGTTTTCAAGACCTAATAACACGTAGTTTTAACTCAGGCAAACAAACAAGCTTATGTATAGTTTTTTTTTATTGAAACTGAAAACACTGATTACTTCACATTATCAACTAAAACTCTTACTTCAAAATCATAATCATTCTCAGATTATGATAACATTCTTATCAGTTATCCTATACAGGTGGCACTTATCTAAGCTCTTGTTGTTAAGGCTAAATTCAAGCAATCGGAAAATCTATAATAAGTTCCAGAATACTATCTTATGAAGTTATAAAACACATAATACAAATATTAATTTTAGCCAGTCAACAGGCAGGAGCAACGGTTAGGTTTTAGTGAGGTAAAAATCCAACTCTTCTAATTTGTTGTCCTCATAAGGTCTTTCATTGTGCGCACAGCTAAGGAGTGGGATTACCTGCAGGAGTATTTGTTTCCTGATAGCTATAACCTTGGTGTCTTTAAGTCAAGAGTGAATAGGTTACTTCTAGCCAAGCGTGCTTCACCGTCGACCACATCATCACTTACGATCAGGCGAGATAGTGGCAGCCCCGGATCTACGATTTTTTCGAACCGGGACAAAACCTTGATAGTGGCGCCCCCTCCCTTCAGTGTTTGAAAAAAACTGTTAAAATTGCCAATGAGTAGCATTTTTGTGACCATTTGTTAAATTAATAATACTTTAATAAATTTAAACTTTTTACTATCTAATAACTTACACAGAAAAAATATATAAAGACTACAACTTTATACGGCGTGCTTTCATTTTTGCGAAAGATTCTATTAGCTCCTCAAAGTCCGTCGCATAGGCAGTTTTGTTTTCAATGGCTAGAATCGTGAGGCCAGATAGACGATCCTGACTCATTGTAGAACGTAGATAAGTTTTAATTATTTTCAGTTTGCTGAAGCTTCGCTCACAGCTTGCAGATTTTGTTGGTAATGTGCAATAAATTCTTAAAGCTATACTAACATTGGGACACGCTATATTAAGATTCGATTACTTGATAAAAACCTATGAGATTGTAGGAAAAGAGGCTTTTTTGTTCGATATTTCGAATTCTTGTCTCAAGGATTTAGCGCCACCATGAAACTGCCGCCCGGGGCAAGTGCCTTAGATCCGGGGCTGGATAGTGGTCAAATGCGAGCCTATCGATACATAAAAATAAATAAAAGAAAAAAATTCTTTAATTTCATTTTAATTCATTTATCCGGCTGTCTCCAATCGATAATATAATAATATAAAACGTTTATTTTCTCTTCACAAAGTTTCTTACATTCTATGCCTTGCAATTTAAACCAGGGTATAGCTTTGTGAGAGACTGGTTCGATATGCTCAGAATTCGTTGATAGCATATCACGGAGAGTCTGTTGAACTGGTCGAGAATGGACTTATTCGTGCGCTTGGCTGTCCATAGTATGCGCAACATTCTTCTCAAACACCACATCTTAGAAGCTTCAATCCACAGATATCAATCTAACTAGATGACATTGAGATAGTGCGTAGTACATTATTACCTCAATGCTAGATGATGCGATTGTATGTACTTCAAGTGTCAAAAAACCGGCCAAGTGCGAGTCGGACTCACACACGAAGGGTTCCGTACCATTATCGCAAAAAAAACGGGCAAAAAATCACGTTTGTTGTATGGGAGCCCCACTTAAATACTTATTTTATTCTGGTTTTAGTATTTGTTGTTATAGCGGCAACAGAAATACATCATCTTGTGAAAATTTCAACTGTCTAGCTATCACGGTTCATGAGACACAGCTTGTTGACAGACAGACAGACAGACGGACCGCGAAGTCTTAGTAATAGGGTCCCGTTTTAACCCTTTGGGTACGGAACCCTAAAAACGGAGTAAAATTATCGAGGATGATCGTACTTTGAGCTTTTCGTTTAGCACTATCGGCACCGGCAACCCACCGAAATTTAGAAAAATGCCTAATTATGCCATAATGAGCTGTAAAAACTGTACCTACAGAAAAAGCTGGCCGAGGCATTGCAAATGTTTTTTTTTATTAATGTATTTTATAGACTTGCGCTTGACCACTATCTATGTTTTCTTTCATTGGTAATTAAATTTGTTTTTAAATTGTGTGTGAAAAAGTGGCACGCTTGGTTTTCATACAGATGGAGGGACTTGCGTTATCTATTTAGATTTATGTCTGTGCTTCAATCCTCTTTCGATCTACATTGCGAATGTGCTTAGGATTCGGAGCCGTACAGAAATATCGAGAATACCAGAGTTCCCACGAGTTTCTTCTTAGAGCTGTTATAGATCTTTCTGTCTTGTCCACTGACCTCTATCATACAAGTACGCTGGACTTCATATTATCGATGACAAAATGAAGACATTTGATTTTCGCCATTTTGGTGCTGATAGCAACGTGACTTCAAAGACCTTATACTTCTTACTACTAGACTGTGCATTATGGCGCAAAAACCGGTCCGAGCGAGAGGGCTCCCTTTGGTAGTGTGTCTCTTTCTAATGAGGTGACCATGACCAAACAGAACACGGGACAAATTGATTGTAAAAACGATAGTTTAAGTATCCCGATATGTTGATGCTACCTAACTGCGCTACCTAAACCTACCTAATTTATAGTTAATAAAAAAAAATGTGTTTATATTTTTTGGTATCTGCATCACTAACCGTATGGTGTCGGGCGTAAAGAATTTCACCATCCCATGTTTTCCCGTGGCGTGGGTGCCGTAAGAGGCGATTATGGGAAAAACAGAGAATGGGCAGCAGCGTTCTCTGTGCATTTGTAACATCCATACTGCGATCGCCAACCCGCCTGCAAAGCACTCCCCATGAATAGCACAAATAAAGCATAGCCCATATTGCACGGCAGCCTGTACCCACGACTACGGCAGCGGTCGAGGTTGCGGTATGGCAAGGGGTGCTAAGAATTCCAGACGAGATCCGGCTACCCCAACAAATACTGACGACTGGACCTGGCAACGTACAACACGCGCACACCCGGACCGACGAAAATATCACCGAACTCAATGAGGAATTGAGCAGTTTTCGATAGAATATTAAAGGGTTATCTGAAGTTCAAAGAGAGGGGGAGGACTCAATAATCCTCAAATCCCAAGTCTCTTCAAGTTTCATCCTTCAAGACCATCATATAGATTGGAACAAAAAGCTCTCTGATCCTACTCTCAAGCTCATGAAGGAGAGGCGTTAGATGACCCTGCAGTCTTCTGACGGTGCTTTGAAATACCGGCGGCAGCTAACTATACCTCAAAGGATCTCTATGATTTCACATAAATTGTCCAGTTGCGTAGACAATTGAGAAATAAAACTACACCAATTGTTTTCCACTAGGAATCAATTTGCAAATAATATTAACAGCCGCTGAATTTCACTCGAACAGTGTCAAGTCCGCCAAAAAATCCGCAAACTTTTTACCATCCTACATTTAGTATTACCAGGCCCAAACATTTAAAAGTACTACTCTTACTCAGTATTAATGAATATTTTTTTTAAATACAACGAATTGATCAAATATAGGAACTGTAGAAATATTTATATACTTTTCTAGAAATATTTAAATACGTGTCAAAGTCTATGAATTGTTCGTTTTGGTATAAAATAAAAAGAAAAATATAAAATTTTCTACCATTTCTACCAAACCCAATGATTAGTTGAGCTAGCAAGAGGTCAGACAAGGACACACTACCAGCGGAAACCCTCTCGCCAGGACCGCTTTTGGTTAGCTACCGCTTATAAGGAAATAGCTAACCTAGGTGTATGATGATAGATTTCATTTTAGCTAAACAAAAAATTTTGGTACACAGTCTAGTTGTAAGAAATACGTATAAGGTCTTTGCGTGACTTAACGTGAGAGTCCATGGAACTAATATTAGAGATGGGACACAGCCTTCGGTAAAAAAAATATTTTTATGGCCTTCATCAATCATGAGAATAATTTAATACGTAAGAGAAAAAAAATGCCAATTATTTTTATTATGATTCATTTTTAAGTAATAGAATAATTGCTGTAAAGGTTAACTAAAAAATATTTTCAGTCAGATTGCAAGTTATAATCTAGTGCATAGCGTGCTAGTAAAGTTATAGCGCATTACTGTCAGATCAGTGAGATTTAAATATGGGGATAGGCTAACAACTTATCCTTAAAACTATTATATAGTATATTTGAGCAAGTATCTCCTCGCTCAAGTACACTAGTTAGTTAATTCTTACAATCGTTCGGATTCACTCGGTTGGCACCCATCGAATTCGTAAAGGCAACATAATTTTTACAATAATAATAATAAATGAGATGGATAATCATTTACAACGGACGTATTTCTCGCTCTCATCGCTGAGATTCTGTCTCTGTAGTGTTAAGGTGCATCGCATTCCAGCAAGGTTAAGACTTATATCAGTTTTCAACTCTGTTTCAGATGCAGGTAATAAATTGTTTGACTTCAAAACATTTGTTAATAAAATTATAATTATCATGATATTATTCCATAATTAATTTCAGGCTCAGGAACGTGGTGATTGGTACAAGAGAGAGGCATGTGCTCAGCAGTGGGCGAAGTCGGGCTGTGGATGATCATGATGATGATGCCAGAATTTAGTATTACACATTGATAAATGATAAATGATTTTATTTCTGTAAGTTGGTTTGTACAAACACTTTTACATGTCGAACATATTTTTAAAACTAGATGAGGTCGGCGTTTCCTACCTGACTACTCTGAGAAGAAAGGCCGAAACAAACTCAGAGGTCACAGCCTCTTTAAAGTCCAGACAAAATCTTGATTAGATCATGTCAAGACCATGTAGACTGATGTCTGTAATGGTATTTTGAGGAAAGAACCAGCCAGATTGAGTGGACCTGTCCAGTCAGTGCACGCATTTGTCAATAACCGAGCAGCTCAACTCAGAATTTAAGGAGTTCAACGATTCGACGAATAATACCAAATAAAGGACATTTGGGTAGGCCCCATAAACTACTCAAACTGCCAGACCATGATTAAAAACTAAGATAAATTTAAATTAAAACAAAAAAAAAGTGATCCACATAGTCTTCACATTCACAATAATTAAAATAAAATAATATAATACTTTGAAAAGTAAATATTCTTGTCATTGCAAGAAAACCAAAAAACAAAAAAATATATATATAATAACAAAATGCATAGTGCAAAATATAATAAAAAAACAAAATTAATTCGAGCAGCTCAATCCCAAGCTTTTTTGTCCTCAATGTAATCTTTTGTTGTATAAAACGCTTTCTGGCACAACTTACGTTTAATGAAAGATTTGAATTTATTAAGACTTAGATCTTCTACGTGGCTTGGAAGCTTATTATAAAAGCGTACACATTGACATCTTAACGAGCCACCTATCTTCTTGAGCCTTGTAGGTACTACAAATTTGTGTTTGTTCCTAGTATTTATGTTATGGATATCACTGTATTTTTTAAACTATTTTATATTTATATGGGCATATAATAATAATAATAATAATTAATTTCAAAATTCAGACAATTTACAGTCCAATTCTTGTTAGTAACAATTACTTATATTCCTAGTGTTAGTAAAAGGTACACATAAACATTTACAAAATATTGTCACTTGATATTGATAGTCAATTGAATAAATTTAATGCCATAATTAATCAAAAATATGTAAATAAAAATTAAAATGTCAAAAATAAAAAGATTTTATACGTCAAGAAGTGTTATAGCGGTTTGAGAAACCTCTTCATCCTTGTGTCTATCATGAAAAGTGGACTGTATTTGAAGGGTTCTGGCAGTAGTGCGTTGAAAATAAGCGGGAAAATATTCACGGATCAATTCGGGCGATCTAGTATGGAAATGAGGGAAGTAGTACGCCTTACCTTGTAGTGGTCGATGCCAGCCCACGTGTGGCAGCGAGCTGGTGTTCTTCTACTCCAAAATGGCTCCTTCAGGATCCACACACTTCACACAATTGTTTTATATCCGCGAGGCGGGTTAATAGACACGGTTCACAAGGTTCTCTGCAATCTAACTAATTAGATGCATCAGTCTCCAGCCAGGTGGCTTGGAAAGCTGGCGGTTGAGATACGAGGCCCGTTCACGTTGAAGTTTCGGTTCGTTCTGGCGACCTGTCATTAAGGCGTACATAAAGGGAAAAGGAATGAGGAAGGAACGAGATAATTAGGATATCGATCGCCCGCGAAATCTCAAATGCGTTTGTCTATGTGTTTTTGGTCATTGATTTATGACATTTACAAGAGATGGCGCTACCATTTTCCCGGCCTTAAAGGGTCACCTTTAATGAAAATTAAACTTAGCCCTATGAGGTGTACTACGGTATACCTATTCAGCAATACGGACTAAGATGCGGATTTTTACATTTCAATTATTAAGATTTAAGATAAATACTGCGAGTTGCATAATACATTAAGTTGCATACCTATAGTTAAATTTTAATAGAAAATTATGTTGCGTCGCTAACTAACTAAAACTAAGAGACCTAACTATCAAGCCAGGCCTTATTGAGTCGGTAATGGACACAGACGCACAACAGGGCGCACATAGCTACCCTTTGCGGTTTTCACAGTAACAACACGGGTTGTACCGTCCTTGGAGGTATGCAATTTATCAATAATGCCTAACGGCCATGAAAGGGGCGGAGAGTTATCAGTAATGATAACTACAATAGTACCCTCTTATATAGAAGGTGCAGGACTATTCCATTTGGATCTAGCCTGAAGTTGATGTAAATATTCTGAACGCCAGCGCTGCCAGAACGACTGCACCAGTTTGTCAAGTAGAGTATGTCGCTGAAGCAAGCTGAGCGAGTCTGCTTCAGGAGCGGGAAGGGACAACAATGGCGCGGTGTGCAAGAAATGCGCAGGGGTCAGTGCTGATGGTTCAGTAGGGTCACTACTCAAAGCAGTAAGTGGCCGCGAATTAACTAGAGCCTCAACTTGACTAAGGACAGTTATAAGTTCCTCGTAGGAGAGGATTTGTTGACCTATAACTTTAAAAAGGTGAGTTTTAACTACCTTAACCATACTTTCCCAACATCCTCCAAAATGTGGGGAAGCAGGCGGAATAAACTTCCAATCTATATGATTGAAGGAAAGTTCTTCCTCAAGATGAGGACGAAAATCTTTAAGAAATTTGTGAAGGTCGCGTAAATAAGAACTTGCACCTACGAAACAAGTACCGTTATCGGTATATAAGCATTTAATAGGACCGCGTCGCGAAAGAAAGCGTTTTAAGGCTGCAAGGAAAGTCACTGTACTTAAATCTGTAGCCACTTCAATGTGCGTGGCACGCGTCGTCAAACACGTAAAAATGCAGAGCCAAGCCTTACGGCTCTTAACACCTCGACCACGAAATGGTGTGTACTGCAGCGGGCCTGCATAGTCACAGCCGGTGTGAGTGAACGCCTTGTCGACTTGGTTAACACGCTGGCTAGGTAGATCTGCCATAAGTGGAAGAATAGGACGCGGGCGGAACTTAAAGCAAGTGTTACAGTTGTGGATTCTGTGACGAATTATTCGACGTGCAGCTAAAATCCAATAATTATGCCTGAGTAAGGACATAAGCAACTCCGGACCGGCATGAAGATGTTTCTTGTGACAAAAGTCAACAAGAAGATCAACAATATGGTCATGACGTGGTAGAATACAGGGATGTTTATATTCGTAGGGTTCGTCCGAATTTGTGAGACGACCACCAACTCGTATGATGCCGTGCTCATCGAGAAACGGCTTAAGCTTATGGATGGCGGGAGTACATGGTTTATTGTTTTTTAAATTTAAAATATCGTTACGGAAATGAAAATCCTGTACAGCTCGCAGCAATTTAATTTCTGCATATTTCAGATCAGAGCTTGATACAGTACGTGCACTAGGCAGTTGTCTTAAAAACTTATAGACGTAAACAATAGCGCGTAGCAACTTAGACCACGATGAAACACGTAGTGCTAGCGCGTAAATTGGTGATTCCGTAACCTCAGAAACCACGGCATGAGCGACTGATTTCTGTTCGGGTACGCCCTCATGCAGTGCATTGTGTTCGAAAGTATGTATGGGCCACTCAGCTGGGTCATGAGAAACCCACGATGGTCCACGATACCACAATGGATGCTGCAAGAGCTTAGCTGGCGTGACACCACGAGACAGACAATCAGCGGGGTTCTCAGTACCTGCGACATGGTTGAAACAATTAGCGGGTATAAGCTCTATCAGCTTAGTAACCCGATTGGCAACAAAAGTTTGCCAGCGGTGCGGTGAGGAATTTATCCAGGCGAGCACTACTTTAGAGTCAGTAAACGCGTATACCTTATGGATGCGGTAGTGGGGCGATATTGTGTCTTGTACCTTGCGAAGCAACTTAGACAACAGTAGGGCCGCGCACAACTCTAGTCTAGCCACCGAAATGGTTTTCACAGGTGAGACTTTAGACTTCGCACTAACTAACTGTACGGAGTAGTTAGAACCATTGTATATTTGCATGTATACGACTCCACCGTAAGCACGCTCGCTGGCGTCAGCGAAACCTACTAAATTCATGGTGCATCCGTCGAACAACCCCAGATGACGCGGGATAATAATTTCATTAAGCGTAGAAAGCTCAGTACAAAACTGCTTCCAAGCGGTGACTATATGTTCAGGTGGTATGTCGTCCCAGTCACACTTTGCTAGCCAAAGTTCCTTAATTAAGAGCTTAGCGTACAGAATAGTGGGGGCGACAAAACCCATTAAGTCCCATAGCCGAGCCACTGTGGAAAGCATGGTTCGCTTGGTACATTTATCATCTGGTGTGGTGACGTCAAAGCGGAAACTGTCACAAGACTTGTCCCAGCGTAAACCCAGGACCTTATGCGGTATAGACTTCTCATACTCGATATCGGGCGAAGCCTTATGAGTATCAGGTATGTGTGCGAGAACCTCTTTCGAGTTACTTGTCCATTTGACAAGGTCGAACTGGCCTCGCTTGAAGAGCTGAATAAGCTCATCACAAAGCGAAATTGCTTGCAGTATGGACATGACACTACAGGCAATGTCATCCATATATAGGGCGGAAGAAGCAGCAGCAGACGCTGCAGGGAAATTATCGCCTTCATCAGCGACTAACTGGCGGACTACACGTAACGCGTGATATGGACTAGACTTAAATCCGAAGCAAACACGATTAAATTGGTAGACCATTATAGGTTCATGTTTACTGAATCTGTAAAAGATGCGTTGAAATCTACGGTCCGATTCACGAACGCCGACATTGAGAAACATTTGGTGGCAATCAGCAGACAGGGCTATTTGAAAGAGACGAAAACGAATTATAATATTAAATAAATTACCCTGTAGATTAGGGCCTGCATGTAGAATGTCATTGATCGACTGTCCCGTTGTAGTTTGACTACTAGCGTCTAAAACTACGCAAAGTTTAGTGGAAGTCTTATCTTCGCGAACGACACCGTGATGCGGAATGTAATATGACAGATTAGAAACGTTGTCATCTTTTAAAACCGGACTCAAATATCCCTTGTTAATGTAGTCCCGCATGACGTCATTGTAAGCGCTGCGTAACCCTAAGGACGCATCAAGTTTGCGCTCCAAACAATGAAAACGCCTAAGTGCGGCAGCGTATGAGTCGCCTAGCGAATAAGGGTCGTCGCAAAATGGCAGCGACACAATATATCTACCACTGTCATCGCGAACAGTGGTAGCGCGAAAATGTTCTTCGCACTCGAGATCCTTACGGCTCTGCGAGGGCGAGGCGGAAATTTCTTCAAGCTCCCAGAATCGCTTGAGAAGCGAATCTAAACTGGGATCTTGAAGAACAGAACAACATGAAGTTGTACTCGTACAGTGTGAAGTATGTGCCGTAGGTACGGAACCCATAACCACATACCCCAACACAGTTTCAATAGCGGGAGGTATATTATATTGCTCGCTATGCACTATGTTAGGCAAAAGCAAGCGCGGGAATATAGCAGCACCAATCAAAACATCGATACCGCTCGGCTCCGCAAAATTCGAATCTGCGAGCGGTAATGTTTTGAGATGTGTAAGTTTAGAGACATCGACGAGAGCGGTCGGCAATGTCTCCGTTATACGTTCAACAATAAGCGAAGAAACGTTAAAATTAATATCATTACTAAAACGAGAGTATAATTTAATATCTACGGAACCTTTAACTGGTTTTTCCGACCCACCGATTCCTTTAACTATTAAATTAGAAGTATGAAAGTTCTTCCAAAGTCCTAGACGCTTAAAACATTCAGAAGTAATAAAATTACTTTGAGATGCGCTATCTAGTAAACAACGTATTATGTGCGGCTTATCATTTACATCGTAAATTACGACTTGAGCAGTAGCGAGCAGAACGGTTGTGTACGCCGTACATTGCGGGCTATCTCTCGCCGACGGCGACGCCGCAACGCACCGAGCGTCAATCGAACGCGATCGAGCGGCGCCAGCGACAGAGGTCGTACACAACGATACCTCAGACTGTGAGGTAATAGAAGGTACAGTCGGCATAGGCGTTGGGACCGGATTCGGATGTGACGTCACTACAGTTGATAATTGCGGGTTTTTATTAAAATGTAACAATGTATGATGACGTTGATTACATGCGCGACACTTTAATTTAGAAGAACAGTTAACCGTTTTATGTTTAATACTCAAACAATTGACACAAGCATTGTTGCCTTTCACACATTTGAAACGAGCTGTCGGAGTCAAATTATCAAAAGCGGGACATTTATATAAGTGTTCATGGATATATGCTTCGCACAGACACTTGTTTGAATTATTTAACTCAGAGCAAGCTACATAGGATTGTGGATTAGGGGCGGTCATTTTATTATTAAAACTACGCGATTTATTAGACTTATGTGAATTGTCCGAACTATTAGGCTTATTATTGTTAGCTAAGGGTGGTTGGGTATTACGGAATATTCGACACTGATCATTGATGAAGGTGACAAAACTATCTAGAGTGGGAATCTTACGATTACGTTCTGTCATCTCGAAAGCGCGAATAGTTTCAGTGTCAAACTTTTTTATTGCGAGGTGCAATAAAATGAAATCCAGAAGGTCAACTAATTTTAGATTCTTTAGGGAATTAATTGCGGTGACGAACTTGTCCACAAATAGCTGGTAATTCGAAACAGACGCGGGACCGGACAATTTAAGATTTAAAGCTTGATCCAAGTAGGTAGACGCGAGGACACGAATATCCTGGTACCTATCGAGGAGTGCCTGGGACATGACTTGGTAATTCTCAGCACACGGTGTGACTCCCGCGAACACAGACTGTGCCTTCGGCGACAGCTTACCTATTAAATAGTACAACCTGTCTGCATCCGTCAGCGACTTATTGTCATGAACTGTAGATTTAAAACTTGCATAAAATAATGGCCAGTTTCGTATATCACCGTCGAACGACATGAGTTCGATTGGCGGCAACCTTGGTCTACATGTTGCGCAATCACTCATACTGTGCCTCCCGGACGGCTTATCTTCCAATTGAGACATCACACGTTTCACGGAACAATACATATCCTCGAATGAGGGGTAGGCTTGATAGCTAGGCTTCGCATCGGGATATATAGCCAGTAACCTAGCATTATAATCATCCAATAATTTATGAAAGTCCGTTCGAATATCATCTATTGTTACACAAGAACTGAGAAAGCCTTCTCTCACCGATTCGGAAGTATTAGCGACTTTAGAGCGATCATAAATTGACTGAATACGCCCGAAAAGTATATTACGCTTAGCTTCTAAAATCACTAACTGTTGATCTTCCGAAGAAGCGATTGCTTTCGCATCACGCGGCATTGTTATGTTATGTAGTTACAAATAACCACACAAACAAAACAATGTACGGTAATTATTTAAACGAACAACTATATGTAGAAAAGTAATACTACTGATTGTGACTGTACTGTGACAACGGGTTTCGCAATATTTGCGTAATAACGAAATAAGTTTTTTCGTAGTACCCACTAACCAAAGTAATTATATAGTACAAAATGTTAATAGCATTACTATCCTAACCAGTTTTATTTTTAAGTTTGAATATTGTTTAAGATAAATGAATAGGTATAAATATGCAACTTATAGCCCGCAATCGTCTAAACGTATTCGGTAAAGTTATGATATTTATACTGCGTAGGTACCTACAAGTAGTACACCTATTTTATTTTTCTCTTATAGAATGAATGTCTACCCCGCGGTATTCGGAAAGTAACTTATTCCTAACAATTTATAATTGGAGGTAGGTGATTCCTATAAGGGCGGTTAAACTAAAAGACGTTTGAAATATGTAAAATTTACAATACGACAAGTTAGTTTTTTAATAATATATTTATTATTTTTAATAATAGCAGATACGTAATTATGAACCTGCTATAGCGGCGTTGTTGGAACCACGTATTGGGTTTACAACTTGATTATGTGGGTAGGCGGCTAGGTGCCACGACCCTAGTAGGAATTTATAATTGATTCCTACGTAAGAAATAAAGGAAAATGGATATATTATAGTAATATATCGGGCTACGAAGGACCAAAAATGTTATAGCGGTTTGAGAAACCTCTTCATCCTTGTGTCTATCATGAAAAGTGGACTGTATTTGAAGGGTTCTGGCAATAGTGCGTTGAAAATAAGCGGGAAAATATTCACGGATCAATTCGGGCGATCTAGTATGGAAATGAGGGAAGTAGTACGCCTTACCTTGTAGTGGTCGATGCCAGCCCACGTGTGGCAGCGAGCTGGTGTTCTTCTACTCCAAAATGGCTCCTTCAGGATCCACACACTTCACACAATTGTTTTATATCCGCGAGGCGGGTTAATAGACACGGTTCACAAGGTTCTCTGCAATCTAACTAATTAGATGCATCAGTCTCCAGCCAGGTGGCTTGGAAAGCTGGCGGTTGAGATACGAGGCCCGTTCACGTTGAAGTTTCGGTTCGTTCTGGCGACCTGTCATTAAGGCGTACATAAAGGGAAAAGGAATGAGGAAGGAACGAGATAATTAGGATATCGATCGCCCGCGAAATCTCAAATGCGTTTGTCTATGTGTTTTTGGTCATTGATTTATGACATTTACAAGAGATGGCGCTACCAAGAAGATTAGAATTAACATGTCAAACAAATAATAATAAAACTTCAAAATCAATACAAATAAAATAAAATCAAATGACAATAAAATTCAATGAAGACCGTTATCAATTCTTTCGCTAATTTTTCTCGACATTTTATTTTTTCATATAAAAGATTTTCATAAATATACTGAGAAGGCACAGTCATTACATTAATCTCCTTAAATTTCTCTCTGAGAGAGTGTCTCGGGCTTAATTTATAAATTGATCGAACAGCTCTTTTCTGCAAAACAAAGATAGTCTGGATGTCGGCGGCATTTCCCCACAACAGAATACCGTACGACATTACACTATGAAAATAGCTAAAGTATACAAAACGGGCTGTCTCTATGTCAGTTAAATTACGAATTTTTCTAACAGCATATGCTGCGGAGCTTAGCTTCTTTGACAATTTATCTATATGTGGGCCCCACTGAAGCTTAGCATCCAAAGTTAAGCTTAAGAATACTGTGCTATTTTCAGGATTCAATTCTTCGCCCTTTATCAACACATAGGTTTTCACCTGCCTAACGTGAGGTAAACTTAATGCATTTGGTTTTTTTTTCATTAAGAAGTAAATAAATTATTAACATTGAACCAGTGAACTACTTTTGAGATCGCGCTATTTACATCGTCATTAACCAGCTGCTGACGTTTAAGTTTAAACAAAAGTGAAGTATCATCCGCAAACAACACTATATCATGGTTATCCTTTATGAGGTCAGGCAAGTCATTAATATAAATAAGAAACAAGAAAGGACCAAGAATCGAGCCCTGCGGGACTCCCATTGTTACCATAGATCCAGGAGATCTTTTTCCATTAACATCAACGGTCTGAATCCTATTACTCAAATATGAAGTAAGAAGATCCAGAGCGCTGTTCCGGATCCCGTAGTGGCGGAGTTCCCTGATTAGCGTTTCATGAAAAACACAATCAAATGCCTTGGACAAATCACAAAAGATTCCCAAGGCATCGCACTTATCTTCCCATGCATTATAAATATGTCCTAAAAGCTCAACACCGGTAGTAGTAGTTGAACGACCCCTTGTAAAACCGAACTGTTTGCTATGTAATAATTTATGTTTATTTAAAAGTCTTTGCAATTGCTCTAAAATTAATTTCTCAAATATTTTGCTAAACGTAGGTAGTACTGAAATAGGTCTATAATTTGTAGGGTCTGATGTATTCCGTTTTTTGATGTTTCAAATCTATCATGGATCCATGATGACAGAGAGACGAAGCTATTTGTCTTGTAAAGCTCCGTCTCTCTCTTTTAGTGGGATTATGATAGTTTTAACATGTCATGGTAAGGCCCCAGGTCACATTGAACTGGTTTCACAGATCAATTTGGAATTATAGAATAGAATAGAATATACTTTATTGTACACCAAAAAAAGAAATTACACATATATTTTACAGCAACTTAATACTATGGGTACAAAGGCGGTCTTATCGCTGACAGCGATATTTACCAGACAACCTTTGGGTGGAATAAAGAACTAAACATAAAACAGGGGTAGCCTATGGTGTACTGCTACATAAAAAAAAATATTAATAAATAAAAATTATAAAGCTATATTAAATACTATACACAAACTTACAACTAAACATACATACTTAATATTACATGCAACAAAATTACAAAGAAGGGGTGAACAATGAAAGAAGAAATTAGATAGAAACAGAAAACTATTAAAGAGAAAGGAAATGGTTCTTAACATGGTTTCTAAAAGATGCTAGTGACTGGGCTTGTCTTATTGACATCGGCAACTCATTCCACAATCGCACAGCCTGGACCGTGAACGATTTATGGTAAAACTTAGTAGAATGAGCAGGCATCAAAAGTCTCAAATTCTCCGATGATCTCAAGTGTCTAGAATGTGTGTCATGAAGGAACTTAAAGCGTCCTTTGAGATAAGAGGGGGTTGTAGGAATAAACAGAACACAGAGTAACGATAAAATATGGGCATTCCGGCGAAGGCGGATTGGCAGCCACTTGAGCTTAGTACGAATTTCTGAAACATGGTCATATTTCCGTAAACCAAATATGAATCTAATGCAAACGTTTTGGAGTCGCTCAAGCTGTACTTCAGTTAGATCTAAATAACTGACATCTGAATAATCGAGGATTGGGAGAAGGAGGGATTGGGCAAGCGCAGTTTTGGTGGCAGTTGCAAAGACCCCGCAGATGCAAACACCTTGCGGCTAACCTCCTGCAGCTGAGGACCCCACGAAAAGTCTTTGTCAACGAAAATACCAGGTCTTTGACTGAGTCGCTGTATGGCATAGCTGAGCCATCAAAAACAATCCGGGGGAGCTGCGACCAGTTAACTCTTGAGCGCAACCTAGGACTGCCGACAACAATGACTTGAGTCTTATACAATAGTAATAGTCTTCGCAATTATAAATTCAAATAAACTTTATTTTTGGCAAGTTATAGTAGATACTCTAAAAAAAATAAATAATTAGTAATTTTATAAAAATAAAGTTACTTAATATTTTATTTATTTGAGTTTAGTTATTTATGTGTTACATGTGCGTTGCAGAGCTTGGAAATTTATCTTTTAGCATTGAAGTGCCACCACTAGACCAGAGATATGACCAAACAAATAAGTAAACAGAATAAATTAGGCAGAAGGTACGAGTATAAAAAGAAACGACTTAATTCTTGTTATTATATATTTTATTTTATCCTTGAGAAAATGGCGAATAAGCGTCCGTTGTCAAGAAGTAGATGCCTGAGGATCTGAAAACAAATATTTATTGTTAACAAATAAGACAAAAAAGGAGGTAGACGGATCCGACAGAAATGGTAACAAAATATAGGTACAATGTGTCCAGACTTGTAGTAATAAAACTATAAGCCCGCTATATACACTTAATTTTATCGATAAAAATACTCCACAAAAGGGTTTTAAGCCGCATATGTTTTTATTGCATTTCCTAAAATTCTGTAAAAGTTATAAGGCACAAATGCGCAGGGGTTCTATTAAGGCAACAATAAAATTAAAACTGGCTTAGAGCTGTGATGTGATTATGTCAATGTGTAGAACAACTCAAAGACTAACCAAAAATCCCATAACATAAATGTGTTGATCCCTAAAAAACTTTGCAAAATTTTAGGATATGCAATAGAACGAGTGAAATTTTGTTTAAAGATTAACTTTTGTGGCTCATAGGTACATGCATACATAAATAAACTCGCGCCTTTTTCCCATGGGGGTAGGCAGAAACTACAGAAAATCACCTGCTACGATCCTTACATACTTCTTTTGCTTCACTCACATTCATACATCGAGTCATACACACACGCCGGTTATAAGTACTGTGCACCTGGCCTTTCTGAAGAACATCACCTATAAGGTCTGTGTATGTGTTTTTGTGGCTCAATACAAAAATAATACAAAAATATCTTATCCTTTGTGTATTAGTTCATTATTTTTTTAGTTTCTCTAAGCTGATATCGTAATAAATAAGACATGTACTAAAACTGATATATCTTTGAGGGTGTAGTGATTGGGCCACATATGTGGGGTGTTTTTATCGATAAAAATAGGTTTAGGTATTTTACGACCTTATAATTTTATTACGACAAGTCCGGACATATTGTATAATAGGGATGATAACAAAAACATATTTTAGTCCGTCAGTTTAATTAATAAAAAATATTAGAAACGTATTTTTAAAATGTTTGTTTACATGACGTAACGTTTTGGTAGACTATTTACTCCCAAGTGACTTTACAAGCATCCACTCCAGTGTGCGTATTCAGAGTTTTTTAACGTACTCACTCGTCATAACGTAAACGATCGCTTATGTCAAAACGTATACGAAAAAAGAGGTTTCTCCTTACCGTTACCAGACGGCGCTTATCCAGTTTATTGAAACTGGATAAGCGCCATCTGGTGACGTGTATTGAAACGTTAACGCGATTGAGGGTGAATAAAAACTAGCACTAAGCCCTCTGAACTATGAGGCGCTGTATCTTTCTAAATTTATTGAATTGACTAGCTGACCCGGCAAACTTTGTTTTCGCAATAAAAACACCAAACATTCATCTACCCTACCCTACCTACCCTACCCTACCTACCCTACCTATGTAGGTAAAGTACCATTTTTTTTTTCATAAGAGCCTTCTAACAATAACAAACACAACAAAAAAAGAATAAGCGAAATCGGTCCAGCCGTTCACGCGTGATCCCGTGACCAAGGGAAATAGGGATTCATTTTTATATATATAGATAAAGCCTATTAATATATATATATCTATATAATATCCTATTAAAACCAACTTGATTTTACGGTTTGGTACGGAACCCTAAATGTGCGAAGTCGGATACGTACTTGGCCGGTTTTTAACCCCCGACGGAAAAAGAGGGGTGTTATAAGTTTGAGGTGTGTTGCTGTGTATCTGTGTGTCTGTCTGTGGCATCATAGCGCCTCAACGGATGAACCGATTTTGATTTAGTTTTTTTTTGTTTGAAAGGTGTTTGTATCGAGAGGGTTCTTAGCTATGTTTGAATAAAATCGGTTCAGCCGTTCAAAAGTTATGCGCGTTTTACTATTTAGATCGTGATGTTTTCGATATGTGTGTGTATTAAAAAAAAAAAAAAAAAAAAATTATAAATGTGTCGGAAGTTTTTTAAATTTTGAAATTTTACTTGTTAATATTCAGCTGCAATTAGTAAGACTGAAGTCTACCTCAACTCAACATAGCATAATTCTAAGCAAATGAAGATTCAAGTTTTTCTTACCCAGGTTTAGCAGTGGCCCCTCCCATCTTCAGGGTTTCTGCTGAGGAACAGTTGCCGCTGAGAGCTGCTGTCAAGGAGTCACATCGAGTCCCAGTGAAGCCTCCATTGGTAAGAGATTCGGCCATGTAGAAAATACATCTGGAAATATCAAAAAAGGTAATTTAGAAATCAAAAAACCCGACTGCTGAGGTAGCGAACTAAAAAGAGGTAAACAAGAAGAAACTCATGCTCTGCAGTCTACAGGATACATACTCGCGAGCTGCATGACTGACCAAATCCTCCGACTGCACAGCATGATTTTCTCCTTGTTTACGTCTTTATTTCGCTTCCTAAGCAGTCGCGTATTTTGATTTTTTAAGTAACCCTTTTTATATTTATAACTTTTTAGTTTTTTTTTTTTAATTGCTTCTAAACATATAAGTGGTATATATTTGTGTAATCAACTCTTAAAACGCTTCATTTTCATTCTCCACAGGATGGGTTAAGAAGAATAAAAAAATTGTTACCCCCACAATAAGGCGCCCAAAATCCACCATGTCTGTTTTTTTAACGTCACTAATCTAAGAACACTTGGGCTGTCAAGTCTTATCTAACAATGCCTTAATTATATAAATCCGTCTAGTGGTTTGAATGATATGAAGTATTAAACCATATTACATTCATACAAGATAAGCGCGAAAAACATAACACTTTCGTTGCAGCCGAGTTAAATGAAAACATATACTCTCAGCAAATAAAAGTGGTCATTAGATATCCATATCCTAAGGATATATAAAAATTAATAATTGGTCTACCATCTTTGGAATCCATTTACTTTTATATCGGAGTTTGACATCCAAATCGGCCAGAATTTAACAAATATTTAGTCAGACCGTGCTGATTTTAACAAGTATTTAGTCATACCGTGCTCACTTTTAACAAGTATTTAGTCAGACCATGCTGATTTTTACAAGTATTTAGTCTTCACCAATGAAACTAATCGCGATTAGTTCAACGAAACCTAGTTTATGCAAATACAGCGTTCTGATTGGTAGTTTCTCAGCAGTCTCACTCTCTCTCTTAGAAGCTTTAGATATTTATTTTATTAGCTGAGTTTTCTGTTAGATCTATGAAAACATATTGGTGTTTAATCGGATCAGTATTGCCAGGGATGACTGTTCAACCCTGAACAGGTCATAGCTACACGCGCCAAGAACAGCATTACAGCGTCAGCGACATACTTTCGGCCCACGCGCCGTCAACACCGTCAGCACTAAGACATGACCTACTAAGACCTTCGCTTCATCGGCTCAATACACATACAACAAACATGTAAATAGGTATCAATGTGTGTGTGATATAATTAACTTAATTCATCATCTGCCTAGCCTTTTTTCCAACTATATTGGGGTCGGCTTCCAGTCTAACCGGATTCAGCTGAGTACCAGTGTTTTACATGGAGCGACTGCCTATCTGACCTCCACAACCCAGTAACTGGGTAACAACGGTACCCCTTGGTTAGACTGGTGTCAGATCACAAGCTTCTGCATGACTACTCGTAACGACTGTCAAAGATCTTCAAATGACAGCCGGGACCAACGGCTTAACGTGCTTTCCGAGGCACGGAGGAAACTCGGTATGTTGAAATGGTCGCCCATCCACGGACCGACCTCATCAAGCGTTGCTTAACCTTGAAGATCGACCCGTGCGGCTGTTATTATTTAGCCACGAGCTCCTCAGATCAGATATAATTAACTTAATTACTATAATAAATTAGTCATCAAGCTGGAGTCGAGTTTTATTCATCTCTCCGTTACTCCTCTTACTGTGGCTAAGGCACCCTTAGCTTTAAACGATCCTATGAGTCTGTTGGATCGGCAGTGAGAAAACCATTTCCTGTGTACATTGCACGACGTACACAACCCCCTACCCAAATTCCGTCTGTTACCGTAGGTCTCCTTGTAACAGACTTCCCGCACATAAAACCAACGTAACCTACGTTTGGTGTGGTTTGTATGATAGGGTAGGGCAGTAGGATAACTAGGGTGCTAGGTAATTATTATAGGGCTAGGTTTGTAGTCAGTGGAGGCCTGAGTATCTCATAGGTACCTGGCTCAATTGGTGCAAACATAGCCACACTGTACGCATTTGGAATAACGGTCGTACTACGCTGTAAGTCCCGGGTGCGTACAATGACCTTTCTCAACTAACTTCACATTTTTTTATAACTTGGCATAACAAATCCATGGGGTTAAGCAGAAGTGCTTTTAGTACACTGACATTACGCAGTTAATAGAGGGCGAGCTTAATTCAATCAACCGGGTGGGCCATAAGTCCATGATTGAAAAAATCGAAAATAAATTCTCTAGGTATTTTTATTTGAAGCAATATGGCGTTTACCCATTCTACCCGTTGATGTATCCGAGTCGGTTTGTGTTGGGCATGGTCGGGTACACTAGGCTGGCGGTTAGGAGGGACGTCGCTTTAGTAAAATACGCGGCGAGAGTGCTGCGCAGGCTGGTGCATCACCCATATGTACTGGAGGCGCTGCGGCTGCATGTCCCGGATGGGTATGTGGGTGCGCGCCGCCGACCCACTTTGTTAAATGTGCCAAGGGCTAGGACAAATTTATTAAAGTTTGCCCCTTTGTCAAGGGCCGCGCGTATTATAAATAATATGCCATCGGAAGATTTGTTCCATAGCCTGCCGAAATTTGTGTCAGGAGCACAAAGGTGCATTGAAGGAGGCATACATATATGAATGGTTTCTTGATTTTTGTTATTTTATTTTTATTGTAAAACTTTTATGTATCTACTCGTATATAGTGTATAACATTATTTATTATGTGGTATAACATCATCTTGGGAAAACTGTAAGATGTTGTACTTATTGGTGTCAAATAAATAAATAAATAAATAAATATTTCTGGCGGCCGCTACTGCGAAATTCTAATTGCAAAAAAACCAGTAACACTATCCGTCCTTACAATAAATAAAATTATCCATTAAAAAAGCTTTTGTTTGATCAAGCTTTTCGTATTCTTCTCAGCAAACCCTTTCATTTGATACCCATATCATGGCAGTACACCAAAAATAACTAGTCCGCCATCTTGGATCGTCCGCCATATTGCATTTAGAATGACGTCACTTAGCTAACTATGCATTGGCATCCAAACTAAACGTTTATGCAAAATTTCATCTTAATCGGTGGAGGATACCTACGAGTACTTAGGTATCCTCCATCGATTAAGGTTTGCTGGAAGAAAACTCCATTTTGGAGTTAAGCTCGCCTTTGTACATTAATATTGATTTCACCTTGTGTAAATGTATTGTTTTGGTGTACAATAAAGAATTAAGAATTTAAAATTCAGTTGCAAGATTTGACCCGAACACACTTACATACATATATACATTGCAAGTTAAATAAAAGCTCGTAAAAAAGAATGAGTAGATAACTAAAGTATTAATTACGCACCTGTGATGGCCACAATTACTGTCAGGACAGCCTGGCATGTCACTGCCCCCATTCGGATAAAAGTCCACATCACCCACAGGAGAGATCAACCCCGAGTATCCTGGAAACAAAAAAGAAAACAATAGTCGTATAATCACAAGTAGCGTAGTGGTTAAAAGATTGGTTTCAACGCCTGCCGTGTGTAAAAGTTTTAGTTCCAGCATGGAACGAATATTTATAAGTATGAGATACAGAGAGATATGACCAGTGTGTTTTGCCAGTGATAACCTAGTATGGCTCTGAGACGTGGTCGCTCACAATGGGCCTCATCAGAAAGCTTACAGTCACCCAATGGGCAATGGAGAAGGCTATGCTCGGAGTTTCCTTGCGTGATCGAATCAGAAATGAGAAGATCCGCAAGAGAACCAGCGTTATCGACACAACCCGAAGAATTGCCAAACTTTAGCGGCAGTGGGCAGGGCTCATTGCTCGCAGAACGGATGGCCGATGGGGCAGAAATTACTGGAGTGGCGACCGCGAACCAGAAGACGTTGCGTTGGAAGGCCGGACAGACGACCGACGACCTGGTGAAGGTTGCGGGGTTCCGCTGGATGCGGGACGCACGGGACCGGTATATGTGGCGACGCATGGCGGTCGCTAACTATGTCTAGCAGCGGGCGTCTTTCGGCAGATATGATGATGACATACAGGGGCGGGCAGACCTACTACGCGTCAAAGCCATCGTTGTTCCGTTGTAAAAGAAAGATTTTACTATTTGTCCTGTACAGCTCCAATTTAACTATGATGTCTCCAATACGTCGTGCGACGCTTGTTCGGGCTGTTTATGTGTGTAAGTTTTAAGGCATATAAGTCATTTAAACTTAGTATAAGAAAAAGCTTAGATAACGCAAAAAAGAACTTTATTTGGGGTCAGTGTAGCATATCGATTTCTTCCACAAAAATAAATAAAAATTAAACAAGTCATTATGGGTATATAATTTCCACTTACTAACCTGCATCTGTGTGTATCACTTCTGTGTATACTCCATCTGTGGCTCTGAAAGATGAAGGGTTTGTGATCCAGCCGGGTAGAGCAGGGTCGAGAGCTGCGGAGAAGAAAAAAAAGATCATTATAAGCGACTTTGTTCTCTTGATGGGAACGCACAACGCAGCAGTATGCGGTGTCGGATGTATAATCCTCCTCACCGCTGATGCATACTGTGACGGAAAAAAATTGTGTAGCGGCATCTGAACTTACGAACTAATGACGAATAACCTGACGTGGCAAAAATCCTGCATCGCGCAAACAAAAAAAGACACTATACCCCTCTGATCGGAAGATCCACCCTTTCCAACGGAGGTTTGTGAGACTTTACACCCTGTTCCGCATAGCCCCAAATTGGTGAACCTCTACAATGACCGTCAGCGCAGCCTTCGGGTAGAGCTACTTCACCGTGACGTCATTACCGAGACTGACCCTTGCGGCTGTTATTAGCCGCAAGCTCCTCCGAGATTCCGACAAATGTATGTTCAATAAAGCCTACCTGAGACGTATGCGACTCCTCCTCCAAGATGTCTGCCGATGATTCCAGACTGGTGCGCTCCGAGGCTGTGTCCTATGATGTGGTAGTTGTTGAGGCTGGCTCCACTGGCCGAGTTTAGCCAGCTGATGAATTTGGCTACGTGTTCAGCTAGAAAGAAAGACAATGTTACTTTTAGAAGAAGCCTATGTAAAATTGTTCTTGAGACGATCTTATGAATCAGACATTTTTGACGGTAAAAAATTTGCTATTGTCATGTTACTAAAAGAGTTATGAATATAAATGTGTGTGTGATAGATGGAAGGGTAGGGGAAGATCAAAAAAAGAGAGAAGTAAAATTTAAAATCACCCGACACGTTTTTATTTCATGCTACATAATTTATCTAGAAGTAGACACGCTTCAATCGCCATTCTATTGAACATGTAATTATGACACGATACCTTGCGAAAACACCACGATTCAACAATAAAACGCCCAAAACTTTAGAACGGCTGAACTGATTTTCATCAAACATTTATTTATTTCTCACCACAATAAACATTACAGACATTGTTACACTAACGGTAAATGATTATAGTTTAGTTTACTGTGATAGACTGGTGCCTAAGCTAGGCTTTAAAGGCCTGTGTTTCAGGTCACCAGATCTCCACCCTGTACCAGTTAGATACATTTCATAATAATAATAAAAAAAAATATTTAACAACATAAATTACAGTTTGATTGATCAAATGGAGTGTTCAAAAAAGAAAAAAAAGGGAATAAAAAGTTACAAAAATTAATATAGATGAGGAAAAGGGTCGGGCCAAGCGGCGCTGCCCTGAGGCACGCCGTAAGTGACTTTCCGGTCATCACTAAGAAAATCATTAACGCACTGAGTACGGTCACTGAAGTTGAATCCCTCTAATTCCCAGGTTCTCCATCGTTTCAGACAATATAGGTATAGAAACCGTGTCGAATATCTTAGCAAGATCTAAGAATATGCCAAGCACTTTTTGCCCTTTGTCTAGATTTGTAACAATATAATTCGTCAAGTCATGAATTGCGTCCGAAGTTGACTTGCGGGTGCGAAAACCAAACTGAGATGAGGAAAAAAGATTGTGCTTTTTCAGGTAATTGACAAATCTAGTGTTCATGATTCTCTCAAGTACCTTTGACAAGGCTTGGAGTACCACTATTGGCCTGTAATTATCAACACGGTATCTGTCCACATTCTTAAAGATCGGGTGTATATAGATTTTTTTAATACTTTTGGGAATTTGCCTGTGGAGAGTGCAATATTACAGATGTATGTTAGAGGTGGAGTAATCAACACCCGGTGTCTTTTTAGGAGATCACTGGATATCCCATCCCACACTACTGCGCTGTTATTGCGTAAATTCATTAAAAAATTGCCCATTTCATCAATCGTCGATAGGTAAGAGTACCATGGATTGGATAACTTTAGCGCTGTCATCAGTAAACGATGCTGATGGTACAGCTCACAATTTTCTCAGCAAGACGTTCACCAACCGCAGCAAAGAAGTCATTAACACTGTTAACGGAGAGCTTTGGGGTATCTGACAATTTTAGGAGAGGTTTGGAGGTTTCTTTGTGAGTAGCCCTATTTGTTAATGTATTCGTGTGTGGAAATATTTGGATTTTGATTATACTATCCTTGTTGCCTCCTTGCCACAATTATTCTAATCCACAGTCCGAATTTTCCCACTGCTGGGCACCCTTCGTAAATCACAGTTTGCATAGGATTGGACCCACGCCATGCCAATCTTATCCAGGTTTTACCCGCAATGGCAACAAAATCGTGTTGTGTGCCCATATCAGCTCTGGACGACCAACACTTCTTCTCCTAGTTCACAAACTTGTTTGCCACAAATACAGTATATATTGAGACTATCTTATTGCCGACCAGAGTTTCCTAGAATTATTACCAGCTTTTGTCAGCTCGCTTTTTTCATATTCCCTTTTTAACTATCCTAGCAGTTTGTTACAGAAGTTTCTGTACCTAGTGAAAGATATCTTTAGTATTTCATTATTTGGTGACTTTTTATTTGTTTATGCATGTTGTCTCTGTGTCGAATTCAGCGAAGAAGACCTGGGAGTTATCCATGGCTTTACAATTGTTCTACGGTTGAGTACTTTGACAGATTTAGTGTTAGTTTCAATCCCTTTTTTAATTGAGTTGAACATGGCTTCAGCCGCCTCGTCGGGATCTTGTGTACCTATTGTAATCATGACTAAAGTCAACTAGCTTTAGGTCTGCATCAAGCTGTTCATGATTAATACGTACCAATTTGCGAAACAGTCTTCTCGCAGAAGGAGGCTGCGGAGAGGGAGAGGGAGATTTCATCAGCTCACCCGATCCGCAGAAGACGCGCCGGAGTGCGGACAACGCCCTCTTCCAGCCTCCCTAAATGGTTCTAGGGGCGGCGTACTCGGGGACGTCCGTCACCCGCCACACATCAGGACCCGAGGTGGCGGCGCGTAGTGTTCCACGCGCGCACCTCTTAGACGTCGCGGGGGGAGTCAAACCCCTCACTCCCCCCCAACCCGAGGTCGAGGCCCGCAGAGGCGGGCCGGCACTAACCGGGGGTTGCGGAAGTATCGTTGTTCCCGCGACCCCCGGCGTAGGTGTGAGATGGAACACCGGGGTGGTTTTTAGTCAGAAAGAGTTGTAGCCCGTCAAGTCAGGGATAGTGTGGGAGTTGCGCAGCCAAAATTCAGTTATGGTAATTATCTCCCAATCTATTTTAGTCCTAGCTTACGTTACTAGTCGTGTGCAGACGTGATTTATTTTTTGAAATACTTCTAATATTTGATTTAGCATTTTAAGCGAGTCAGTGGGTATAATATTGGATGGAATACAATTGTCAAGATTACAAGTGGTTGAATCCGACACAGAGACGGAATCTATATTAGAACAGTTATTTTGTATATTATCGAATGGTAAATAATGATTTAATCATGATTACATTTAAAAATATTAGTGTTAAGGATAGACTGTTAAACATTGCTTTATGCTTCAGGAAGGCGCTGTTACTGGCACAGGTTAAGTTATTAATTTTAGATCCTGTATTATGTTGTTAGGTACAAGCGATCATGAAAGTTCGGTGTGTAGTGTGTGTGTGTTGCGTGTGATCAGGGAGTGTTTGTGGTTTGTATATTAAATGTTTCCCAGATACCCAGCGCACTTCAATATTTGCGTAGCATGGTTTAGGTGAAGAAGAATTTTGATATTAGTATTACAAAGGCGTTTAGTATCTAGGGTACATCGCATTAGCGTTAGAAGTAAATAAATGTGTTATGTAAATTTCGTTATTAGAATATAATGTAGAATGTAGTAATGTAGAATGTCGAAATCTGGGGATGCGCTACAAAATGTGCAATTAAAGATCTGCAAAAAGCACAAAATAAAATGATTAAACTTCTATTTATCTACGATTATCATACATCTACATCTGAACCAAAAGCACCAAACTAATGAGCATTCATCAACTTTACACTTTCAATTCCTGCGTTCTCATTAGAAAAGATCTTGGCTTGGGTTTAGTATTGTTTGGCAGGTGTAGAGGGTTAAAAGTGGTTAAAGCTGGTGGGGGATGGGTCCCTGATTAAAACACTACCACTCTTATTACAAGGTATTGCATATTTTTCAAGAAAATAACAAAAAAAAAAATCTAACCTCAATCAGATATACAGTGAAAACGAACGTCAAAATGGGCTATGGAAAACCAAAACAGTTCCGCATATTGTCTGTGGCGCAATATTTCGAGCAAAATTGTTGAAACGGAACATATTTTTTTTTTTTTTTATGAAATTTGCATCATGGGTGACATATCAGTGTCATTTGTTTTCATTCATTCCGTTTCTCCCCGAGTCGCGTGAATGTCCTTTTTGTGTTTCTTGGTGTTTTTATGGTTTTTTTGAAGACTTTTTTATTCATTTTTACAATAACTTAGAAATCCTGCTCAGGAAGTAAGTTAGTGTACCCCCACTTCATGGTTAAAATAGGTCGAATCTGTTCCAAAACCGAACCGGGGCACCCCGACTTCACGTAGTCTTTTGACTCCTACCCCTAGAGCGTTTATAAAAACCGGAGGCGTGAAGGGAGAGCAGCCCCCGCCCGCTGTAATAAAGCATAGGCACCCGTGCGAGCCGTAGCGGGTGAGGCTGGTCGCCGGAGGCGACTAGTAAGCCGAAGCTGCGGAGGTGAGCTTCGGTGAGGTCCGGTGCGTTACCTTGTGATGGGAGTGGTGCCAGGGGGGAGTGGTAACCACACCTAACCCTCCCCCCACCCCTTTCCCCCCTCGTCCTGCCAAACGATACTAACTTTTTACCAAAATCTTAATAAAACCATACACACACAGTTATTGTTCAACACCAAAACATCCAAATACAGCCAAAGAAACCCTAACCATATACAGACGCGTCCCCCGCGAACGCAATATGGCAAGAAAAATATAAAATATGAAGGCGTCCAGGGAACACATCTTCTTACAATCAACAACACAAAAGTAAAAACTTCTAAGCTAACGATAAAAGTCTCACTATACCAATGTCGACATCGTACATTACCGACATAGTACCTACATTAAGAAAACAAAACTGTTAGCTAATGGATTACACTAACCTTAGTCATGTATTTATTCGCTAAGAGAACAATGTATGTTTTTTTAGAATAAATAAAGAATCTTTAAACCCAATGTTGGTGGGTGTGAGTTGAGAGTTAGTAGTTAGTACATTAAAATTATATTAAATTGAAAAAAGATCCCAGAGATATTTTCAGAAAGTAGACAAAGACATAAGGCACGGTAAAATAGTAATTTTTGCTTGCGTAGTTTTGTCAGATCTTCTTCGGATATAATAAGTCAGCTGGGCATACCTTGTTTTTCTCGCACATACACTTTGCCATTGGCGGTCCAACATTGCTCGTAATTGCTACTTCTTGTAAATTCTCGTGTAAGGTAGTGGAGACGTTTACCCATATTGGTTAGGACTTCGGATGCGTATAACGGATGCTTAGGATCTTATTTTGCAGATGGCTGTTTTTGATACGAATTTCCTTACTCACGGTTTTCAGGTTTTGTAGGTTGAATATTTTTTATTTCAATCTTTCCTGTTTTCATATTTCTTTCGAGAATGACTACTTTTTGTTATAAGGTTTTTATGACTTTATGATTGTTGTCACACTTAGAGTGGAGGTTTTTTATCTCCTTCAAGGCGTCGTGGTATTGTTTTTTTTAATCATATCCTTTTAAATTTCTTTGTTTTGTAGCCTGATTTCTGTGTTTTGAGCGCTAATAATCGAATTCTCGGATCTAATGTCATCGAGAGCAGCTTGTAAGGCATCTATTTTTCCGTTGTTGCTCGAATGATTACCCACTAAGTCAGAAATCATGGCCTTCATCTCTTTCATCATGGTTTCCATTATTTCTAATTCGTCGTTCTCGCGTTTTCTTGAGAAACATATGCAGACAAATTCGGTTCGGAGTTGAGTGTCGATGTTGGAGGCGAGCGTGGCATCATAATTTAACAGTACATAAGTAGTTAATAAAATAAAGCGGTGGTAACTGACAATTTTCGGTTCCCAATAATAAGATTAGTCGTACTCACGATGGTAAAATAAGTAAGTAGATGTAAATAAGCGCGCTCGTTATTAAAAGCAGGTTCATACGACGTGACAGCCGAGCGCAGCCGATATGGAGCCGAACGTGTCTTACGGCCGATGTGTGATGTGCGAGGTCGGTCGTTGACCCCGAAGTGTTTGTGTGCGTTGACAGGGTGACTCCTTAGAGCATTTAACCTACATACTCTAAGGGTGAGTCATGCGTTTCGCCATTTTAATGCAGTACGTTAGGATTTTTGCTGACTAACAACTGTGTTTATTCCTTGGATTCTTGATCAATTCACATTTATTTCGGGAACGAAAACTGTATAGGCAGCACAATTAAGTACACAACGGTATATGATTTTTGTCTACATCTTCATTTTTCACGAACGTTTTGATTTTATTATACGGAGCACAATTTTTTTTTTTTTTTTTACCTTTGTTTAGATTCTTTTACCGATTATTTTGTGAATGTGTGAACATTGTAGGCCTTCTAGATGTTATTTAACATTTGTTAACTTTTTTATATATTATATATATTTTTAGTTTCTTACGACTTATGGTCGGGCCTACGATGTCCCCCATAGTACTAATGCTCTCGACAAAGTCACCTTTGCATTTGATGAAAATCGGTTCAGCCGTTCGTAAGTTATGTGCATATAATTTGCCGCTAGAGCTACTGGGTCGCTAGAGCTACATAGGAGTGTATGATTGTGCAGCATTGTAACTCAGAGAATGAGTTACAATGAAAAAAGATAATGCTTTATTTTACTAACCAGAACTGATAGAGTTGCTGAGTGCTACCAAGTAGCTTTTTCCAGCACCGATGCTCCAGTCTACCATTATGAGGTTAACATCCTCTGCAGTCAGGTACGCTGAAATAAGGAGAACAAATTATTTGATTTCACTTCAGAAGAGCGAGTTCATCAAACTTTTTACCTGGCTGCTGAAGGAGGGTAATGTGTTTATCATTATCAGCCTATATATTTATATATGTATGTATGTGTGTGCCTATGTGGCGTTCTAGACCAAACGCGTAGACCAATGTTGATGATTCTTACGTTAATCGATTCGTCTTAACCTTGCGAGTGTAACTGTCTACATTCAAATTGAAAATAAGGAAAATGGTGGCTTTTGGGCGCTCAATTTTTTCTCTTACATTTCATCGTAAGGGATATCAAAATAAAGCGTTTTAAGAGGTGATTTCAAAAATATATAACCCTTATATGTTTAAAAGTAATTCGAAAAAAGCAAACTAAAAAGTTATAAATAAAAAAAAACAAAAAATCTTAAAACCGTGCATGTCGGAGGAAACATCTGGTTTTGGTCAGCCAGCTCGCGATTATGTATCCTCCAACTGCACAGCATGATTTTCTTTTTGTTTACTTAATTTTAAGTTCGCTTCTTAAGCAGTCGGGTTTTTTGAATTAACGTTTTGTAAATATTTTGCTAAGGGTGTGATGCCGCAGCCGACTGCAGAAAGTCTAGACAAAGAGTATTTATTTCTTTCAGCGATGGTGATGGTTGAAATCACAGAACATTTTTACTCTAGCGATTAAAATGCCGAGTGATTAAAATATCGGCTGATTCAAAATGTCAACATTTAATACATCTAAGTGTATTATATTTACGAATATAACTTAAAACTCCATAATCAAAATCATAAGCATTGAAAAATAAATACCATAATAACTTACCATGTACCAAGTGTACATTAAAGTCTGAAAGTGGCGTGTTCCTCCATCCGTGGACCAAGAAGACGGTCTTCCTGTTGGCATTGAAGTTGGATCCATTGTGGATGCTGTCGGCGCCCAGGGGTAGTGGCTGGCTGATTGAGGGGTTGGATCTGGAATTTGATAGTAATATAATATATTTTACAAAGATTGAAGAGAGCAGTGGTGGCCTAGTGGTTACGGGCCCGACTTACGAGTTGTAAGTCGTGGGTTCGAACCCTAGCAGGCGCTTTACTTTGTGTTATTTATTTCATTATCACTGTTCTCAAAACGGTGAAGGAAAACATCGTGAGGAAACCGGCATGTCCTAGAATCAATAATTTGAAGACATGTGACATCTATCAATCCGCACTGGGCCCGCATAGTGGACTATAGCCCACTGGCTATAGTCATAGGCAGTGACCTATGAGATATAGGCCTGTTGTACGGTGCACGTACATGGGTTTTAAAATTGTTTAGTAAGTAAGGAGTTGTGCAATCAGTAGGCTCGCACCTTTGCACTTACACGTGCGACCTACATTAGATCAATGATGCAGCAGCAGCAAGCAGAGCATTGATGATGCATTTGTACCAATATTTAATTTAGTGTTCTAATAGACGCGGTTTGGATCGGACAACTTGCATTTTTATTTCTTGATTCCAGCCCGTTGGCACTCATTGACATTTTTACATTACACTGACATTTGCATTACATTTACAATAATTAATGTTAAGGTGTATATGCATTTGCACCCTACACTTGTGTCCCAGCAGTGGGATGATTAAAAGGATGATGATAGTTTTCAAAGAATAAGAGAGGATTTTCTTTTCCGCTCTTCTCCTTATGTAACAATCTGCCTTTGCGAATAGACAATAAAATCAATAAATATAATTATTTCACTTTAAATTTTTGACATTAAAAAGTGCTGCCCACCTCAACAGTCGCGACGGTGTGAAACAATAGAAAAAAAAAACAATTGTTCGCTTATCATGACTTTCGAAGGCTTGGCATAATTGAAATAAAGGATGTGACTTTGAATGAGGGTGATATTTGTAGTTTTCGGTATCCGCGTGTATATTGATTGAATCTTTGGTCAATGGTCGCAAGCGTAACAGATTTATTGGGTGTATGGATTTGTGCCCGGATGATTGAGACGTATTATATAGGACCTAAAACATAAATATCCGTGTCAAGGTGTCCTTTTTTTTGGGTGGGCAATCATCCAATGACTTCTCCCGCTCTGGGTGAAGCGGTAGGTAAACCTACACGTGTTCGTTCAGTTGCTTGAGGCAGGGCCGCGGTAACTCCCTTTCAAATTTATCCGCTATCAGGATGTTCTAGTTCCCGAGATCGCTTCGCTCGCTCGGACTATTAGTTGAAGATGAGCAAATATTATTTTACTAAATCATCACAGCCCATCAAAAAAATCGTCCACATCGATGTCAATGGGAAACGTGCCCAGAATGCCGGCAGCATTGATTGAAGGTTTTCTGCACCAGCAGCAGCCGCCCCAGCACAGCCCGACGTGTCAAGAAGATGGGATTAGACACATGTTACATCCCACACCAAAAGGCCTACCCATTTTCCAAGGCAAAAGTCAAAAGTTGTTTGCTTATTGGGTTTCAGTGAAAGAATTCGAATACACTCACCACAACCATACGCCATAATAATATTTCTGATGAATCGCTTTCAAAATTTTTTTTAAATTCAATTAATGTTATGCTACCTGGTAAACAGATGATAGCCATTATTATCATCAGGGCTGTATCTGGCAGTAGCGAGGAGGTCACTGGTCTTCATCCACAGGTCCACCAGCTCTGGCCCGTTGGTACCGCTCATGTACTGGTAGCGAGCACCTGGGGCTGGCTTGTAGATCACATGGTCAATTGGAAGAGCTGAAAACAGGATCGGCGTAGTACGTACCTACTGTAAAACCCATACCCACCCACACTAAACATTTTAGGAATACTTTGATTGTGTACAGCTAAGGCGAAGAGTTCTCTGCCGGAGTCTATGTTTCCTGGTAACTACAGCCTAAGGGTCTTTTGTGAGCGAGGGAGCAGTGGTGGCTCAGTGGTAACGGCCGTGACTTAGAAGTTGTAGGTCATGGGCTCGAACCTAGGCAGGCGCTTTACTTTGTGTAAATTATTTCATCAACACTGCTCTCTAAACGGTGAAGGAAAACATAGCGAGAAAACCGGCATGTCCTAGAACCAAAAATTCGAAGACATGTGACATTCACCAACCCGCAATAGGCCCGCGTAGTGGATTACGACCCATTCGCCTCCTCTCTGCGAGAAGGAATGTGTCCCAGCAGTGGGAACATTAAAAGGCTGATGATAATGAAGGGTCTTTAAGTCAAGAGTGAATAGGTTACTTCTAGACAAACGTGCTTCACCGTCGATCACATTATCGCTTACCATCAGGTGTGATAGAGGTCTAACACGAGCAAATATATATAACAGTAATAACAAAAATCCTACCTGATGTTACAGCCAAGATTGCAACAATAACTCCAACCCTTCGTGTCGCCATTTTTGCAAAGAACAAGTAATTACGAACAATATTGTTTGTTAGCTAAGATAATGGTTTTAATGTGACCACTATCGTGTAATCTTGTAAAAACGAAACGTACTAGATCAACGGTACAGCATGATTTTGTTTTAATTTGGCACGGCGTGGTGCGTGTCGCGAGTCGATTCTGGCGCGGAACATATACTTACAATATATATATTTTTTTATTAATTATAGTCTTGCGCTTGACCACTACGCCACCTGATGGTAAGCGATGATGTGGTCGACCGTGAAGCACGCTTGCCTAGAAGCAACCTGTTCACTCTTGACTTAAATACCCCTAGATTTTAGCTATCGGGAAACACAGACTCCGGCAGGGAATTCCACTCCTTAGCTGTATGCATAATAAAAGTATTCTCAAAAAGTTTAGTGCGTATGGGTGGGATATCCACCATGTACCGATGGCGCATCGCCGTATGTCTGGTAGTCCGATGATGAAACGGGCTGGGCGGAATTAGATCATGCAATTCCATCGCAAACTCCCCGAAATGTAACCGATAAAAAACCGACAAGCTGGCAACTCCGCGACGATATTTTAGGCTCTGTACTTAACCAGTGCCTCATCGCCGATGAGCCTCTTAGCCCGCTTTTCGATCGACTCTAGTGCATCAAGCTGGTATTTGGCAGATCCGTCCCAGAGATGAGAACATGCATGAGCGAACTTGCGCTTGATACAAGCTGAGCAGCTGTTCTGCCGTTAAGTACCTTCTCACCTTTGCAAGGATCCCCAGCTTCTTGGCAGCCAGCTGAGCCTTTGCCTCAATGTATGGACCAAAATTTAGAGTAAATTTCAACGTAACGCCAAGAAGCTCAAGATGGTCAGTTATTGGCACAGTCACATCTCGGAAAGTTGGAGCCGGGTGCAATTGGCTCTTTTTAGCGGAAAAGACACGCCTGGGTTTTAGCAGCATTAAACCTGACCAGATTGGCGTCGCCCCAATCGGAGACTGCCATCAAGGACAGGTTCAAGAGCTCCACCATGGCCTCCCGGAGAGACTGGTTCTGAGGCCCGGTAGCACGAGCGTTGGACAATTAACTCTCAGCAACAGTGCTGTCGTCTGTATACCCAAAGGTGGTGCCGGGTTTTAGCAGACCGTTAATGTGAAGCAATAATAAAGTTGCTGAGAGTACCAACCCCTGAGGGACCCCGGCATTAATATCCAATTGGTCCGACGAGCAGCCATCGATAACCACTCAAATGGACCGATCTCTCAGGAAGTCTGCAATCCAATCACACAGACCACAGACGGGAAGACCGATTGAAGGAAGCTTACCAATAAGGCTTTTGTGCCAGAGCCTATCAATAGCCTTCGAGATGTGGAGGGAGATGGCAAGCGCTTCCCCGTGCCTCTCGATGGCCTCGCTCCAGATGTGAATGGCATATGCTAGAGGATCCCGAGTAGACCAATTTCGGCGGAAGCCGAATTGGCGGTCACTAAGAATATCAATTGCTTCTAGGTATGCCAGAAAAGTGAGGACGAGGCCACGACGAGGCACCTAAACTCCATTTGCGATAGCATTAGACGTTTAAATTAGCCATTTTACAGCCCGTTCAACCGATTTTGACTTCTATTGCGTTGGTGATACGACAAATGGTAGCTGTACAGTAGGTTTTGGTAACAGGTTTATGCTTTTTATGTCATTATTATGTTTACGGGATAGAACGCAAAATCGGTTGAACGGACTGTAAAAAGATTTGGAAACATGTCTAATGTTATTTCAAATGGAGTATAGAATAGCACTATTTACTATACTACGTATAGGTATAAAGTATTAAAAGCAAAAAGCCCGTTAACAGATAGTAACCGCCGCCGCCGCCGCCGCCCACCTGCGAGCGTGTCGGAACATGTTTAATTCTAAATTTTTGCTTTTTCACGGGTCAGAGTGATTTTGTGTAAAAACTAAAGATAATACTGTTATCTATGCATATAATAAATCTGTAAAAAAATCGTTTTTGTACATCGAAAATATTTCCAAAAAAAAATAGCCAGGGTGTTAAAGGAGAACCAACAGAACGCATTTCCAGCAATTTTTGAATTTTTGTCTGTTTATCTGTTTATTTGTGCACGCATCAAGTATAATGTACGAAGCCTATTTAGATAATTTTTATACATAAACATTTTGGGTAATCTGAAGTATCAAAAGTTAGATTTGAATTTGGCGATATTTATAAAAGTTCTAAAATAGACAACACTGTGTGCCCCAAACGCAAAACATAGCCGTGGGTTACTTACAAGCTGCGTATACTTTTGGAACAAAACAGTGGAAAAGCGATCCGAAAAATAATAATAAACGGCTTCAGTACACTAGGTGCAGAAATAGAACACAGAAACTTATAAATATGGCCAAAAACAAAAGCAGGCGTGAAATTGTAAATAGTTGTAAAGGGGACATGAGAAAGATTCAGAGTAATATAAACAGCTGGCTTGGTAGGTCTAAAATGGGGGTAGATTCTGTAATAGAAAAATATTTGTTAAAAAGTGAATCCTTGCAAACTATCTGTAACAATTTTTGTGAAACCTTTACAAAAGAAGTCGAATTAATATAACATAAGTGTCAACAAAAATTTTTGGACAGAGGAAGCTATGTTAATGACTGTAATGTGAGCTTTCGGTTTAAACAAGTGCTACCAAAAGATGTAAAAACTGTTATAGACAAATTGGACTGCAGCAAATCGCCGGAGTCGGATGGTATTAGAATTATAGATCTTAAACAAATTAAAGAGCAAATAAGTCCAGTAATAGCTTATTTATTAATATTAGTGTTAAAAAATCTCAATATCCGCAGGAGCTTAAAAAATCTATTGTCAGGCCAATATACAAACAGGGATCTCATCGGGATTATAGCAATTATAGACCTATATCAATTCTAAATACAATAAACAAAATAGTCGAAAAAATTATAGTTAAACAGATTACTACTTTTCTAGAAAATAATAATATATTAAATGAGGTTCAACACGGTTTTAGGCATAATAGAAGTACTGCTACTGTATTGGAAAAAATTACAGACGAAATCAACAATCGTCTTGATAAAAAAAACATAGTTATGGTTATAATTATAGACTTCAAAAAAGCATTTGATACTCTGGACCACGACGACTTGTTGCAGGCTATGGGTGAATGCGGTATAAGGGGCCCCATGAATGCATGGTTTGGGGAGTACCTAGAGAACCGATCACTCAGTGTGTGTTAGTGGAACCGAAAGTGTACGGGGCGACATCAAATTTGGTGTTCCGACCGGTTCAGTATACGGACCACTGGGATACATAATGCATGTCAACACTATGTCTAATGTATTGAAGAAGTGTAAGGCATTTATGTATGCTGATGATACTTGTCTGGTTTACAGCCATAATAATATAGAGCTCATACAGCAAGCAATGCAAAATGATTTTGACAATGTGGTTCAGTGGGCACATGATAATGGCATTATAATTAATATTAGCAAAACTAAATGTATGCTCATCCACTCGCCTTATCATAAAAATAAAAACAATCTGGCGGTAGAAGTAAAAGGTCATTCTTATGAATGACTTCACAACAACAGGCAACACTGTCACTGCGCATGTTTGGAAACAGTTACAAGTACCTAGGGCTAGTCATAAATAACACGTTTACATGGAATCTGCATGTTGACAACGTTTGTAATAAACTACGCTCCATCCTGGATAAATTAAAAAATCTTAAATATGTTGTCAGTAGGTGGGTACTGTATGTATTGTATTATGCACTGGCGGACTCGATTGTTGATTACGGGTTGGGTGGATATGGTCTGACGTTCCCCACACACTTAAAAAAAATTAACATGTTGCAGACTAGGATACTTAAACTACTCGTAGACTAAAAAACCTAACAAAGCCTCAATAAGAATTACGAAAGCTTGTTCAAAATCTGCAAAGTCCTTCCAGTTCATGATAAATAAAGGTAAACATTTTAGCAGAACAGTTTAATAATGATTTTTTTCAAAGTGGTACGTGAGCATAAGTACCCAACTTGTTTGTCTAAACAAAAATTGTTTGTTTTTCCAGGTTCACTAACTACTATGGTAAATGCACGAGAAAGTATATAACACCGATGTTGATGAATGAACTACCCTCAAAGTTGGTGTCGTGTATTAGATCCAAATACCAACTTAGGAAAATATTAAAAAAAACATTATCTGTCACTCTGTCCCTAGCCATGTTTTGTAACAGGCCTCGCATTGTGCAGCCTTGGGCAATACAAGTTGATCATGGGTGTGGAATGTGGGATTGTCTGATCCCGATGGAATTTTATTTGTTTTTCATAGCATAATTTGGTATTTAAGTTATTGTTTAAATATTATTTGTAATGTATTGTGACACGAGAGCAACTGCCGACAAACTGTTTTACATTTTGACAGATTTTTTGTATGTTATAGTGTAAACAGATTTTGAATAAATAAATAAAAAATAAATTTAAAAAAAAAGATGAATTTCAAGTGTTCAAGAAGTAAAATATCGTAACATACGTACCTAATTCAGATACTCGGACTGTTGAACTCCATATTCGATAAATGGCGTTGTGCATTTCGCGTCATTTTCTGAATAGCGGTGTTAAGATTTTCCGCGTCAGAATGACCATAGAAGAAAAAATGTCAACATGGATTCGCACAAACAAACATCCTCTCACACAAACGCATAATATAGTTACCGTCTCCGTTCTGTCGTGGGTAAAAAAATTGGTAGGTAATTAGGGTCCCTAAATCCCGCCCGCCGTGCCCCCATGCTGAGACGCAGCGAACCAGGCGGTCAACTCTCTAAGTCGAATCAACGATATACCTTCAAGTGTGGCTTGAGTAAAAATAGTAATTCGGAACCAAGAGACTTAAAACAATACGTACGATTTTGGGTCTCTAATCATACTACCAATGTCAATAATGACGTCGACGTGCTTGCAATGTGGTTTATAATTTCGCTGTCACTATTACCCGTCTGAATAGCTTGACGTGGTGGCCCACTACACTTAAGGTTGCTAGTTCGAGTCCCAGCTATGTATAGGTATCTTTTAACCGACTTGCCAAAAAGGAGGAGCTTCTATGTTCGAATTTTTTCTTTTTTGTTTATTTTCACCGATATCTCCATCTACTGTGGACCGATTTTGATAATTCTTTTTTTGTTCGAAAAATGTACCCAAATTGGTCCCTTTTTAATTTGGTGGAGATCTGATGTAGAACTTTGGAGATATACAATAGAACTCTTCAATATATGACGGAAAATCTCTCGGGATTGCTGTAATCACATTGCTGTTTATTGTTTATACCATTTTATAACATAAGATCACGCCAGTACGCTCTAAAGGTGTACCTTGGTACACCCTCATTTCACCGGGTATTTTCATGTTTCATGATATTCGGGTAATATATTTTGGCATTATAGATATCTTACTAAAGAACTTGTCTAGATTAGATTAGATTAGGTTAAGACGGGCTGGTGTCCGCAACTCCACGTCTAAGCGCGTATTTTGCGTACAGAAGAAGAAAGAACTTGTCTATTAGGTACAACTAAATAGTGAATAATAATAAAAACTTTTCTGGTGGTGGGCAGGGAAAAACAGCAAGTACTACAGAAGCAGGTTAGTCGGCGCTCTTTGCCAAATAGTCACCAACTACGAAAGTGGCCGGATAGTCGGCTTTCTCAATTATTCGGAACATCTCTACAAAAAATAAATATTTAAGATATCTCTCTCTTGTAAAGTATATCTATGTGAATAATTTCACGTCATTTTTTTTCTTGCCTTGGAAATTATCATCATCATAATTTCAGCCGAAATCCACTGCTGGACATAGGCCTCCCCCAAGCGTCACCACACTAATCGGCCCTGTGCGTTTTGCATCCACCGGACGCCCGCAGCCTTGACTAGGGGCTTGTACACAAAACTGCGATGCGACGTCGCATCGTAAAAATCTACGAGCTTGTTGCTGTTTACTGCTTAGCTGTTTTCTGCGTTGCGAATTCGCATCGCGCCGATTCGCAGTTTTGTGTTCGGGTCCCTAGTCATCGCTCCACCTATAGGGAGGTCTTCCAACGCTGCGTCTTCCAGTACGCGGTCGCCATTCTAGAACTTTTCGGCCCCAACGTCCATCTGTTCTGCGAGCAATGTGCCCTGCCCACTGCCACTTAAGTTTGGAAATTCTTCGGGCTATATCGGTAACCTTGGTTCTCTTGCGGATGTCTTCATTTCTGATTCGAGGAAATTATACCAGAGCTGATTTAACAGTTCCCCCGAAACTAGCCATGTGTGCAAAGGACTTTCTACCGGGAGAAGAATTGAATAAGTGATTTCTCTTACTTCTCACTTTCGTACAATATAGAAATAATGAAAACAACAACCTGTATTTAATAACGAATTGTATTGTAAGTGATTCTCACGATGACTTAATTGATCAATGGATTATAATCACGGTCAAACCACGCGAAAAATTGACGTACCTATAGTTTTTTTTTTTTTTTTTTTTTTTTTAAAAACGTTGCCCCACACTAGGAATTTCTCCTGTATCCTGTTTTATGTCTGTACTAGCTTATAATGCGACTTCGTCTGCTTACTTTTCGGATCAAAACTTTAGTCATCAATTGATTATAATACTGTCCTTATACGAATTTGTTAGTGATTGGCGCGCTCCTATCACATAGAGGACGCCTGTGTCCCAGCAGTGGGAACATCGGGCATCATTTGGGCGCACGGTTGGCGCAGTGGTTGAGTGATTGACTGCTGCGCTGCGTGTCGCGGGTTCGATTCCCGCACGGAACAATTATTTGTATGACCTACAGATAGTTGTTCGGGCTCTGGGTGTTTGTGTGTGTAAGTTTCTATGTTTGTAAACGCACCCACGATTCAGGAAGAAATTCCTAGTGTGGGGCAACGTTTTAAAAAAAAAAAAAAAAAAAAACTTTAAAAGCTGATGGTGATGATGATATAGCAGCATGTCTTCCTCCGTATATACTTTACATACATAAAATCACGCTTGAAATTCTCCGACTGCACAGCATGACTCTCTTCTTGTTTGGTCTTTTTAGTTCGCTACTTAACCAGTCGGGTTTTTGATTTTTATAATTGGCCTTTTTTATTTTTAACTTCTTTGTTACTTTTAAACATTTAGGTTGAAATCACCTCATAACACCATTTATTTGATACCTACGAGATGGGTTTGGAACAAACCCGACTTTTCTTTTTTAGGGTTCCGTACCCAAAGGGTAAAAACACGACCCTATTACTAAGACTCCGCGGTCCGTCTGTCTGTCTGTCTGTTTGTCACCAGGCTGTATCTCAAGAACCGTGATAGCTAGAGAGTTGAAATTTTCACAGATGATGTATTTCTGTTGCCGCTATAACAACAAATACTAAAAACATAATAAAATAAATATTTAAGGGGGGCTCCCATACAAAAAACGTGATTTTTATGCCGTTTTTGCTATAATGGTACGGAACCCTTCGTGCGCGAGTCTGACTCGCACTTGGCTGGTTTTTATTATTTTTAATTTCTTAGTTACTTTTAAACATTTAGGTTGAAATCACCTCATAACACTATTTATTTTGATACCTACGAGATGGGTTTGGAACAAACCCGACTTTTTTTTTTAGGGTTCCGTACCCAAAGGGTAAAAACGGGACCCTATTACTAAGACTCCGCGATCCGTCTGTCTGTCTGTCCGTCCGTCTCACCAGGCTGTATCTAATGAACCGTGATAGCTAGACAGTTGAAATTTGCACAGATGATGTATTTCTGTTGCTGCTATAACAACAAATACAAAAAACAGAATAAAATAAATATCTAAGTGGGGCTCCCATACAACAAAAGTGCCGTTTTTTTGCGATAATGGTACGGAACCCTTAGTGGGCGTGTCCGACTCGCATTTGGCCGGTTTTTACAATTTTAATGTAGCCAGTGACACTCGCAAGGTTAAGACAAATCGATTGATGTAAGATTCAATAAAATCGGCCTATGCGTTTGGTCTTTTAGAACGCCACATAAGAACAAACATACTTACAAACATACAATTGTACATACATAGATTGATAAACAAATTACCCTCCTAGTGAAGGTTGTAATCTTGCAATGTGTCAATTCATCGTGATTTTTATGGCAATGTCCGACAAATGATTAATATTAATGAAACAACAGTATAAGCGGTAAATTTATTTTCAAGATAAGTTACAAAATTCGGAAATATTTTATTAGTCAAGACAATTAGTAAAGAGAATCTTAGGAAAAACGACCTAAAAACGAAATAAAATGTCAAGTGTTTCAAGCCGCAGAGAATTGAAGAAATTTTTCACTTGTTTTCAATCGGGGCGGGATGTAACATTTGTTACACCAGCTGATTGACAATGTCCAATTAAATAATATCACCCAATCTCAACGTAAAGTAAAGCATTTCATCTTAAGGGACTAAAGTAATTTGAATTTGGAACGTCAAATTCGTGTAGAAACTCGAGGACTCGAGGACTAAGTAAAAAATATGGCATTGTAACAAAATTTGTAACAAAAGAAAAAAGCAGCAATTTCTAAGAACGTGAAACAAAAGACAGTGTTTGGTGCTGTGATTTTCGGTGAATTTTATTGCAATATACGTGTTGAGAATAATGTCGTGCGATAGTGATTCTACTCCAGAGCTTATCAAAACAGACGCTTTAGAGAACACAAATTTACCTTCACGATCCAAAATGACACCCAAACACACGTTTGTACAACTTTGAGTACTGAAATAAACTTCAACAAAATTCCATAAATGAACCGAACAAAAATGTTACTCTATCTTGACATAACTGGACTAATGTATCCAACATCAATATTAACTTTGATTTATATTAATTACAAAATACATACTCAATTTATAGAGCCCTGGCTTTTTATTGTCTCACAGATGATGTGAAAAGTAGAATAAGCTCCTCTGGGATAAAGCTTGTCCTCGTCTTGGGCATATTGAACCCCTCGCTTCACTCAGGGTTCAATATGCCGCCCGTGACGTAAGACACAACTTTATCCCCTTGGTGCACAATCTACAATTTTTAAATGCGTGATTTATATATTCATTGGATCTAAGGGCACTAGAAGCAAGCGACAGTGGTTCACTGCGACCCACTTACAGAACCTATCTGGTCTTCCTTGAGCAATCTTCAACATCATAGTACAATGACTCTCCACCCTATTCCCCTGCAGATGCTGTCCAATCATAGCTCTACGGTAAATATTCTCCAACTGGTAAGAATCCGATGGAATCCCGTTCGGCAAATAGAAACGGGACCTCCTCAACTGCTTAAATGTTTTCTCTTCCTTACTTTCATCGAACACTTCTTGATCTACTTCTCCTTGGATTTCCGCTTCAAGCAAATCATAAAATGCATAAAGACTATCCGTACACAAGATATCAGGAGACAACTGCTCAGCCATTTTTATAAAGAAGTTCTTCAGTACTGGATAGTGAAAGGTAAAACCATTGTGAGCGATGAGACAAACGGGCTTTTGGAGACAGTTGATAAAGGAGCTGATGGCTCCAAACGCTTCGGTGTCAAACTCTGCCTCCATTTCGAGAAGCTCGTTGGTAAGCCCACTCAACTCCACAGCTTTTTGGCTCATAGCCTTGTGAGGGTTAAAGCACATACGGAACTTATACTGGACTCGCAGCTCCTCATCTAGTTTGGTATTCAGAAAGTGCCTTCGTTTTACGGCTATCATACCTAGTTCAGTGATACCAGGAACAGTTTCATTAAACAGACCAGTTGTCTCCAAATCGAAGAATACGTAGGTTTCGATCGGCGTCATTGCTGCAGCGGCAGTTTGATGGTAAGGCTTGGTTGGAAGAACGTATTGAATGAAAACTTCAGATGACTGGTCCTACAAGATGGAGCGATGACCTGAAATATAAATACATACTCATAAACTTACGCCTTTTTCCCGATGGCGGTGGAAAGAAAAAGTATTTGATATTAAGATTTGTCTAAGGGGAAGAGAACAATCAAAAATTGTCTCTGGCCTATTAACAATTGGAGAAACCCAAGATTGAATCGAGCTGTTATTTACCCGTGTTATCAAATCCACGTAATATAATAAGTAATTAAATGACGTATTATCTGTGATTAAATAATATTTGATTAGTTATTGGCATAGTAAGTGATTTGTTTTGATCTTTGCATGATAATCTATACCTACATCTATACAGTATATGAGTATGTAAAATTGAAGTATCTGTTTGTAATGTCAAAATAACAGCTTTTTACTAAATGTAAGTATCTATATCTTACTTAAATATTTATACAAAGCTAACTGTAAAACTAGCTGTGCCCAAGGCTTGGGCACGCCACTATTGCGGCGGTAAGGCCCCTCTTTGAGGACTGGCTTGAGAGGCGTCACGGCGTCCTCACCTTCCGCCTGACACAGGTCCTCACCGGTCACGGCTATTTCGGGAGTTTCCTGTTCAGGATAAGGCAGAAGGAAACGCCCGGGTGTCACCGTTGTGTCAACCGCCCGGAGGACACGGTAGAGCATACGGAGGAGATCTGCCCTGCTTGGGCAGAGCACCGCCGTGTCCTCATGGAGGCAATCGGCGGTGGCGACCTCTCACGACCGGCTCTGTTCCAGGCCATGGTACGGAGGTGAGGTCATGGGAAGCTGTCTCCTCCTTCTGCGAAGCAGTAATGCTCACAAAGGAGGAGGCAACGCGTGAGGGACACGCAAAGGAGACGTCACGGACGTCGGGAATCACAATGCGATTCCCGGCCACCGTAGAAGTCATTGGATGACCCACCCAAAAAAAAATTGCTGTGCCCAAGGCTTCGCTTCCGTCAACTGCCTATTAACCCTCCCCTACTTACCAACCTGCCTACCCTACTTACTTTGCCATCTACCCTACCTAGGTACCTACCAATTGTTTTTCTAGTGTCATTCTTTCGCAGAGAATTTAATTCTATTTTTTTTTATTGTGTACCAGAATGTATATAGTTGGTAGAGAAATAATTATATTTGTCACAATTATGGACCCTGTCGGGCACAGCATAGATCAATTAGGAGAGAGGTGGCAGAACACTGGGTGTTTAATGTGATAAATTGTGGCACAGTGGTAACGGCCGCGACTTACAAGTTGTAGGTTTGGGTTCGAACCCAGGCAGGCGCTTTTTTGTATGAATTATTACATCACCACTGCTTTCAAAAACGGTGAAGGAACACATCGTGAGGAAACCGGCATGTCTTAGAACCAAAAGTTCGAAGACATGTGACATCCACCAACATGCACTGGGCCCGCGTGGTGGATTACGGTCCATTCCCTCTCACAGAGAGGAGGCCTGCACCGTCAACGGACCAAATGCGAGTCTAAGTGCGGAAAAGGGGTCCATCTATCATATCCTATCCTATCCTATCCTAATGTGATAAATTTTATTATTGGTTAAGTATTAGTAAGTTATACTGATTTATTAATACAGAGTTGAATTTAAATGACATATATAATTTATATAACAAAATAATTATATTATTTTGTTTTATAAATTATATACTTATTAGTATTTATTTATACATAAGTAATACTTCAAGTTACAATTTTAATGTATAAAAGTCTAGTCTAGTCTCATCTATATTGATTTCGTACATTTTACGTGATGCGTGCAAAACCAAACTGGCAAAAATGCCAAAACTGGGTTCTGTTGGTTATCCTGGCTAATTTTTATGGAAATATTTCCGATGTACAATAACGACTTTTCTAATTATATCGATGCTTAACAGCCAAAAAGGCATAAGCGACATTTATTGCGAAATCGACCTATATAATTATGGTTAGAATCGGTTTTACTTTCTGTGTCTGTTGGTCTAAGGTTCGTGACTAGGACAAACTTTTTGTCGCTTATGTGGTAATAAAGTTGGGTCACTCCTCCTCCTCCTTCTGCGCTTGCGGCTTCCCTGGTAACTCATAAACGGCACAAATATGTGGATGTCTCTAACTATTCTCAATCTAATTTTTTTTTTTGTTTTTCTTCTTTTAATTGGACTTTTTACAATAGTTCGCAATCATAATTATAGCCCTTTGCTAAGAATAGTTACAGCACTGATAACAACATTTGTGCCACATGTTAAATTTAGTCTTGTTAGTTATATATATATTTTTTTTTTTTTAACTTTGTATAGATTCTTTTACCGATTATTTTGTGAATGTGTGAACATTGTAGGCCTTCTAGATGTTAATTAACATTTGTTAACTTTGTTATATATTATATAAAGTTTTATTTTTTGTAGTTCCTTACGACTTATTGTCGGGCCTCCGTTGTCCCCCCATAGTACTAATGCTGTAACATGGAAATATTGTAAAACCAAACCATTTTTAAAAGAGTAACCATGGAGTTTCTTGTCGGTTCTTCTCCATAGGAAACGACCAACCCGAACCGTGCACCTTTTGTCGACGTTTTATAAGTGCCCATGTAGGCCTAAGAAAAATAAAAAAAAAATGATTGATTGATTACTTTTTCGCCATAAACGACAGTTATATCGGTATCTTTTTACACTATGGTGTTTGGATAAAAATAGTATTTTTAAAACTGAGATTTATGCAATTTTGGCTTTGTCTATAATTTCTTGCTTGAACGTTAAATGATTGGAGGCAAAAAAAAAATTTGCTTAAAATAACAATAATATTTTTTTCTTCAATTTTCTTTTACTAAGGTTCCGGTTTAGACCAGGGCTGAAGCCTTTGGAAATGATAAAAAGTGAAAAAAAGAATAGTAGGATGAAACCCATTGGAAAAGGAAGAGAATATACAGGGTGTTTGGTGCATCGTGTGCCAAATTGAAATGGTCGACTGAAGGGGTCACCCGCTAGCCTTTCAGACCCCTTAACACCCCTCATGCCCTGCAGTTTTTTTTATCGACTTTTTATTGTTGTACTTAAAAAAGACCCAAATATTACATTCAAATACAAATTTAAAAAATATATAAGGCGTAGACTCTGAATTTTAATTTTATTTCGATGTGTATTGTTTAAGAATACTTTTAAATACAAAATTAGTGGCATTAGTCACCTAGTTTTTTTTTAAATTCACTCACAAAGGTAAAACTTAAATTAAAGCTGTACATGTTACAGCTGTTTATATGGCTACAAAAAAAAAACCAAAAGCAACCGGGATCTTCCAACTCCCTTATTAATTCGCCAGTCTATCCTCTTCCTAATGATCTGCCACATGCAATAAAAATCTTTTAACAACTTTGTGAATTCGCTAGAATTCTGAATCAAGTCACATAAGACTACATTTCATATTTTTTTTGTATTTACACTTTTTCACATAACCTCAAAATGTTTGTGAAAAATTCAAATAACCAAGTTTATCCTCTTTTATTTTTATCTTTTGCTAACGACCCGCACCGGCTTCGCACGGGTGCAATGCTGATACTAAATATACTACAGAATGTCTCTATATTCAACGTTCACATCTTATTTGTCATTAGACAACACAAAGATAAAAAGAATCAAAAGAGAGTGAAAGAGCACTATCTTTCAATTCCGTCATAGTTGCAAATAATCAAGTAGGTAATACCTATTATTTATTTATTATTTTATTTAGTATTTATTATTATATATATATTATATATATATATATTTAATTTAATAATATTTATGTTTATGAGAGTATTTATTGATTAGTTTTTTTTTTTTCTATTTTATAGTAAATTGTTTGATGTTTTTCTTTTTATTGCCCCTCTACACACGATATCTACATATCTTATTTTCAACTCTCCTCTAGCAGGTATGCTGGAAGAGATTTCTTTGAAATAAGCGTACCTTTGTACCTATTTTCTGTTCCTTCTTCTTCTTGTCTCTTTATTATGTGTGTGTACATTAATGATTAAATAAATAAATAAAGATGTTTTCTTTATAGGCTACTCTTGAACGAGCGACATATAATTGGCCATGTGAAAAACACTCAACGCTCAAATCTAAGCCAGCAACGTTGAAGGTTTGACCCTGCGATTTATTAATGGCCATTGCAAAAGATATCTTTACCGGAAATTGTAGGCGTTTCAATTGGAACGGTAAATCCGATGGTATCAGAGGAATTCGGGCAATCAATACATCTTCTCCGGTACCTCATCCGGTGAGTATTGTGAATTCTATTATGAAAGTTTTTAGTGACTTTATCAGCAAACGTGTGCTATTGCAAAGTTTAGGTGGATTCAGGTTTCTTAATAGTTATGTTATTTAACAGGACAACCTGCTCTACAGACGTTTCTCTGGCTCTAAACTCTATGTATATCCCGATCCTGGCTGCGGCGAACCTCACGCTCTACTGAGGGTTCTCTTTCTCTCTCAGCTCTATATCTATCCCGAAGCTGGCTGAGGCGAGCCTCACGTTCTGTTGACGATTCTTTATCTCTTGCTGAACGTGATCTTCTGGCATTCACTGTGCTACTACCTATGTTCTGCTCTGTTATCACTTAATTACTATTATTCTGTAACTTAGCTAGGAAAGCAGAACTTCACCCACCTGATTGTAATTGTTATGGTATAAACTTTTATTTAACTTTGTATATGCCCATGTATTACAATCTCCGTTTTTAATGAAATAAATTATTTGATTTGGTTTGATATTTGAACGACGACGTCTTCCAGACATGACTTTATAATTTCTGTAAAAAATTTACTCAGTTCTTGTTTGAACTCACACCTTAAAAAAATACGTATAATTATGAGCATATTATTAGTATGTGAAATAGTAGTTTATGAAACGGTTGCATAATAAGGTATTAAAACATGAGTGTGTATTACGAATGTTTTAATAACTCGATATGTGCAGTTTCATACACTACTTTATCCACACTCGTACATTGGGATTGAACCTACTAAATACCTTTTTTTGCATTATCCATGCCATAAAATCATGATAGCATTTATCATATATTTTTTTCGACTTTGCTGGTATGGTAATAGATTATGAGTAATTTCCGTCGCCGCATCTAAAATGTCGGGCGGAGTAAAATTTTCTTCACATTCACTGATTTTTGAGCAAGAATAAAAAAAAACATAAAATCAGTACCGCAAAACGTATGAATGGCGCCAAAACCCTGCTATTCACCGCATTAACTGCGCATGCGCTAAAGCGAGCGTTGCCACAGACAAGTAAAAATAAGAGTCAAAACATTTTATAATAAGGTATTATAAAAAAACATTGTCATTGAAACACCCCGCAGTCAGGTAAAAATGGCGTACTGAATTTTTCTTACGCTTTTGACTTTTATCTTTTATTTAATAGGTTTAATCCCAATGTATGAGTGTAGATATAGTAGTGTATGAAACTGCACATAACTAGGTACAAACATTTGTGTGGTACTTTGAACACACATCGTTTTAATATTATTATGCAACAGTTTCATAAACAACTATTACTTACTATTCGTTCGATTAAAAACAAAAGATAATCAACAATTATCCACAACAAAAGATACCTATTCTATTGCACTATCGACCGATTGTCATCTCTACACCATTGTAATAGAGATTAGAAATGAAACACAGCCGTCCGAAATCCGAGACCGATCGTCGAGTGTTCTTTTTGAACTTAAGTACCTTACCATAAACTACGATTTTCGATAATTAAAATAATTGCCCTACTACTAATTGCTAACTCTAAATTCAATCCAAGATCTTACTAGAAGAAATACAATTGATAAATTATGGTTTTAATCTAATCATATCTAACCTAATGAGATTACTATATATAAGTGTGGTTTAAAAATTAACCTTAATACCATGTGCATAACTCCAGCTTCCTCATAAGTGTTAGGGTAATTCTATCTATGCCAATATTTAAGTCATAATAGCAGCAATCAAAGTACGGAGTCTTAATTTAGCTGCCATAAAAACTTTGTTAATATGAGTCGTTTAGTATGTGTCAGCTGGAGTGACGTCACCCCAGCTTCCTCATTCAATACAGGCAAACCAGCGAGGTTAGGGTTTTGGACTAAAGTCAAAAAAATAAGGCATAATAGCTGCACATGGAAGGAAAGAACTAAACGATAATACTTAAAAAGTGTTGAAACTACGATCAAAAATCGTGTGTGTAAGCTGGAGTGACGTCACCCCAGCTGCCATGTCATATCTTCCGAACAAAAGAAGTTATGATTATGTATTATAGATCAAAATTAAAGAATAATAGCTGCCATCGGCAGCAAAATTTTCAAATGTCTGGTCAAAATACTCTATAAGTTATTAAACAGACAAGTATGTGTAAGCTGGAGTGACGGCACCCCAGCTGCTCATGTCATATCTTCCGAACGAAAGAAGATATGATTATGCATTATAGCTTAAATCATAAGAAATAGTAGCTGCCACAGGCAGCAAAATTTTCAAATCTCTAGTCCTTGTAGTTTCCACGTAGTAAACAAAAAAATAGTTTTCACGCCAAAAAGATCAACTTATTACTTTGGATGAAGTACGGAGCGGCGTTGCCGTTACGTGCGCTATAATATCAGTTTGAAGTAGTTTAAACTAGGTTATAGACTGGGAGCCGACTACAAACTTTAATCGTAGGTACTATGTAAGTGTTCAGGTTTTTTATAGTCACATTGTTTGTTTAAACATAGGATGAAAGAAAATTCAAGAATCTAAGTGTAACAATTTCGTATATTTTTGTCATAAATCACATTTTTAGTAGTCTTTAAAATCAGATAAAATATGATTAGTATTATTATGATCGCTAATCATATTAGATCAAGACAACGACAAGAGAACCACTGTTTGACCTGTAAATTGCAAAAAAACGTAACAACATTTTAATTTCGCGGGCTAACTTTTCGCATCCACCTTAACCGAATTACAGAGAGCAAATCACATAAAAAAACGTAGTCTCTCTCTCTCGTAGTCTACAGTTGATATGAATTCACTTTTTAATATTACATTCATGGTTCCATTAAAGTTCAGTCGGCTCTCAGACTATATCTTCAATAAATAATATATTGAGCGCGAGTTAAAATGACCTCTAATAGAATGCCTGCTAAGTGCAAACTTGGTTGCAATAATGTAGCGCACGAAACGGCAACGCCGCTCCGTACCTCCTTCGAAGTAATAATTTGATATTTTTGGCGCGGAAACTATTTTTTGTTTACTACGTGGAAACTACAAGGAATAGAGATTTGAATCTTCTTTCGTACGGAAGATATGACATGAGCAGCTGGGGTGCCGTCACTCCAGCTTACACATACTTGTCGGTTTAATAACTTAAAGAGTATTTTGACAAGACGTTTGAAAATTTTGCTGCCAATGGCAGCTATAATTCCTTAATTTTTGAGTTATAATACATAATCATAACTTCTTTTGTTCAGAAGATATGACATGGCAGCTGGGGTGACGTCACTCCAGCTTACACACACTTTTTTTGATCGTAGTTTCAAGACTTTTTACGTATTATCGTTCAGTTCTTTTCTTCCATGTGCAGCTATTATGCCTTATTTTTCTGACTATAGTCCAAAAGCCTAACCTCACTGGTTTGCCTGTATTGAATGATGAAGCTGGGGTGACGTCACTCCAGCTGACACATACTAAACGACTGATATTAACGAAGTTTTTATGGCAGCTAAATTAAGACTCGGTACTTTGATTGCTGCTATTATGCCTTAAATATTGGCATAGATAGAATTATTCTAACACTTATGAGGAAGCTGGAGTTTTTAGTATTATTTTCTTCACTAGTGTGTTGAAAAACGTCGTATGATACACGTGCGCATTGATAATTACCGTCCTCGGCTCTCTTAAGACCCTCGCCTCACGGCTCGGGTCTCAATGGCGCCTCAGCGGTAATCACCAACATTACACACTTGTACCATAATGTACTATTATAATCCTCGCTAGAGAGCTCCGATAAACGCGTGCGATCACTGCTAATCATAAAATGCAAGGGCGAAGCGCGTTTTTTTTTTGGTTCATCTCGCACGTCAATCCAAGTGTTGGCTACTGCTTAACCGGGTGCTCCTGTGGAGACTAAACTGTGATGTAGTACGTATGCAACCTCTATTTCAATGTGTGTAACCAATATATAAGTCATAGTATCAACATAATAAAGGCAGTCTTACACCACATTTTGGGATGTTTTATTATATCTGACACCCGACCATACATGGCGACCCTGCCACTAATCAGGGCTTGAATCATGTACGCGATTAGTATCGGTTTTGCTCAGTGTGGCAACTGTTTAAGTGAAAAATATATTAAAAGTGACTTTGAAAAATGTGCAACTCAAAAGTAACTAATGAGGAGGTTTTTCTCAATCAAAATAGCGCCGCTAAAAACACAGCGACGGTAGAGGAATTTAAATTTCATTTATCGGCCATAAGTATCGTGTTAACAATAATTTGCACGATATTATTCATCGGTGCACTATACTCCATCTTTAAAATTTACAAAAGATGTCATGAGTCCTGGGCGCGAGAGCAGATAACGAGACACATCTTAAGGCGTTCTGTGGATCGATCCAGAAGGTGTCGCGACGGTGCTTGTAACGTGTCTGCAGGCGAGGAACGTCGGGTCCACGCTTCCAACAAGAATCCCTGACAACACAGAGGCGTGTAACAAATCATACAATTCGGCTAGTGTTCTTGTGAGTTCCGTGTTCTAATGAATGTGAAAGTGTGGTAATTCTAACATGGGCAGTGTATGCGTGCAACAGTGGAATCATAGTCGCGATATGAACTTGCATTTGGTATATGAACTATAAAATTATGGACAGTTATGTATGACGAATTGTTACAGATATACAATGACCTTGGTAAGATAAGAATATATTTAATAAAAATAGGACCAAGTAGACGAAAGGGTGAAATTGTTTTGAAAAAACTAAAAGAGGCCGATAAATTGCTGAGTAATTTCAATGAGAGCTTAGACCATTTAAGGCTACTTAAAACCGGATTAAAAGACGAGGAATTATGTAAATTTAATAAATTAAACAAAGATTTTGTTAACCTGTATGACAATATTTTAGATTTGTGTAATAATTCATCGACTGAAGAGTCAATTATTGAACAAAATATGGCGAAATTCGATTTAAAAATCGCCTTGAGCTTATTACCAGTTCTAAATGACGACGGCACAAATACGAAACAGCTCATTGATGGCGTAGAATACTATGAAACGGAACTTGACGTAGACGGACAAATTAAATTGATAAATTTTGTTTTAAAAAGTCGACTTTCGCAGTCTGCTAAACTTAAACTTAATGCAAAGTATGACAGTGTTAATGAGTTAGTAAAGGCTATGAAAACATGTCTGTTACCAAAAAAATCAGCAACAGCTCTACAACACAAATTGTACAATTTGAAACAAAATGATCTTACTATAGATGACTACGGTAAGAAAATAACTGATTTGTTTGTTGACTTGACGATTTCCCAATCTGAAGGCAATGAGTCTAGCTTCGATATATTGAAGCCTATTAACGAAAAATCAGCCATTAAAAGTTTTGCCGACGGATTAAGGAATCGTCGACTAAGCACAATAATAGCAGCACGACAGTTTACATCTTTAAGTGATGCCATACAAGCAGCCATCGATGAGGAAGTTTCAACACCGTCCACGTCAGGTGACATTTTATTTATGCGTCGTAATAACAATTACTACCAATATAGGAATTCCAGAGGCCAGGGGATGTCACGAGGACGAGGACAATCAACGCCACCGGCGGAACGTAGGGATGATCGAATATCGCAAACAGGTCGCGGTGGATGGAGATCTCGTGGCCGCGGCACATTTAACCGTGGAGCTAAAGGTAGGATTTTTTTTAACCAAGCTACTATTCACCAGGAACAGCAACAAAATACGCATATTTTGACAGATTCAAATCCGCGAGAAAATCAATCTGAAAATAACAATGATAATAATAATTCAGAAGAGTTTTTTCGTGAATAAAAGCGTTATGATGTCATGTAGTAGCATATATCATATTTTATTACACTCTAAACATAACAATCTTACATATACGTGGCTAATCGACACCGGTGCATCCATATCGGCCATAAAATATAAACACATTGCTGAGTTGAATGAACCCATCCAAAAAGGAAAACTTGTTGTAAATGGTATTGGTGGAAAAATTGAAGCGATCGGTTTTGTTTATCTTGAATTAAGAGCAGGTGAACAAATTCTAAGCCATAAATTCTACGTATTTGAATCCTTACCCTGTAAGGCAAGTGGCATTTTAGGCCAAGACTTTTTGAGCAAATATCATTCGATTATTAACTTCAAAAATTACTCCTTAGTTATGTATAACAACAATAAAGAAATTTGTATGCCTATTACCAAACATAACGAGACGCTAACTATACCCGCTAGGTCCGAAAGCACACATTACATTACGACCGATATAACAGAAGATTGTGTAGTTTGCGCAGAGCAGATAGGAAACGGAATATTTTTAGCAAGTACAATAGCAAGCCCCGCGGACGGAAAGCTACCAATAAGAATTTTGAACACAACAGAAAACGATTTTTATGTACATAGCATTAATCCTAAAATACATAAAGCAAGAGATTATAATATCTGTATATTTGACAAGCCAAAGAAACATGCAGAACGAGTCAAAAAACTGCTTCCCTTATTAAAATTAGATCATCTAAATAAGGAGGAAAAAATCAGCATTAGGAACATATGCGCAAAGTATAACGATATCTTTTATCTCGAAGGAGACCAACTCACTACGACAACTATATATAAACATTCAATAACAATACAACCCGGTACTAGACCAAGTTACAGCAAACCTTACAGGCTCCCACATTCACAAAAAGGGGAAATACAGAATCAAATTAACCGCATGCTCGAACAAGGTATAATAGAACCCTGTAATAGCGAATGGTCTAGTCCCGTTCTATTAGTACCAAAGAAATCAAATGGAGAGAAGAAATGGCGTCTAGTCATTGATTACCGAAAGTTAAATAACTGTGTTCAAAATGATAAATTCCCACTGCCAAATATTCATGAGATATTAGACTCGCTATCTGGTTGCATTTATTTTACGCACTTAGACTTAAGCCAAGGGTTTTATAACGTGGAACTTGAACCAGATAGTAGGAAATTTACAGCTTTTCATTCAGGTCAATATCAAATGACTAGAATGCCAATGGGTCTTAAGACAAGCCCGAACTCATTTGCCCGAATGATGACAATGGCAATGGCGGGCCTTAATTATGAAAAATGTTTATGTTATCAGGACGATTTAATTATAATGGGACGGGACTTATCAAATCATAACAAAAATTTAATCGAAGTACTAGAAAGATTACGCAGTGTCAATTTAAAATTAAATCCGATGAAATGCGACTTTCTTAAAAAGGAAATGCTCTATTTAGGCCACGTCGTAACAGATAACGGTGTACTACCCGATCCAGAAAAGATTAGTGCTATACAAAACTATCCAATTCCCCAAAACACAAATGAAGTAAAGCGTTTTGTAGCCTTAGCGAATTATTATCGCAAATTTATTCCAAATTTTGCTGAAATTGCAAACAGTTTAAATATTTTGTGTAGAAAAAATGTAGAATTCATTTGGAATAACGACGCACAAAAGGCATTTCAGACACTTAAAGAATGTATGTCTACACCACCAGTTCTCCAATATCCGGATTTATCAGATAAAAATCAGTTTATTGTACAAACTGATGCGTCAGGGTACGCGATAGGAGCGGTTTTATCCAACGGCAATGGTCGGCCAGTCGCTTACGCCAGTAGGAGTTTAAACAAAGCTGAACGTAATTACCCGACTATTGAAAAAGAACTCCTGGCTATAGTATGGGCCGTAAAACATTATAGACCCTATTTGTATGGTCGTCCATTCAAAATAGTAACTGACCACAAACCACTGGTATATTTATTTAGTTTAAAGGAGCCATCAAGTAGACTGCTCAAATTTAGATTATGTTTAGAAGAATATGACTATTTAATAGAATATGTCAAAGGTCAACAAAATGCAGCCGCCGATGCTTTATCTCGAATTCCAATATCATCGAAAGATTTAAAGAACATGCACGAAAGTTTATTTGTAATGACACGAGCACAGATAAAACGATTAGAACAAACTTCTCATATTCCGGAAGATACCGCAGACAACTGTGTCCCGGATCAAGAAGATCAAGCAAGGATTGTGGGAACAATTAACAAGCCTAGTAATGCAGTAGAGCTGCAATTCATTGATAAAACAAGTCTAAACAGGCTACAAAAAACGAATAGAATATATAAAGGAAATAATATATTTTCATATGATCAAGCAAAAATGATGTTGTATATAAATCCATCTGCTCGATCACAACTGACGCCAGCCGCATTTGTGAGAGCGATGTGCGATTTCTGTAAAGTTAATGATATACATGAAATATGTTTCGTGAAAAATAAATCCCATAACTTATTCTTAGGAAAAATAACTAATGAGGTTAAAAGATATACTAAATGGGAAGGACCGCGATTGTGTATTTTAAATAATATAGAAAAAGTAGATAATTTAGAAGATCGGAGAGTCATTTTAAATGACTTTCACTTATTACCCACAAGTGGCCACGCAGGCACAAAAAGAATGTTTAACAACATTAAAAAATATTATTTCTGGCCGGGTCTCGAAAAGGATATAAATAACTATGTTAAAAAATGCCCTATATGTCAAAAACAAAAGTATACGGTTATGGTAAAAGAACCCATGGTAATAACCACAACGGCACAATCATCATTTGAGAAGATATTTTTAGACATAGTAGGGCCTCTTGATAGAGATTACTATAACTACACGTATATTTTAACACTTCAATGTGAACTATCAAAATATGTATGCGCTTTTCCACTAGTGAATAGAACAGCAGCTGAAGTCGCTCGTGTGTTCGTCAACAACTTCATCCTCGTGCACGGTGTGCCTCGGGAAATCGCTACTGACAGAGGAACGGAGTTTATGTCAGAGACATTCAAAGCGGTATGTACAATTCTTAATATTTCCAAACTGAACTCAACAGCCTATCATCACCAGAGCATTGGTGCACTGGAGAATTCTCACAAAACCCTAGGGGCCTTTTTAAGAATGCACATCAATCAAAGACCAGACTCATGGAGTTCATGGTTACCTTTTTGGGCCTTTGCATACAACACCACAGTACATTCATCGACAAAATTTACTCCCTTCGAACTTGTGTATGGAAAGAAATGTAACTTACCAAGTAACCTTTTAAGAACAGTAGAACCACTATACAATTATGACAGTTATCCCCTTGAGCTTAAATATAGATTACAGATTTCACAAACAGAAGCACGGGAAAACTTGATTAACTCGAAATTAGAAAGGAAAAACAGATATGATAAATATGTAAGACCTGTAGAATATAAACCAAATGATAAAATATTGATTAAAAATGAAACTGGTAATAAGCTCTCAAACCTTTATACTGGTCCCTACACTGTTATTAGAGATTTGTCGCCAAATGTAGAGGTAAACATTAATGGAAAAATTGATGTTATTCATAAAAACAGAACGAAGTTGTATTACTCATAAAGTCATAATATATTGTATACTTAGCAACAATACCTAGGTTACTGACCTTCGTTGCGATCGTGGCTGTAAAATGATATGCACTCGTGATGCCCTGAATGAATGGTGCCAACAAAAAGTACTTACATGTTTTATTTGTAAACACAGAACTCAACTGTAATCTTAGGTATAAGTTTGAAAAAAAAAAAAAAAAAAATGCAATTCGCTTGTTTGTAAACACAAGCGATACAACAACTGTAATCTTAGTTATAAGTTGTTTATTAATATACTTATATATAAAAAAAAAAAAAATATATAAAAAAAAAAAAAAACCTGCGAGTAACTCAAACGCATAACCATTACTCATAGATAATAAACAGTAATTTTACATTAAATTTGTAACCACATTACGTAGTTTTATATATAAAAAAAAAAAAAAAAAAATCCATGCAAAGGAATATTTTTTTTTTTTTTTTTATTGCCTTGGGAGGTGTGATGTAGTACGTATGCAACCTCTATTTCAATGTGTGTAACCAATATATAAGTCATAGTATCAACATAATAAAGGCAGTCTTACACCACATTTTGGGATGTTTTATTATATCTGACACCCGACCATACAAAACCCTCCAGCTAGGCAAGGCGAAGCGCGGCCTTCGACGCGCTATTTATAGGCACGCGCCGCCGACCCTCCGTCCGGTACCGCCGCTATATCTATAACTAGAGGACGCCTCGCGGTTTCACCCGCGTAGTTCCCGTTCCCGTGGGAATACAGGGATAAAAAGTAACCTATGTCACTCGGGGATAGAGTAGCTTCCCAACGGTGAAAGAATTTTTGAAATCGGTCCAGTAGTTTTGGAGCCTATTCGGTACAAACAAACAAAAAAATCTTTCCTCTTTATAATATTGGTATAGATATCTTCGAAAATATTCATTTAAATTACATGCTGTAAAGGGCCTTATTGTATGTACTAAATGCACAATATATTTAAGGTTCTTAATTGGATAAGGATTAATGCTGTATTGCTTAAAATCGCTTCGTAAATAAACCATTATTTCCCGTAAAAAGTAAATGATAAAAAATGGTTATTGTGAGTTATCCCTAATAGAGAAGAGCAGTCGATGCTCAGCGATGAACTCCAGCAAACACTTTATTGTTTTAGCTCTCTCTGTGATCACCTGGAAACCACCATTATAGAGAGAAATATTAGAAAAATTTAATGTGTGTGTGTGTATATGTGTCTATACCCTGTACCAATTTAAGGAAAAATCTAGTTTTAACTCCTTATATTTAGTTTGTCCTTAATATTGTAAAAATAGTTAGTTTCCCCATAACAACCCGATAAACTTAATCATTATTACCCGACTGCCGAAGGAGGGTAATGTGTTTATCAGTCTATGTATGTATACAGTATGTTTGTTCCTATGTGGCGTTCTAGAGACCAAAAGCGTTGGCCGATTTTCATGATGCTTACGTCAATCGATTCGTCTTAACCCTGCGAGTGTCTCATTGTAATTGGAAAATAGACATACGCTTTTGCGAACTTTTTTGTAGACCTTTACTTTGATCTATCTCGTAGGGTTCTGCCAGCGTTTGCAATGTATGCGCAAAAAACATTTCACATTAAAATCCTCTAAAATTATCAGTGTTTATTCAAAAAGGTAGTAGGTATCGAACCTGGTCTAGTTAGGATATTAAGTCATTTAATACATTTAGGCCACATTTCTGAGACTTTATTTGGCGCTTAGAATAGAATAGAATACTCTTTATTATATACAACATATAAGTTACAGAAAGTATAGATAAAGAAAACTTACACTGGGTGACAAAATGGCCGGCCTTATCGCTTTTAGCGATAAGGCCGGCCCGCGCTTTGTGCTATTTTCCAAAACTCTATATCAATTAACGAAGGCGCTTAGGATAAATCGTCGAAACAAATGTCGCGTAACATATTGTCGCTTATACTTTTTATCTCCAAATTAATTTAAAAATTATGATGTTAGATAAGGAGGTAAATCAAAAGTTTGGCGGTTTGCTTGCGCAATATTAACAAGAAACATCGGTTACCTCTTTTGCGATTAAGTCCGGATTACTTTAGACACAATGAAATGCAATACCAAACCTAAACTGGCAAACTAGCGGCATTAAATTAACACACATAATAATACACCACTATACTACACAAACACAGAAGAAATAGACTACTTACATACAACCAGGTGCAAAGCAGAAGCGAAACAGGTTCTATTGCACCCGCGCAGTGTTGCCAGTGGCAGATAGTCAAATATTACATGAGACATCTCAAAAAGTTTCAATTTCATCACGCTCACTCGCTAGCCGCAATAAGTGGGATGGCACATTTAAAAATAGACGTGAGTGAGTGAGTGAATATGCAATTTGTGTGATGTGTTCCGTTTCACGATTATTTTTTGTTTGCTGGACAATATTTCGATATTTTTTATTAAGTCCTAAAAGTTACGTAAACAGTTACATTTTGAGTAGTGTTACATGGAGGTTACATGAGAAGGTCAAAAGTTAGGTAAAATGTAACAAAAGTTACATTCTGGCAACGCTGGCCGGCGCGCAATGGGTTTATTCAACCCGCTTTCACCGCTCTCGGCCAATCCGACGCGAATGGCTGCGTTACAGGATTGGTTAACCGTTGCCAATCCTGGCGCATATCTTTGCCATTGGTGCGATTCATGCGCGCGCAAATTTAACGGGACAACAAGACAATAGTTTAAAGTTAAGACGTAACAATAGCCTACAGTTAAAACACACACAACAGATTCGATAATTAAATTAATTGCCTACATTCCACCCCCTGTTCCTAAACACTCTCGTCAGTAGGCAACACAACTATTTTAACAACGGGTCGCTTCATTGAGCCCCTACAAGTTTTTATAGTAACTACTCTAATTTGGCCATCACGGCCTGGGCGGACTGCGGTAATCACGCCCCTAGGCCATACATTACGTGGCTGATTCTCTTCTAAGATAAAAACCATGTCTTCCACTTTCACGGGTGGCACTTCGTGAAGCCACTTCTGTGGCTTTTGAAGAGTAGGAACATATTCTTTGAGGCAGCGTCTCCAAAACACGTCCGCCAGGTTTTACCTCGTACTGTGTCATATTGATTTTGATTATTTGATGAATTTGAAATTCAGGAATTTGAAATTCAAATCTCAATTAAGAAATCAAGACCAGAACGAATAAAAAACAGTTTACAGAGGGGACAGTCTGCCGCTGCCCTTATTATAATGTACAATCAGCTTAAAGAAGGTCTAGTCCATGGTATGTTATGTATATGGCTTAAGAAAATAAAATTGGACAGACAGGTGTCAAATCAGATGAAAACACGGCTGATAATCTTCATAGAACAAAACACTCGCCGTAGCGTCATTTTGTTTTGATGATCTATGACGTTTCTGCTTGGCTGTGATTGGCTGTCGCAGGCGCCGGTCGGCCGCCATTTCTTTTTGTATTATTTGAATTTTCACATGACATTTATCTCTAAGTAGTCTGTGATTACAGGTACTATATCGATCATAATATTTTGAAATATTTGACTGAAGCATGCTGAAACCAATTACATTTATTTGTGACCACGGAGCTGCTTTTCATTCTGCATCTGCTATATGAACTTATGAAGCCTGAAAGCAGACACAACCCGTGACCAATTACTTGCAAATCAAGGACCAGGTTAGTTTTATTCAGTTAACTTTTCCATCCTAGTGATCTATATGTTCAGAAACATTTGAACTCTGCCCCTAAGACGACCCACTGACCAACATTTGCGAATGTTCATCACTAAGGGTAAAATTGCTGGTATTAATCAACTGGCTCAGCGGTGGGCATGTTGTTTAAGGAACTTGCGTCGCAAAGATTTACAACAACCAATGTTTTTAACCATATTTACTTATATACTGTAAAACTTGATGGCCCTTTGAAATTATAATTTGGTTCAAATTGTTTAATAATTTCTGATGGCACAGTCACAATAAGCGGAGACAATCTGAGTATTGTATATGACCGTCACACCTTATAAAGGGAATAAGAAACAACTTTTTGGACACAAATATGAAAATGAATGGCAAGATATAGTAGATGTGTATGAAACGGATTGCCATCACGCAGAAGCCAGACTTCTGTAGAAATTGAATGACCAGCAAGTAATTCCTGAAAAGATTAAAAAGATGAAGGTTGGTTTCAAATTTAGCTAGCTATTTATATTCTGCTATAGTGACCGTCAGATTATATTATGACAGATTTTATTAATACTTTTTATTTTTCAGATAACTATTGTGTAAAGGTCTTCAGCAAAACTGTATCTGCAGCCTTGTCATATACAGCAAAATTTTGTAACTACCTAACATTATATGAAAATAAATGTTTTGCATAGTTTTATTAAGTATAGGTGCCTGCGTGGTAGAAGGTAGACATATGGCGTTACTTCAGGTTTAATAGAACTACATACATACATAAATTCACACCTTTTTCCCATGTGGGTGTGTCCCAACTACAAAGCGTCACCTGCTCGATCTGTACATACGTAAGGTCTATCCACACATATCAGGGCCGTGCCCGGGACATGACAGGGCCGGGCCCAGACATTGAAGCTCCGTCACTGGCCCTTGCATAGACGTGTGTGAACGAGTTCATATAAAATATACGCACTGATTGTTTTTTGAGTCCCTGACGGGGCACGGTCTGTCCATGTCCCGGGCACAGCCTTGATATGTGTGGATAGACCTTTATATTGCTTCACTCAGGTTCATATATCTAGTCAGTATATCATAATAAGAGAAATCATTCCATAATACATACATTGTTTTCATATAACTCTAGAGCCTAAATCTGAGGGCAGGGTGGAGTGGGCGGTTTGGTTTATAATATTAAACATAACATCTTTTTTTTTTCGGCTCATTATGCAGATGGAAGACCTGTCAGTAGCGCATTTCAAAATACAGCAGAGACAGTTTTATTTTTTGATCGTCTATTTGACAGTGTCAATGGAGCAGCAACCTTATCAAAAAGAAGCAAGGGAAAAATCCTGAGAACAGCAGTGGTAGAAAAATTAACACCACCAGCTTTGGAAAGAGGCAGTTAGTAAATTGGAAAAAATATGTTATGTTGATTCCAATGGAAAGGAAAAATCTGTGCCCTTTAGTAAATTTTATTATAACATTAAAAAGTTACATGATGGTGCTGTGGCAAATATTTAAAAGCAATAATATAAAAATAATCAGACCCAGATAATTTAATTCTGATCCTATAGAAAACTTTTTTGGTCAAGTATGGGCATATAATTACCATAATAATGACCCAAGCTGCCACAGCTTCAATTGCACCTTCAATTAATTATTGATAACCAGAATCATAAAGTTCCACAACCAAATGTTTAATTATGAGAATGACCTGGCAGACCAAGTAATAAATTTACAGTCATTGTTTACTGAAGAATTCAAAGGAAATGTCGAGCCAGGTCATTCAAGTACAGGTCAAAATATTGAAATGATTGTGGAGCAGGCTTTCCGAGAACGATTGGATGTCCACTCGCGAGCCTACACTGCTGGTTGGGTAGTATGGAATATTTTTGATAAATTTAAATGTAATTCTTGTAAAACTATCCTCATGAGTAATTATAGTATCCACTGCTGGATAAACTAATGGGAATATACGGCAGCAAAAAAAAAGCCTAAACTACCCATCTGAAGGTGCAGCGCGGTGTTTTGGTACAGTAATAACTGAAACAAATGCTTACTTGGAACACGATGCCCATAAAAACAATGTAGCATCAAATGTAAATGATGTTATTGTTTCCAAGTATTCATTTGATTTTATTGAATGTACCGAACAAAAGACAATTGCCCTAAATCATTTAATTTCCTTAGTTGTGAGGTTTACAATAATGAATTGGTGCAATATGTATAACCGTAATTTGCCTGCGATGCAAAAAAAAACATTTGAAAAATTAAAAAATATATCATTTAATAAATAATTCTTTGTTTTAATTACTTATCCGCAAAATTAATTCCAGTAAATTAATAAGTTTGCCCCACTTTGGGGCAGCAATAGCAATAATAAAAATAAATTGAGACCCTCCTCCTTTTTTGAAGTCGGTTAATAACCACGGCGTCTCAGGCTGTATCCGTTTTATTCCTTCGCCATTGTCTATGTAAAGCAAAAAAAAAGAAACGTCATGTATCATTAAAACAGAATGATGAGAATTTTGTTCTAGAGTTGGCAGTCTGATACGTAGTATCTCTAAGTAGTCTGTGGATGAAAATACAGACAGAGTATAAAATATTCTTAGATTTTACAAATTAGCAGTAAAAATAAGATGTGGATATTAAATCAATCAGAGATAACTAAAAGTATGCTTTTCAAGTGCTAACAGTATCAAAGAATACATAAAAGTGAGTAACATGAGTTCATACAATATCAAAAGATAAAAAGGTGTGGTTTGTATAGTGTTATAAAACGTAAATAGCACACCAAAATACCACACGAGGAACACGTACGTTACCTAACTGTTGGAGGTCTCGCAGCCAGTTTTCCATTCCTCAAACTCGTCCTCCTTCAACTGGTCATCCCATCCTATTCCCAATTTCCAAACTTTCTGCAACAGAATCTTCGACTTTATCGTGTAAGGATAAAGTAAAGATAATGGATCAAATATACTCATAATGAACCTTAGAAACTGCCGCTTGGTAGCAATGACTCTGCCCTCCACTACATCAGGTGTAACAATTTTGAACGATAAGTCAAACTCGCTAACAGGCTAACTCGTCTGATTCCGGCATCCATATCATACCTAAAATCCTTTCATCACTATATGGAGACTTATCAAAATTTATAGTACCAGGCACAACAGCTGGTAATTCATCAATCTGAGCTCCGGTAAATTAGTCACCCACTCTCTGATAGAAAAACCACCAGCGGAGTATATCATAGAGACATCTTTGATCAGCTGGCGAGCACTGTCTATGGAGTTAACACTATCTAGGTAATCGTCCATATAGTGGTTTTCATGGATTGCCTTGATGGCCTTGGGATATGTGTATCTCGGAATTCAGTAGCGTTCTTATTCAGTACATGTATGGCAGCGGCCGGCGTCGAATTAGCTGGCATCGTTTTAGTGGTGTATTATTATGTGTGTTAAATAATTGATACGAGTTTGCCAGTAATTTGGTATTGCATTTCATTGTGTCTAAAGTAATTGGTCCTATCGAGCTGGATCACAATGAAAAACGAAATTACTGGCGTTGTCACACGGAGCAAAGGTGGGGTTTGATGATGGTTAAGCAGAGAATTATTACTGGAACCCCCGACAGATATAAATCCAACAAGTTAACGCAAGTCCCTTCATCTGTAAGAAAAACAAGCGTGTGTTAGAATTTGAAGTATGTGTGACGTCACTAAATCATGAATTTTCATTTTTCAAGTTACGATGGTTTGCTACGTAATACATACCTGTCATATTTATTAAGCACCTACCGACAAATGTCTAAGTACCTACCTAAATTATTATTGTTTTATCAACTACCTACAAATGTAAAAGAATACCCACCTAAGTAAATATTGTTGTGTATACAGGAAATAACTCTAAACTTATATTAAGCCACATTGATAATATTCCTATATATTTTTACGTAATTTTTAATGATCATTGTGATGTATCCTGGATTTTATATTGCTTTATTAGTATTATAAGTCCTTTGAAACAATTAGTACAATACTATCTGTTAGTATCAATATTCTTTCGAAAATTGATTATGAATGACTAAAGAGGTGATATTAAATTTCTTAATTGTTTTATTACGTTTTAAAATGGTTTCATTGCATGATAATTGATTATTGTTCACCCAATTTTGAGATTATTTAAAGCAATATTGAAAATGGCGGAACACCGCGCCATTTTCTCATATTGGACGTATTGAGACACATATAGACCCGTTATTATAAAACATTGTGAAATTTATAAGCTGACGTACTTTTTTGTGAACTACAAGCCAATACAGGCCAGATATTGTTATTTAGAAGTTTTAATACTTGGTGTAAGATCGACTACAAAAGACTAACGTAAGTTAATTGATATTATAACTTTATTATTGCTAATGGTTGTGTTGAAACTGTATCTATATCATATTATGGCCTTTATTCCTAATATGGTAAATTGATTTAAGGGTTAGTGTATGTTCTTTACCCTGTTATTTTGAATCTATAATATTGTAAATACTTTATGTGGTTGTAAAAGATATCGATATATACTATAAAAGAGCTACCGTGGGGTTTGTTGCTCTTCTTCTCCATGAGAACTAGTCTAGCAAACGGGCGGTAATCTCACTGTGCCTTCTCAATATGAATTAATTGACAAGCCTTATTTAAATAAATACCTAGTCTTTTCTTTCTGTGCAAAATTCATAAAACCCTCCCCTTACACAGCACAGGCCTCTCTTCTTGTACCAATCACCGCATTCCTGTGCCTGGAATTAATTCTGGATTCAAATCATTTTAATTAAAATTTTATTAACAGATCTGCATCTGAAACGTAGTTGAAAACTGATATATGTCTTCACCTCGCTGGAATGCGATGCCACTCTTATTTGCACCTTAACACTACAGAGACAGAATCTCAGCGATGAGAGCGAGAAATACGTCCGTTGTAAATTATTATCAATCTCATTCGTACGCAAATATTTGTATGAAAGATGTTCCCTTCACGAATCCGATGGGCGCCAACCGAGTGAATCCAAACTATTGTAAGTATTAACTAACTAGTGTACTTGAGCGAGGAGATACTTGCTCATATATACTAGTTTTAAGAATAAGTTGTTAGCCTATCCCCATATTTAAAACTCACTGATCTGACAGTAATGCGCGCACGCTATCCACTAGCACGTTATCCACTAGTTTATAGCTTGCAATCTGACTTTCTTTTTTCAGGTAACCTTTACAGCAATTATTCTATTACTTAAAAACTTTTTACAAAAAACACAACCGACTTCCAAATAAAAACACTACAAAGTGAAAAATAACTTCACTTTCGAAGTTGGTGTTCCTGTTTTCGTTTCATCGTTTTGTGACACAGACTTCCGAATTAGAAGTTATTTTTCACTTTATAGTGTTTTTATTTGGAAGTCGATTGTGTTTTTTGTAAAAAGTTTTTATTTTCACTTTTTAGTTGTGGTACATAATGGACCAGTTCTATAGGCTAGGTACCAATAATGCCCAAACTGAAGCCATAGATTTACCCAATAACATGAAACTTAAACAAAATCGGTGGAATGAGAGTATAACAGGGTGAACTGTCACACCTGCGTACCCCTTTAGAGCGTATCAGAGTGATGTTATGTTATGAAATGGTGTAAACAATAAACAGACATGCGATTGCAGCTATCCCGATGACCTGACGTCATTTATTGAAGAGTTCTGATGTATATCTACGAAGTTCTTCATCAGATCTTTTTGCTAATTAAATGGGACCACATGACAAGCACCAGCTTGCAAATAAAAAAGAATCATCAAATTCGATACACCCAGTAAAAAGTTCTGAGGTAACACAAAAAAAATACAGTTGATTTGATAACGTCCTCCTTTTTGGGAAGTCGGTTAAAAATTAATCATAAGAGAAATACAAAAATTATTCTCACGATCGATAAAGTCCATAAAAATATTTTTTTACCGAATGCTGTGTCCCATCTCTAATATTAGTTCCATGGACGCTCACGTTAAGTCACGTTGCTATCAGCGCCAAAATGGCGAAAATCAAATGTCTTCATTTTGTCATTGATAGTATGAAGTCCAGCGTACTTGTATGTTAGAGGTCAGTGATATCTATACTAATATTATAAGGAGTGAAGAGAATGATTTGTATTTTTGTATGTAACGAATAGACTTAAAAACTACTGGACCGATTTCAAAAATTCTTTCACCGTTGGGAAGCTACACTATCCCCGGTGTCACCCGGGGATAGTGTAGCTTCCCAACGGTACTATTTATCCCTGTATTCCCACGGGAACGGGAACTACGCGGATGAAACCGCGAGGCATCCGCTAGTAATATTATAAAGAGGAATGATTTGTATTTTTGTATGTAACGAATAAACATAAAAACTCCTGAACCGATTACAAAAATTCTTTCACCGTTGGGAAGCTACACTATCCCCGGGTGACATAGGCTTCTATTTATCCCTATATTCGTACGGGAACGGGAACCGAGTGGATGAAACCGCGAGGCGTCCGCTAGTAGATTTATAACTGTGACAGCCCCAATGAGGCCCTTGATAATAGTAATAAATAATGATTTATTATCATTCAATAATATTCATTAAACATGATTCTTGTAACTGATAAAAATCATTCAACAGATTAGAGACACCATGACTAAAATTCTAGAAGAGATTTTGAAATATAGTTCTTATATCATTCTAATAGAGTTGCAAATGTAATTCGTGTGTTTCTTTTATGTTTCCGTAAACGTTTTTTATTAAATTGGTAATCAATCAATGACTTTGGAAGGTAAGGATGCGACACAATGTGCGTTATTAAAAGAAGTTTTTATTATAAAAAAAAAAAATTCTCACGAGAATCAAACGTGTGTTAAAATTTCAGACATTCCAACACTGGGAAGAGGGCCAAATTTAAATTATATTATATAAAGCCAATATAAATAATAAGGCATTTTAAATAAATTAAAACTTATTTGCAAAAAAATACAACGGATTGCCAAATAAAAACACTACAAAGTGAAAAATTACTTTAATTTCGGAAGTCGGTGTTCCTGCTGTCGTTTCTTAATTTTTTGACACCGCCTTCCGAAATTGAAGTTTGAAAATCGGTTGTTTTTTTTTTGTATTTTTTCACTTTTTAGTAATGGACAAGTTCTATAGTAAGGTAGTATAATGCCCACAGATACCCGAATAACATGTAACTTGAACATAACCGGTGGAATGAGAGTTTACCAGGATGAACTGCATCTGCGTACCCTTTTAGAGCATACTGGCGTGATGGTATGTTATGAAATGGTGTAAACAATAAACAGACATGCGATTGCAGCAATCCCGAGAAATTCGCCTTCATTTATTGAAGAGTTCCGTTGTATATCGCCGAAGTTCTTCATCAGATCTTTACCAAATTTAAATGGGACCAATTCGGAATAAAATTCTTTCGAACAAAAAAATAATTTTGCAAATCCGTTTATATTTGACGGAGCTATGCCCGAACATACATAAAAAATATAGATATATAGACTTCCGAATTGAGAACCACCTCCTTTTTAGAAGTCGGTTAACAAGAACCCTTCTTGAACAGTATCATATTATTATTCTCTGGCACTTTTATAGAGCTGGCAGGGTGTTTGAGCAAGCATCATCATCATTTCAGCCGAAGGACATCCACTGCTGAAAATAGGCTTCTCCCAAGTGTCGCCACATTGACCGGTCTCACCTAGTGATGGCCGGCCTTCCCACTGCCACTTAAGTTTGGCAATTCTTGAGGAAGCATAACCAAGGCGAGAAGTTGATAGTTGAAAAGGTGTGGCTTGCTGAGAGAACAGTAGAACACCGAGAATATCTACTTATACCTAAAAAGTTTTATGTGATCAGAGGTCCACTTTAAGATTTACAAAAAGAACTGAATTTGCAACTAGCTCCATGTTTTGGACTGACATTATAATTGAAAAAAAAGAAATTAATTCTGGACACAAATCTAACATGCAGTGAAGGGCCGTTCATTTTCATATTGATCGGCAGGCTTATTACTTACGAAACAGCAATCAGCAATCATCGCGCCATCAAACGCCCCTTTCCGTGATGTAACCGTGCCAATAACGGACCATCTTGAGCTTCTTGACGTTTCGTTGACATAGACTATCAATTTCGGCCCATACATTTAGGCTAAGGCTCAGCTGGCTGCCAACAAGTTGGGGATCCTTGCAAAGGTGAGCAGGTACTTCACGTCGGAACAGCTGCTCAACTTGTATCAAGCGCAAGTTCGGTCATGCATGGAATACTGATCTCATCTCTGGGATGTACCTGGCAAATACCAGCATGATGCACTAGAGTCGATAGAAAAGCGGGCTAAGAGGCTCATCGGAAATGAGGCACTGGTCAAGTCAAAGCTTGTCGGTTTTTTGTCAGTTACATTTCGGGGAGTGTGCGATGGAATTGCATGATCTGATTCCACCCAGCCCATTCCACCATCGGACTACTTAGACGTACGGCGATGCGCCATTGATAAATGGTGGACACCCCAGCCATACGCACAAAACGTTTTGGGGACACTATTATTATGTGTACAGATAAAGAGTGGAATTCCCTGCCGGAGTCTGTGTTTCCCGATAGCTACGATCTAGGGGTCTTTAAGTCAAGAGTGAATAAGTTTTTTCTAGGCAAGCGTGCCACTCCGTCGACCAAACCATAGCTTACCATCAGGTGAGATAGTGGTCAAGCGCGATCCTATAGGTATAGACTATACAAAAACGCTCTAAGTCATAATAGTCGGAATTAACTACAGTGTAGGTATGTGTGCTACTGTTTGTTACGGTCTGTGTCTCGTGTCTCCTGTGCGGGTTACAAATAAATATTTTTCCTTTCTTTGTCAAATGTAAGTACCGATTTCTAAAAAAACTACCCGAACTCTTAAATTTCTGTATTGATATCGTATCTTGCAAAAGCAAAACGGTTGCGCAAAAGTCGCTATCGTTTTGGTCTTGCAAGATACGTAATAAGCCTGCGGGTGTGGTTGGACGCAAAATCCGAAGCACGGAAAAGTATTATATTTCAAGAATGGTCCCATCACGGGCCGACCTCAAGCGTTGCTTATCCTCGAAGATCGACCTGTGGGGATGTTATTATTTAACAATAAGTTCCACGAACGAAACGTGTGCACAAAAAACATGAGAAAATATCCTTATTTACTTGATTATGTCGTGTCGAAATATCGTGGCGTTTCAAATCCGGGCAAAGTACCAATGTGACTTTTTCAAGTTAATATATATACTCGTATATACGTAGTAGGTAATTTCTAAGTTTACCTAGGACATACACACAAGAAACCTGAACTTATAGTTAATCAGGTTGAAATTGTTGAAAAAACCAGCCTTAAGTATAGTTATCGGCACGTAACTTGGCAAGGTTTTGGCGTAGTGGAGTAAGTTCGCGCATTGCGCGCGAACTGGCCAACCACCATATAGAGCGAAGGGGACGTGGACGCGACGCGATTGGTCAGTCGATCCTTGTGTCAATTGACCAACCAATCGCGCGCTCGGAACGGTGCTAAACGTTCCCCGCGTCCCGCTTGGTAACCAAAGAGACCTAAAAAACGACATGTGCGCATCTAACGATTCTTGCCTAGTTACGTGCCTATGACTATAAGCGTGGTGATCCTATGCTTGCCTTCTATAAATGAGAAAGCTGGTACTCGTATTTTACAAACTTTTATTTAACTTGCAATGTATGTAAGTGTGTTTGGGTCAAATCTTGTAACTGAATTTTAAATCAGTTATCCTCCACCGATTTATTTTGCATAAACGTTGAGTTTGGATGACAATGCATGGTTAGATAAGTGACGATCCAATACGGCGGACGGACCAAGATGGCGGACTAGTAAATTTTTGTGCACTGCCATGATATGGGTATCAAATGAAAGGGTTTGCTGAGAAGAATAAGAAAAAAAGGAAGTTTAAAATAAAAAAAAAAAAAACATTTGAATTTGTCTGAAAACCTCGCCCTTTTTAAATTTGATAGTGAATTAAGTAGCCATCTAGATGACAATCTTCTGTGCAATCTGATAATTTAATCTTGGTTGTGCCAATATATTACAACGTGTTCGATGGTTATCATTAATTGTAGCAAAAATGGCTTTCCAAGGTGCTATTTGGTTGTTTACCATTGTGGCTGTAGTATCAGGTAATATAATCAAATTTCAAATAATAGTAGAACCAGCATGAACAATAATTTTTTCAACACACTTGCTCATAAAGTGGCTCTAATTTCACCGCAATTAGGCACATAATGACATCTGTTATCAAACTGTGACTTTTTCATTACTATTATTCACAAGTGAGATAAAGAGTTTCTTTTTTTTTATTTATTGGTTGAGTTGCTTTGTTCTTAAAAAAGTTTCGATGCAAAAAGATCGTGATCAATAGTACAAATGCAACACATTTCATGCAACTTCGTATTTAAATAGATAATTTCAACTTGTACGTGTTTAATAAATAAAACATTCACTTAAATATAACTTTTGTTTTTGTCTGTAATAAAGAAAACTTGAAATTCCCCATTTTGTACGTGGCTAAAACGCTATCTGCGAAAGGCCAAAAAAAAGATAACTAATTATTTTAGTCTATGGCCGATCGCCATTGTTAGATGCGCGCGCATAGGAAAACCGATTAATTTTGCCCGCCATTGCGAAAAAAAATTCACAGCTCGTTTTTACTGTTAAATACTAAAAATGATTTTTTAGTATTATTTTCTTCACAAGTGTGTTGAAAAACGTCGTATGATACACGTGTGTATTGATGATTACCGTCCTCGGCTCTCTTAAGACCCTCACCTAACGGCTCGGGTCTCAATGGCGCCTCAGCGGTAATCACCAACATTACACACTTGTACCATAATGTACTATTAATTTACGAAGCGACTTGCACTAATTTTAAAATGAACATCATGTCTTTAGACGTCAGATTTTGAAAAAAAAAAGTGCTCTACACCATTTCCTTTATCATTTGCTATGATAATAATTATTTAATTTAAATTGTTTTACGGTATCTCATAGCCAATTTGATTATCTGTAATTCAATATAGGTACTGTTTAAAGTACATTTAGTTTAAAGTCAAAGAATAATATTCAAAGTTGTATTTTCAACAAAATTTTGGTTCGCGCGGGTTATCGCTTGCCCATTTAAGGTACTCCCTCAAGGCAAGCTGTTGAAATAGAAATAGCCGTATTTCCTCTCCATCTTTATGAGTTTGTAAAATAATACCTACATATAGTTATATCATCGGTATTTTATTAAAAAGATTGTGCAGACGCCGTAAAAAGCCTGCCTTGTGAAATCTCCACCCTAATTCTTCTTCTTATCCGGTACGCTCTTGACAGAGCGGTCGTGATCGCTATGAGCTCGTAGTATTATTGGAGGGGTCAGATGTGATCCGCTTCATGACGTTTCGCCATTGCTGCCTGCTAGACGTCATCCTGCTGCACTCATTCAGCGAGCCTCCAACCGCGGACTTTGATCTGGTCAGTCCATCGTGTGGGTGACCTTCCGCGCGGTCTAGTGCCTTCCACTTTTCCTTGAATGACAAGGCGTTCTATGGACTGGTTGTCACGCCGGGAAACATGTCCAAAGAATGTTAGGATGCGAGATTGTACCACAGAAAATAGACGCTCCCTGATGCCGAGTTCCTGAAGTATCGAGACGTTTGTGCGAAACTCGGTCCACGAGACTCCAAGCATTCTTCTCCAGCACTACATTTCCAAAGCGTCCACCTTCTGTCTCTCCACTTCTCGCAGAGTCCACGTTTCAGCCGCGTAAAGAAATATGGGGAATATAAGCGTCCTCACGAGCCTGGTCTTCGTGGCTTTAGTTATATTTCTATTCTTCCATATCTTCCGCATCCCGTCCATTGCTGTTCTTGTGATGCGCCACCCTAATTGCGTAACTGTTTTGACAGCTCAAAGCACGCGCGCTCCCTTTCAATTTGACAATTCAAAAGTATTTTTACGCTATCGAGTAGACGGATTTTTGGACATTGAATGCAAGCAAAGCACGCGTGCGCCATTCTTTGAAGTGACGCAGTTAGGATGCTGGTCTTTACAGACAGTCTACGAAGTTGTGCTATAAGGAAACCTTAAAAATGTATAAGTAAAAATAAAAAGACCTGTGCAAGGCTCCTATCTCAGCATCATCATCAACATTTTTTTTAATGTTCCCACTGCTGGGACACAGGCCATTCCGGCCATTACAGCCCATTCCCTCTCTAACCCACCACGCCACCGCCCACCATTTTTGATTCTAGGGCATGCCAGTAAAAAATGCTCCATCTCCTATTTCAGCTCTACCAACAGACTTCACGGACCATGTGATCTCCAAGCTGGAGCCGGAGCCAGGTCCTCGCTACCAGTACATGAGCGGCCCCGACGGCCCACAGCTGGTGGACCTGTGGATGAAGACCAGCGACCTCCTCGCTGCTGCCAGATTCAACCCTGATATGGAGAACCATTATCATCTTTTTACCAGGTTGGTGGATTACCATCAGGTTTTTTATCATGCAGATGTGTTTCAGGTGGATCAAGTAAATCGGATGTATGTGACAGCTGGGCGAGCACGGCCTACTGTGACAGGCTTGAATCACACATTTTTATTTCAGTCTGAGCAAAGTCGGAGAAAAATAATTAGGCCTTTACAATATGGCGCCCAAAATACGCCATTTTTCTATTTTCCAGTTTAAATGTAGCCGCTTTATTAAGACTAATCGATTGACGTAAAAATCATCAAAATAAGCGCACGCGTTTGGTCTCTAGAACGCCACATAGGAACAAACATACATACATACATAGACTGATAAACACATAACCCTCCTTCGGCAATCAGGTAAAAATAAGGATATTTGCGAGCTGGCTGACCAAAACCATTATGTATCCTCTGACTGCATAGCATGATTTACTTCTTGTTTACATCTTTTTGTGTGTAGTAGTGTGTATGTGTAGGCGTATATAGGGTAAGTTTTTCTAGTGGGTGGGGGTAGTTGGAAGGCCAAATCCAAAACAATGAGAGGAGAAACTTTGATGACAATTAAACTGTATCATTAGATTTTTGAAAAATCAATATTCCTAGCAAGGATCGAAACCGTTGATTTTGAAATTTTTATTGCTTTTAGACATATAAGTGTTTTCCTTCACCGTTTTGAGAGCAGTGCTGATGAATTAATTTCCACAAAGTCACTACGCACAAACAGCAACCACGCTCCGAATTTAAATCGAATTTCGTTGGAAATCTTTGTAATTTATCGTGAAAGGACATGGCTAAATAAAGTATGGACGATTGCCCTAGCAATGTATAATAGTACATTATGGTACAAGTGTGTAATGTTGGTGATTACCGCTGAGGCGTCATTGAGACCCGAGCCGTTAGGTGAGGGTCTTAAGAGAGCTGAGGACGGTAATCATCAATACACTCGTGTATCATACGACGTTTTTCAACACACTTGTGAAGAAAATAATACAAAAAAATCATTTTCAACAGTGAAAACGAGTTGTGAAAATTTTTCGCAATGGCAGGACAAATTAATCAGTTTTCCTATGCTAAAATGACGTGTCCTCTAACAAGGGCGATCGGCCATAGACTAAAATAATGAGGTTTCTTTTTTTTGGCTTTTCGCGGATAGCGTTTTAGCCACGTACTAAATGGGGAATTTCAAGTTTTCTTTATTACAGAGAAAAACAAAAGTTATATTTGAGTGAAAGTTCTATTTGAGTAAAAGTTCTATTTATTAAACACATACAAGTTGAAATTATCTATTTAAATACGAAGTTGTATTAAATCGAGCAAGCAATAGGTACATTAATTTGTTTCTACTATTGAGCTCGATCTTTTTTGTATCGAAACTTTTTAAGAACAAAGCAACTCAACCAATAAATAATAAAAAAAACTCTATAACTCACTTGTGACTAATAGCAATGAAAAAGTCACAGTTTGATTACAGGTGTCATTATGTGCCTAATTGCGGTGAAATTACAGCCACTTTATGAGCAAGTGTATTGAAATCATTTTAACTAGTAATATGTAATGCTGAATATTAGTATTTCGAATGAAAAATGTTTCAGGAACTTTTTAAATCGTCACAATCCTGAAAATAAAATCTTAGAAACTCCTACATCAATAGGTATACAAACTTGTAAAAGAATAAGATTTTGCTATGATACTTTAGCAAGGCGTTTAGAGGAGCTTGTGGCTAAATAATAACAGCTGCACAGGTCGATCTTCAAGGTTAAATAACGCTTGCCGAGGTCATTCTGTGGATGGGTGACCATCTTTACTTATCGAATTTCCTTCGTGCCTTGGAAAGGGCTGTCATTTAAAGGTTCATGATGAATCAATACGCAATTGAAAATTAAGACCATACTAGTTGGCTCTGTATTAATACATAGTATCCGGCGAAAGTAACTTCGTTCAAAGCGAGATCCCACGACACCCCCAACATGTTTCTTTTAATTTGGTTCTATTCAAATCAAGTCAAATCGAGACAAATCGAATGTAACTTTTTAGTGACAGTACTATTTAAGTGCCGTTTCTTTCCAGATATTGCCAATAATTTCTAGTAATCAGATAAATGCAATTAAAGAAATCAACGTTTTGAGATGTATTTCGATAGGTACAAAAATAAATAAATGTGAGAAATGAATAGATACTGTTTTTTTCGGCTTACGCAAATGTCATTAAAGTAGGTTTATTGACTACAATTTTTGTAAATTAAAGTAGGTTTATTGACTTCAATTTTTGTAATTAAAAGTAGGTTTATTGACTACAATTTATTCTTGTCAAACAAAAACATTTTTAATTATTTTATTTTTTCACATGAGTTCTAGAAGAATAATAAAACCGTAATAATTCATTAATGAATATTTGAATGTTACGAATTTGTGAGAAATTTCTATACATGCTAAGGGCAGTTGTTTAGCCATGTCCTTTGCGCAACCAAAATCTTAACTGTTGCAACGGGAAGGGAGGAGGCGGCGGGTGGCGGGCTTGGGTCGGCGGAAGGTGGGTCAGTACCACAGACTACTTAGAGATACTACGTATGTCATTACGGGGAATGACCTGCATTGCATAGGATGATGATTAGAAGCCGGCAAGGCTGATAGTAGGCAGCTCGTCAAAGTAACTGTTCAGGAATCACATTATGGTGACGAGCTATACGATTGCATTCGACTCGCTTTCTTTTATTAATATCGACTTGGAGTGAGTCGATATTAATATTTGATATAATATGAATAATGTTTGAGAACTATGCCATATAAAGTCATGACGTAATGTTAACGGTGTTTTTTCTACCATCAGATCAAATCCTTCAGTCAGTCAGCCGATTCCGATGGGAGCTGACAGCATCCTGAAGGCATCTAATTTCGATCCCAGTAAGAAGACTGTTTTCCTAGTCCATGGATGGCAGAATACTTATTTGTCAACGTTTAATGTGTACTTGGCCCATGGTAAGTTATTAAAATTACTTTTTCCTATTTTATGGCGGCATCGCGATTTGAACGAATACAACAGTGCGACAACAACCGTAGGGCAATTGCTCGGAGCAGACCCAACACCCGTTTCGTCGGAGGATCCTCCCCTTTTAATCTCCATTGGGAGGTTGGCCGTGAAGAAGTGGCGTCGTATTCTGAACGCGCGTAGCGGCGCGCCTACAGATACACACAACAAGCAATCGTCATAGTGAGCGCGGGTTGCTAAGACAAAAAGCGTAGGCGTACACGCGCTCACAATAAGTTAGGTCCAGAGGACAATCTAGTGACGGGCTCGTCGCGCCGAGCGCCGTAGCGAACCCCACAGGCTTATTACGTATCTTGCAAGAGCAAAACAATAGCGATTTTTATAATTTAGAGTTAGAAGTTTTAGAGTTTTTTTTTTGAAATACCTAGTTACCTTTGACAAACAGCGAGTGATTAGCAAACGATTGTGTAGGACCTACCAAACCTACACTGTAAATAATGCCGACTTAAAGCGTTTGATCACGCGATGATTGCGATTGCTGTTTCTTACGTAATAAGCCTGCTGGTCGATTTTGAAGGCTAAGTAACTCTTGCTGAAGTCGGTACGTGGCTCGGCAGGCTTATTACGTATCTTTTGCAAGAGCAAAACGATAGCGATCAAACGCTTTATGCAGCTTATTTATGATTGGTCCTACACAATCGTTGTTGTCAAATGCACTTATTTAAACAAAAAGCCGCCAACCACTCTAAAACTTTTGTATTGAAGAGTGATTATTGCAAAAATCGCTATCGTTTTGCTCATGCAAAAGATACGTAATAAGCCTGCGGCTCATCATCATCTTCATATCCGCCGAAAGACGTCCACTGCTGGACATAGGCCTCCCCCAAGCGTCGCCACATTGATCGTTCCCGTGCGTCTCACATCCAGCGGATCCCTGCAACCTTCACCAGGTCAGGACCGATGACCTGGTGAAGGTTGCGGGGAACCTGGTCGGAGGCCTTCCAACGCCACGTCTGCCGGTTCGATTATGTTTTATTATGTTCGTTCGTGGATTACCAAGACTCCTCCTTGCTTCGGCAAGTGCGTTAAGCTGTTGGTACTGCTGTCATTTGTAGACTATTGACAGGCTTTACAGGTAGTCAGAAGCTAGGGTTACCATGCTACCTAGTACACTATTACTATTTTCTTAATTCCCTTCGGGACACTTCGTGTTTCGTCTGTCTTCAGATTTCTATCAGTTGCCCCACAGACTACTTAGAGATACTACAGTTGCCCTTTGCACTCGGTGCAGATCGGACGCTTTCAATCAACTTGGAAGTATTCGGAATTGTTAATACTCTTTTAACTAAATACATACATAAACTCACGCCTTTTTCCAATGGGGGTAGGCAGAAACTACAGAACGCCACCTGCTACGCTGCTTTTTTAACTAAATATTAATTGCTAAAAAAATGGGAGGAAAACAGCTGCGGTTAAAAATAAAATAGTTTTACGGCTATAGGGCTGTCAAACTATTTATGTTTTACGATTCCGTGTGAACTATATCATATCAAAACAACAATAAAGTACTTTTCTCAAACATGCTTGGAAATTTGAGCATTATTTTGACAACCTTCTTCGAGATAAATCGAAATTGCAGTACAGGCTAAATACATGAGAACAGCGGCCGGCAAAAGTTGTATGAAAATCCTTACCTGTCGTGTGTAGCGGCCAAATAAATTACATAGTAAACTATATCTGTCGTGTAATTTAAAAATGGAACGATCTTTTTCACCGAAACATGGCAACCAAGGAGGTAACTTATCAAAGGTTTTATTTAAATTTCGAACTGGCTTGCAAATAGAAAGCTGTTGATTAAAAAAAAATGGGCACTTTAAGGCTTAGCACGTACTGCGATTTTTATTTACGCGGATTTTTGTAGTTTTTTACCGCAATGCCTGCATCTTCATACAATTCCATAGTGCGATGAATTGGCGAAAAAAAACGCAGTGCGTGCTGAGGCCTAACACGGGCATAATTGACTTGCAGATCAATATAATATTTTTTTTGTCAATATTGATATCTTCGCTGTTTCCGCAGGACAATTTAGACGCCTTGCTTGTGAGACAATTAATTCTGTTGACATTTGACAGTTGTAATTGTAGGTTTTCCGTTTGTTGCTTTTTTAATCATTCATAATAATAATATTGATAGGGACTTAGTAATAATAATTTAATTAATGTTTTCATTTATTTTTATTGTTTGACATTTTTCTGACATATTGAGTTTTTATTTTATTTTGTAATTCTAAATTTTTGTTATTTTTTGTATAACTTATAATTTAATAATAATATTGACATAATAATAATTGTTTTGTTTTGTATTTTTATATAACTTGTTACTTTTCTTTCTTTTTATGCATGCCGTTTTTACTTTACTTGAAAATAATGTACTTTTTGATTTACTTACGATATGAATTGTTAGCGCACGTCGTATTAGTTTTGTAAGATTCATAAATATTCTGGGGAAAACGTCGTTGGTTGTACATTTGTCACACTGTTTTGTTATTTTTTTTATTTATACTGCAATTTGTAACCGTTTGTTGTTCCTAATAAATAAAATAAAATAATTATTTTTGTTCGTTGTTCGTCATTGATTTTGAAAAGTATTTGACAAAATGAGTTCTAGGTCATTAGGTGGTTAGTTTTAATTGCCGCGCATTATTTGAAAAAAGTACTATACAAGCCTTGACCACAACTAGTCATTGATGGACTTACATATTCGTCCATCAATGCCTCTTTTGCTGGCCGCTGCAGTAATGTACTATAGTTCTAAATTTAAATTATTGTACACGATAAATCTAATAATTGATGGACATCGAAATTAGCAGTCGTTTGTGTTTGGAAATGCGATGTTTGCCAAGGGACATTAAGAAAATAGTTATTCTGTAGTGAGTTGTGGACGTCTTAATACAATATTAATGTTCAGTTAACGTTCAATTTTCTAACAAACTCTAGGTAGTAACGTCTACGTCTCTAATCAACGGGAAGTAGGGTTTAGGTTTTGATTCTATAATTACGATTTCCTCAAAAATGCGAAATAAAGGTCTATATCTTTTGATCGCGTTGATTTAGAAGTTTAAATATTTCACAGCTACAAGGGATTGCAGATCTGAGTATATCTATACTAATATGTATTATAAAGCTGAAGATTTTGTTTGTTTGTTTGAACGCGCTAATCTCAGGAACTACTAGTTGGAATTGGAAAATTATTTTTGTGTTGGATAATCTATGGCTATGTAAAATCACGCTATGGCCTATAAGAGCGGAGCATAAATTAAAAATGTTGCAAAAACGGGACAAAATATTCCTTTTTGAGAGCTTCCGTTGCGTGCGCTGCGTAAACGGTTAAAGTTACGCAACAATCATGTATGTAGTGCAGTTAGGGTAGGGTAGCTAGGGTAGATGGGTAGGAAGCCAGTTGACGGGAGCGAAGCCGCGTGGGACTGCTGGTCAAATCGTATAATTTCAACTTGATACCTCCAGGCTTTCCAGAAAAAAATGCTCTTGACACACGGATAGACAGATAGACAACGAAATGATTCTATAAGAGTTCTTTTTTTTCTCTTGAGAAGCGGATCCCTAAAAATTGTTAATATCGCATAATTTTATTGAATTTTCGATTTTATAAATCTTCTACTTGCAGCCTACCCAATTGCCGAGGACGTAAACCTCATCATGGTCGACTGGAGTATCGGAGCTGGAGGGAGCTACATGTCCTCACTCGTCAATGTTGTCAGTTCTGGTAAGTACTGTATTATAATCTTTTTTTTATTTTATAATAACTTTGTCCCGCACTAGGAATTTCTTCTCTATCGTGGGTGCGTTTACAAACATATAATCTCACATACACAAACACCCAGAACCGGAACAAGTATCTGTAGGACATACAAATATTTGTTCAGTGCTGGAATCAATCGCTCAACCACTGCGCCAACCGTGCGCCCTATTTTATCCCTCTTCCTCTCATAGAGAGGTCTGTGTCCCAGCAGTCCAAACATTATAGGATGACTAGCGCCAAATTCTTTTATAATTTATTATATACTTTATTGTACACCAAGATAAAAACATAACACACGGAAACCTTAAAATAACAACAAACATACAACAGGCGGCCTTATCGCGTTCTGCGATCTCTTCCAGGCAACCCAGAATGGAGAGAGATAGCCTGGACACGACATGGGGTTGCACTTGGTGCAATTTTAAAATTAAATAAGTTACAAACATAGGAAGCACTAAATATAAAATACTAAAATAGATACATAAATATAAAATACTAAAATAGATACCTACATACTTACATTTATACAGGCAAGAAAACAATATAGCTCCAACAAGAACAAGATCACAGTGACAGGTAGTGCTCCTTTACCAGTCTTTTAAAGATCGGTAGTGATTGCGCGCGTTTTATTGTCACAGGCAATGCATTCCATAGACGAGCGGCCTGGACAGTAAAAGATTTGTCTAGGAAGATAGTGGAATGCATTGGCATTTTAAGTTTCATGTTATCCGATGACCTAAGAACTTTCGTGTGTGAGTCACATAAAAACTGAAATCGGTTTTTGAGGTAAAGAGGGGTAGACGGGATAATTTTATAATACAAAGGGATTAGTAGGGCATGTAATATAGGCTTTCTTTCAATTCCAAATGGATTATTCTACCGAGTTAAAAGGGTGTATATGCTATGCCAGACTAGTATCTATCTTTGTGCCAAATTTCATTCAGATCCGCACAGCCGTTCTGGCGTGAAGAAGTTACAAACACAGACACTCACAAACTTTCGCCTTATAATATTATTAAGATATTAAGATTATATTATCAACGTTATTGCAAAATCCCCGCTCGGTGCTTAACATAGATATAATCACGCCTTTTTAACCGACTTCAAAAAGGAGTAGATTCAATTCGACTGTTTTTTTTATGTGTGTTAGTTACCTCAAAACTTTTTACTAGGTGAACCGCTTTTGATAATTCTTTTTTAAATTTTAATTTCGGCAATCGGTGTAAAAAAACGAAGAAAAGAAAACAGGAACACCGACTTCCGAAATTGAAATATTTTTTTACTTTGTAGTGTTTTTATGTAAAGACTTTTTTTTTTAATTTTCCCTTTTTAGTTTTGGTTGTAGGTGTGTCCTCATGGCGAACATCACCACTGCGCCAACCGTGTCGTCAAATTTGCCTTGGCTTCTTCTAAAACTTACATTGTCTTTCATCTAGCTGAACACGTAGCCAGATTCATAACCTGGCTGAACTCTGCCAGCGGCGCCAGCCTCGACAACTACCACATCATAGGACACAGTCTGGGAGCGCACCAGGCTGGCATGATCGGCAGACATCTTGGAGGAGAAGTGCCTTATATTACGGGTGAGTACCAGTATAAAGACTTTTTACGTATTTACCTGTCAAATTAGGATGGTTGACTGCCTCGTTGGTCCAGCAAAAAAAAACAGATCAAAGATCCATATGTATGTACGTACACATTACCTACCTACTTATAAACCATGTTAGTAACAAACGTCGACACGACATTTTATTTAAATTATTGTACACATAGCATAACAGGTAAAATTTAAAAAACCCCGACACTAAATACCTCTTTCAACTACTTAATTTATCTACTAGTAAACATGCTTCGATCTACAATCCATCGAAACACGTAATTATAACACGACGTCTTGCGAAAACACCCCGATTCAAAAGGTAAAACGCCCATTACTTTTGAACGGCTAATTCAACAAACATAGCTAAGAACACTCTCGACAAAATCACTTTCCTAACAAAAACTAAATCTGAGCTATGGTGCCACAGACACACACAGATATATAGCAACACACGTCAGACACATTATTACACCCCTCTTTTTCCGTCGGGTGTTAAAATGTTTGAAGCTTCGTTTACTTTGAGCTAGGTAATTCCATGCTCTTTATGTGCTGAAGGAGTTAGCGGACTGTAGGTTGTATTTAAGCTGATAAATTGATACAATTTGCTTGTTTTATTAAATATTTACTTAAACACATGAATATGTTTTGGTCATAGGTCATAGGAAATAGGAAGAGAGCCAGCCACAGAGAAACTGTTTTTTTTAATAGCTTCGCTCTGTTTGTGCATTTAGCCAGTGTCACGTTTAGAATTTCTACTCCAATGTTCTAGTTAGGCCCAAGTAAAATGGCGGTAATTTTATTGGAAGCCTCCAAGGAGTTTTGTCGACAACATGAACAAACTCATGTTCCACCGCTGTGTTTCACTTTCTTACACTCGTGCTTGTTCACTAATATTATTAGAACAAAACACCACCATTTTTACACTATTAATATTCACTTAAACACAATTTTAGGAAAATAAAACAGAGATGCAACATAGACGCCATCACATTCCCGCCAAAACTCCACACACAGACTAATTAGAGATATGACTCCACAGAGAAACTCATATAAGAAGAGAGCGTATGCCACCTCTTTAAAACAGATTAAAAATTATTATAGATAAAACTAGAAATAATAAACTTTTTGTTGCCATCAACAAAAAATACAAGTGATCGCAAGCGCTAACTGTTGAGCATAAAGGTCCTAGATTCGATGGGCAAAGTGTTATTTAGATTTTAGGCACAGATTAGGTGCCTAGGTAATCTGGAATTTCTCAATGTCAATCTGGGGTCTGATTTTGTGAACGGTAGATGGCAATAAGTTCGGCCTTTATTACATGGTGCTCAAACATAACTGGTAAAATATGGATGTAGGTACCTACTCTAAGTGCACCTCTATTTAACTCTTCGGGGAATACAGGTATAGTGTAATGTGTCTCTGTCACTAGATTCTTATTCTTTATTGTACACAAAACATAGAAACATACAAATACAATAGGAGAGTTTATGTACAAAGGCGAACTTAACTCATAGTTGGTTCTCTAACAGCAAACCTCAGTTGCGTAGATAAATATGCATTTTTTTGTTTTGATGTTAAGCGATGATGTGGTCTACGGTGAAGCACGCTTGCCTAGAAGAAACCTATTCACTCTTGACTTAAAGACCCCTAGGTTGTTGCTATCAGGGAACAAAGACTCCGGAAGGGAATTCCACTCCTTAGCTGTGCGCACAATGAAAGTATTAGCAAAACGCTTTGTGCGTATGGGAGTGATGTCAACCATGTACCGATGGCGCATGGCCGTACGTCTTGTAGTCCGATGATGGAAAGGGCTAGGCGGAATCAAATTCTGCAGTTCCGTCGCACACTCCCCGAAATGTAAACGATAAAAAACCGACAGACTGGCGACTCAGTTTCGATGTTCGAGGCTCTGGAGCTTTGATGCGACCAGTGCATCGTTGCCAATAAGCCTTTTGGCCCGTCTGTCAATCAACGCAAGCATTTGAGGATAGTACATCCATGTGCAGAACAAAAGCTTATTAAAATCTCTTAACAATTTTAAATACATACTCACTTAATAAACTAAACAAATACGTGTGCAACACACAATGCATAAACATACGTATTTATTACAAAACTAAAATATTACTATTAATACATAAATTAATGAGTCATGTTGATAGGAAATATTCCTTAATTCTTCTCTTGAAAACCTCCAATGAAGGGCTATTTTTATGTTGTTGTTGTTTTTTTATGTTTCTATTTATTTATTATTGCAAACATCGTACCTAAGCTAATAATTAAACGCGTGATATTGTTACTCTTTTTTCACAATAAGGCGCGGGTGCATTTTAAACTATTGAATTGATTTTTCTCACACATGCTTGGAAATTTGAGCATTATTTTGACAACCTTCTTCGAGATAAATTGAAATTGCAGTACAGGCCGAATGAATGTGAGCAGCGGCCGGCAAAAGTTGTATGAAAATCCATATCTGTCGTTTGCAGCGGCCAAATAAATTACATAGTAAACTCATATCTGTCGTGTTATTTAAAAATGGAACAATCTTTTACTCCGAATCATGGCAACCAAGGAGGTAACTTATCAAAGGTTTTATTTAAATTTCGAACTGGCTTGCAAATAGAAAGCTATTTATCGAAAAAAAAAACAAATGAACACTTTAAGGCTTAGCACGCACTGCGACTTTTATGTGCGCGGATTTTTGTAGTATTATTCCCGCTTGATTTTTTTACAGTAACGCGTGCGGCTGCATACAATTCCATAGGCCGCAGAATGGGCGGAATACAATCGCGCGAATAAAAATGGCAGTGCGTGCTAAGCCTAACGCGGGAATAATTATTGTTGTTCGTTATTCGTCATTGATAAGGAAAAGTAATAATTGTGTTTGACAAAATGAGTTCCGCGCATTATTTGAGAAAAGCACTATACAAGCCTTGGCCACAACTAGGCATTGATGGAATTACGTATGTGTGCCTCGGCTTCGCCTCGGCCCACATTTATACGTTCGTCCATCAATGCCTCTTTTGCTGGCCGCTGCAGTAATGTACTATATTGTCACTCTAATGATGTGTTCACAATATATCGAGAATTTATAATCTGTACTTTTTTTTTAATTGGTGGGCTCGCGCTGGAGCACTATCTCACCTGATGGTAAGCGATGCAGTGGTCGATGGTGAAGCACGCTTGCCTAGAAGTAACCGGTGGTTTCTGCAATAATCCGGTGACATCTTTATCAAAATAATAAACTAATTATTCCCTCCTTCCCAGCTCTCGACCCCGCACTACCTGGCTGGGTGGCCAATCCTTCAGGTTTCAAACTCACAGATGGCCTCTACACAGAAGCTATGCACACAAACGCGGGTTTCTTCGGCAAGATCGCTCCCGTAGCTGATGTGGACTTCTATCCCAACGGTGGGACCAGGATGCCAGGGTGTGACAACCATGATTGTCATCATCACCAGTGAGTACCTTCATATCTAATAGTTCACCTAGATTTCAGTCATGGTGGTAAATTTTAACTGAGATTAGTGATTGCATAGCGTGGCAAAGGCTTTTTCGTGGACAATTGTTTTCGACCCTATTTCAATTACTTTAACGCTGAATTTCCTTTATTTCTATACTAGCTGACCCCCGCGGCTTCGCTCCCATCAAAATTATAGCCTATGTAACTCGGAAATAATGTAGCTTTACATAGGTGAAAGAATTTTAAAAATCGGTCCAGTAGTTTCGGAGCCTATTCGGTACAAAAAAAAGACGTGTGGCACTCGGGGACTGCCGCGGTAAAGTTATTGCATAGCATTTAATTTTTGAGAATTTAAGTCATTTTCTTTCACCTATTGTTCTTAAAATCTACTTTCTTTTCCCAAATAGTAAATGCAGATCACGGTCCACCCACAATAATAAACCCTTAACGCCACCCTCTAACAACCCCCTTATTATCATATCTTTACCTTTTCCCCAAATAATAAATTTAAATAGAAACCCCTATTTATACCACAATAAGGTCAAGCGACCTTATTGTGGTATAAATAGGGGTCACTATAAATAGGAGTTTCAAAGTGACCCTTATTCCCACAAACATAAAGTCTACATTGAACGCGGTGGAATTTAAAATAGGATACAAATAAAGAAGCTCAACTTCAATAGAACATAAAAATATTTCCTACATCCGTCATAATAAAAATTCTTATTTTAACTTGTCATTGCCAAGCGAATTTGAGCCTTTAAATTAATAAAAACGTTAAAAACTCGAAAACGTAGCGAGCCAAACCCCCATTTATTTCCGATTAATAAAACTCTAAAAAAACAAAAAAATAATATAAAGTGACCCTTATTCACATTGAAATAAGGTCGCTTTTCTTTGACAAGCAAAAGTGACCCTTATTGTCATTAGCATAAGGTCCAGATTGATCACCATTGTCACGTTTCGTTACGGAATTTTTCGTTACGGAATTTCTGGATTCGGTCTCCACGCTCTAGAAAGACCACGCTCTAGAAGACCCGCGATAGAAGCTATGCAATAGCTTAAAAATCTTTCCTCTCTATAATATTGGTATAGACGAATAAACCGAAAGTGATGTCGCTGCATGCAGCAGCACAATTATTCAGTATGCCGAAGCGTGTCGTGCCGCGCCATGCCATCAGTAGGCGTCGGGCCTAAAGCAGTGATGGCAGACCATTTACTCATTGTGGTTTCAAACGTAGCCAGGCGCTTTATGCTGTGTAAATTATTTCATAAAAAGCGGTGAAATAAAAAAGCTTGAGGAAACGTTCTAAAAATAAAAAATCGAAGATATGTGACATCCATCAAACCGCAACGGGCTCACATCGTGAAATACGGCCCAGTTCCTAACTGTGAGAGAGAGCGAACCATAGTCTACAAAACGAGCACAATATACGTGGGTAGCTATATCTAGTCAGGTGCACTCCTCTTGTCTGTCCCGGGATCACTGTCATAGTCCAATGGGAGCGCAATGAAACTACTGGAGATAGATCAGGCGCAGCACCTATGACTTAATGTGATTTTCTAGGCACAAGGTACCTCCCACACCACCAATTTTCAAACTCTGGGTTGCCACAGCAAAAATATCTTCTTACTGGAAAATCTGATTGTATCATAATGATTGATATGTTTTCAGAGCTATATACTACATGGCAGAATCTCTAACGCGTGGAGGTTTTACTGGAACGCGGTGTGAATCTTTAGCGTCCGCTATGAATAGTGACTGTACCTCGACAGACACACTCAAGATGGGTGGAACTACTGCTAAACCTGGGTAAGCAGAATTTACATACTGAGACACCTCGTGCCTTGGAAAGCACGGTGTAACCGTTGTCCTGGCTGTCATTTCAAGAGCTTTGACAACCGTTACGGGTAGTCAGAAGCCTGAGATCTGACACCAATCTTCCCAATAGGTATCATGTTACCTAGTCAGTGGTTTGTGGAGATCAGATAGGCAGGTGCTCCATGTATACGTATAACACTTTATTTTTGGGACAATCCCACCGCACTTTTCCCAAACCACTGCAACTCCTGAAAGCCAGAATCAACAGTGGCGACCACTAGTAAAGCGTCGAGGCAATGAAGCTCGACGAAGTCCCGGAGAATGAATTTAACTGTCTTGGATAACGCAACGAAAATAATCAGAAAATAATAATGGAGGAGATATAACACTTGTACAAAGCTACATCCAGATATCAAGTCAAGCAAGTCAGCCCCAATATACGTAGTTGGGAAAAGGCGCATCAGATTGATTGAATTGAACCTCTAGGGACCGTTCAAGTATTACGTAAGCACTATAGGGTGGCGGGGGGGGTCTATTCTTTGCTTATTTTTGTTGACATGGGGGGTGGGGGGTCTAGATGGTGATTACGTCAGCAGTAATTATTTACTTTTTTACACATAAACTACTAACTAAACTTGTCTATGCTTGAAACGCATATTCGGGGATTCCCACAAATTATGAATACGTTTCAGTGCTGCCAACTTAGCGCTTTGAGCGCCAGATCTAGCGCTTTTGTTGTTCAATAGCGCGTTCTAGCGCCTAGCGCTAAATCTAGCGCTTTTTGAAACTTTGGACTTTCGACGTGTTTAAGGCAAATTTCATCAACAAATAAATATAAGTTCAAGTCCAAAACTGATCAAGACCAACCTGACCAACTATATAATTCGGCGGCAGAAGCAATTGTAGTAGAATCAGACGATGGTGAATTAATTTATTTCCTTTATATAATAATTAAAATTGCAATAAAAATAAACACGTTATTATTTTATTAGGTATCACTAAACAAGAACTTTAATGAATTAACTCTTGTATATGACATATTTTGATTCAATAAAAAATACGTGTTTTCGTCCCTGTCTCAAATTATTGTGCATTTTGCTTGTATTTTTTTACAGCGACCATTTAGCGCTTTCTAGCGCGTTTTTATAGAGCTAACAGCGCGTTTTTGCTTAGACGAGTTGGCAGCACTGATACGTTTAGGTACTCGCTTAGAACCAAGTAGGGGGATTGAATCTCATGGATCGATAATGAAACAGAATAGGTACTTACACTAAAAGAAAAATGCATATACCAATGCTTAAGTAAGAGCTTTGCTTACTTTTGCTGACAAGGTGGAGGGGGGGATAAATAATTGTAATAAATCAGCTTACGTAATACTTGAACGGCCCCCTACCTAACCCTTTGGAGATTACAAGGATGATGTTTTGTTCATTGTGGCACACTTAACAGCTACGATTACATTTGAATCGAAATATAGCGCTATACGAACTATTTGCCATTACTGGATCATAGATGGACTAGAGGAGGCGAGTTTCAAATTGAATGACTTGCTATTGGAAATGCCTATTACATTTCTGACTTACGGCAATGAGGCAACGCTGCTGCGATTTCACAGGCCACAGGCGGCGGTAACCCTGACTGTTTTGAACTTTGTACCTTCTTTTTAATCTCCAACTCCATTTTATTCTATATTTTTTTCTTTCTTTCAATTCACTCTAAGCAAGTATGGTATTAGATCATCCATTATCTGTATGAGAAAAGGCCTTTGTGTTGCAGTGGGTCAGTTACAGGCTGATATTGTTATCTTCATTTCCCCTAGTGCAACGAAACCCACAAGATAATAATGTTCAATTTGCACCTAGCTATGATTGTATTGTTATTGTTTTCAGGTCGACTGGGATTTATTCACTTAAAACAAACAGCTGGTCGCCATTTTCTCAAGGCTAAGATCTTTTAATTATTATACAAATTTATTGAAAATCATTTCGTTTAATTTCGTATATATACGTAGGTATCTACAAAATTTTGCCCGAGACTTGTGTTTGACTTTGTCTGCGTAGCATTAGTACTTCGAATAGCTTAGTTTTTATGTATGAGACCTCCTTACTTTTCGAAATGAAAACTATCCTATGTCCTCTGGGTCTCAAAATATCTCCATACCAAATTTATCCAATTCGGTTCAGCGGTTTATGTCTGAAAAGGTAACAGAAACAGGCGTGGCATGTGTCAGACTCAGTGACACTTACCTAACCTTGTAGCAAAGCTAACCTGACCTTGTAGCAGAGCCAACCTAACCTTGTAGCAGAGCCAACCTAACCTTGTAGCAGAACTAACCTAACCTTGTATCAGAGCTAACCTAACCTTGTATCAGAGCTCACCTAACCTTGTAGCAGAACTAACCTAACCTTGTAGCAGAGCTAACCTAACCTTGTAGCAGAGCTAACCTGACCTTGTAGAGAGCAGAGGGCCGAGTCACCCACGTCCGTAGGAGTTTACCCTCTGATTCCCTACACGTGAGTAGTATATTATTGGGCATTCTATACCACTATCGGCAAGTTGCTCGGCGAGTGCGCCTCGCTGCCGATAGTGGTATAGAATGCCCAATAATTGATAATCTACTCGCCTCTCCACTCGACCGAGACAGTACATTGTACTGAGAACTTGATTTGGAACGATAATTCGAGCAAATCGATACTCGACTCGCCACTCAACTCGACCGATACACTCGAACGAGACAGTTCATTTTGTCGCGTACTGGATGAGCTTTACTCGACCATTGACTAGTAACTTACTCCTTACCACTATATTCCATACGTCTGACCAGTATGCGGCGTTTCGGAGAACGATGAACTGTCAACTATCAACTCGACTCTCCGTTTACTTACTGCACTCGACCGATCACTCGAGTTTGTATTCGCTGTTAACAGAATGTCGAGCGAGAGTGATGGTGGCCGATGATTGTAACAAACCAAAGCTTGTGACTAAAGCGTTAACGGGTTGTTACTGTAAATAATAAACAACTGTAACTTAGGTACTTGGTTTAATTATCATAAAATGTTGGTTTGTCTGGAAACAAAATATCAGCCGCACGCACGAGCTCTTGTAGTTTTCGCCACTGAGGAGAGTCCGCGTCGGTCTGGAACTTGATTCGGACGAGCGCTTTCTTCCACAGCTCGGCGGAGTCGGTGAGGCGAGCGTCGTCAGCCTTGTACACCTTGCAGTCGATGTAGTACTCTCCGTCGGTGCTCGTTGCTCGGCGCTCACAGCCGCTGGCTACGCGGTTCACAAAGAATGAAGTTAGGTGATCCGATGAATGTTCTTTGTGTGGGATGTCGCGGTTTTTACTGATGCCGAATATGTCCATGCCAGTGTTGGTTTTTTTACTGAAATAATAACGAAAACTGTTATTAGTTAATGTTTACAACGAGAGATGCAGGGGCAAACAAAAACGGTGTGTAAGCAGCGCACACAATCGCATAATATTTTATGAACGACACCACGGATATTTCTGTAGAAAATATTACAAGTGACTAATCAGCGAATGGAATACTTATGCAAATTGCACTATTATAATTCAATTAGTGGAAACGTACTACTTTACTATTTTAATTTAATCAGAACTAGGAGATAATAAATTCAAAATATTATTCACCTGCTACGAGTTACGGTTGTTGTTTGTGACTGCATCTTGCGTTTCCCATTGCTGTCTGCAGACGGTTTGCGACTGGCCTTCACTTTGTGTCCAGTGATCGATGCTTGCGAGTAATCACACTCAGAGTCTGACCTGAAATAAAGATAGAGGAAATGTAGTCACACAATTATTATTAATTAATCCAATGGAGTAATGTCCATTGCGCTGGGCATACTATAGGACACAAGTGTTCGGGCAAACACTGGTTCTCTAATATTTAAATGGGATAGCACTGAGACTGAGCTAACTATGTACAGATCGGGTGATCTGTGAAGTAACGCGCTCACAAACAAATATATGTAGTTATAAATGACAGGCTAATCACAAGTGTGATCCATGAAAACGAACAGACTATTTTATCAGACTTACATTATTTTCCGATCAGAAGTTCCACTCGGTTTGATGACTTGGCTGGTGATGACAGCAGCGGATGGCTATCGACAATGCCGTCACTGATATTGTAGGCGACACGGAGTGTTTGTAGACCGATTATACAAGAGCACTTCGTTGCACTTGCAGACTGCGAAAACTTTGTACCGAACAGAAAAACTTGTGGCTTATAAGTTAAAATCGAATTATAAGTTAGGAATGTTAAATCCACTACAATCAATCCGGTATTGCTTTGTTAAAGTAACTTTTTCTATAGTCGTATTATACGCGTTGGTAAAATGAAGACGAAGGAAAATTTTATACTGTATCGAATGTCGATGCAGCGAAATAAGCTAGGGCTGACCAAACGATAGCGTGAACGGAATCGCCACAAACCAGATAGATTTTATTATTTTAAAGAAGTAAATAAATGTTTCCAAGGTAATTATTTCATCATCTACATTTAGGTTTCGTGTAGAAAAAATGAACTTACTGCCGTCTACCGCGTACTTCTCTAGATTTCCTAAAATAAATAGATAATATAATTCCTGTAACTACGGTAACGGGCATGACGAAACCATGAACGTTATATGATATCGTCATCGTCATGTCGTCTATCGACATACTATGATATATTTTAATCGATTAAGTGCATTGTGTGAAATTTGTATATTTGAATGCCTACCAAGTTGTTACCAACCCTAACCAAAATAGCTGATTATTGTGATTGCGAAATAAATAATTATGTTTAGCACACGTGTAACAATTAGGCAATAACAACTTTTATGATGAAATATTTTTCTGCTTTGTAGACAAAAAAGAAAACAAAAAAAAAATCCCTAAAATATTATTTATTACCTCAAAGTCTCTCGGAGCGAGCACCTTTCTAAACTGTTACAGTACAATCAAGTTAATTATTATAAATAAATATTTAATTGATCTCACACCAGAAACAACAACAATTTCAGCTACTGGAGCAACTGTGTTCGTTATATCGGGGTGCTGAAATATACATACATATTTGGATTACGCAAATACATAATCTTATGTATGAATCATTTCATATTGTGCAGGTAATTATCAAATATAACACAACAATAATACGATAACTATTTAGAACATTACAATAATTATGACTATTTTTCATTCTAGAATTTACAGCTTTTTACCTAATTCTTCATCGGTACCAATAAACCATTTTTTTTAGTTTCAGATACATTCTGCCTAAACATAATATTAATTACTGACTTGCCTGTGAAGAATTATTAAATTACTTGAAGTATATCTACATATTTGGACCACGCAGATACACGTACTCTTATGTATACATAGTTTCATATTTTGCAGGTAATTATGAAATATATTTTTCTTCCCAGAATATACCATTATCTTACCTAATCAGATTATGTACCTAATGCATCCATCCATTTTTTTATTATTTCAGATACATCCTGCCTAAACATAATTACCGACTTGCCTGTGAAAAATTACACAAGGATCTTGAAATCAGCGTAAAATTGTCCTGACCAAGTTGTACTAATTATATAAAATATTTTGTCTGGTATACCTAAGACGGTGAATATTAGTTGTAAGTATTATCTAATCCAAATTTATTGAACTAATAATTTCAAGTGTTCTTTGATTTCAAACAATAATATAATGCCTCACTGCTCTGATTGTAAAGTATTTGTAGACAATCGTCGATGGTCTGGTCATTTACGTAGCAATGTACATAAAAACAATAGTTCTACCCCTATGTATGATAATGTTGCAATTATTAATTCTTCTTTTAAAGAACGAATCAAAAGTTACAAAATCATAGCGACAGGTGAACAAATACATAGTTTTCCTGAGGTGTTTCTCAAAAGTATTAGTACACAAGTCAAACATTTAATAGACAATTCAATAGAGAAACACACCTCTGTCAAAATAAATTTTGAACTGTTTGCTTCGTTTCTTATGTATAAAAATGATCAACAAGAAATAAAATCATTCCGTACAAACAACATTATTACACATTTTAATTACGATTTTGATTCTATTTATAAACTAACTATTGATTTACTACTAAAAAAAATTGAAGAATTTGAGGAAAGGGATAGTGGTTGGACTTTTTTATGCAATTCACATTTAGAATTAAATATTAATAAATATCAACCTCTCAGCGGATCTAAATTTTTAACTTTGCCGAAATTCATAAAAAGTAAAAGAGCTTGTTTGAATATTCGGAACAATGATGAGTATTGCTTTTTGTGGTGTGTTGTGGCGGCATTGTACCCCACAAATAGACATCCCGATAGGATTTCGTCTTATCCCCGCTTTCAGGATGTTTTGAATGTTAATAATTTGACATTTCCAATCACATTTTCGGACATAGCTATGTTTGAGAAAAATAATCCTTCTGTTAATATATATGTGTATGGTTTAAAAAACGAGAAGACAATTATTGGACCGCTTTATAAAACGTTGAATAATAAGTCTAATAAAAGTATCCATCTACTGTTTATAGAAAACAATAATAATTCTCATTACTGTCTTATCAAAGATTTATCTCGTTTAGTTAGAAATCAGATGACCAAACATCATGGTAAACTATATTTCTGTGAAACTTGTTTATTGTTTTTTCCAACGCTTAGTCAAATTGAATCCCACTTGTGTGGGGGGATCGTCACAGTTTTACCAGAACAAGGTTCATTTTTAAAATTTAAAAATTATGATAGGAAACAAAACATTCCATTCGTCATATACGCTGATTTCGAAACGTTACTTGAACCCATTTCCGGCGATGATTTCAACACCGCTAATACGTCATACTCTAAACGCCACGTGCCGGCTGCATTCGCTTACAATGTCGTGTCATCAAATAAAAATGATAGCGTTGAAGGCTATAGAAGTTATCGCGGCAATGATTGTGTTTCAAAATTTATAAATTTTCTTACTGAGGATGTAAAACAAATACATCAGATTATATCCAAAAGCGAGCCTATGATATTCACTGATGACAATTCTCTAGAGTTCAAACGTGCCGTTAGGTGTCATATTTGCGACAATTTACTCTTGACCGATAAAGTAAGAGATCATTGTCATATTACAGGCCTGTATCGAGGTGCAGCACATCGACACTGTAATTTGCAACATAAAGTACCAAAATTTATACCAATATTTTTTCACAATTTATCCGGGTACGATTGTCATTTATTTATAAAAAAGTTAGGCGAAATTCCAGGCCCAATTAAAATAATCCCTAAGACTAAAGAAAAATACGTCGCATTTACCAAATTTATTCCTATTGCTGATAATGAGTTTATTTGTATAAGATTTTTAGATTCATTCAACTTTTTAGGGACAAGTTTAGACAAGCTCGCTAAAACATTGCAGGTGGAAGATTTTGTTAATCTTCGATTTCATTTTTCTAAAGACAGACAGTTTAATTTATTGACAAGAAAAGGTATATATCCTTATGATTACATGACCAATTGGAAATGTTACGATCAAAAATCATTGCCGTCTAAGGGTAATTTTTATAATTATTTGACTAACGAAGACATTACAGATGAGGATTATAATCACGCATAGGCTGTTTGGGCTGAATTCAATATTAATAACCTCGGCGAGTATACTGATCTATACTTAAAAACGGATGTGCTTTTGTTAACAGACATATTTCAAAATTTTCGGAAAACCTGTAAACAATATTACAGTCTTGACCCAGCGTTTTACATTACTGCACCTAGTTTATCTTTCGATGCAATGTTGCTAAAAACGGGCGTTCAGTTAGAACTCGTGTCGGACTTAGCTATCATCAGAATGATACAAAGCGGTATACGCGGCGGTTTGTGCATGTGTTCCCATCGGCATGCTAGAGCCAATCACAAATACATGCCTGAATATAATCCTTCACAACCTGAGAGTTTCATAGTATATTTAGATTGTAATAATCTTTACGGTTTTAGCATGTGTCAGTATTTACCATACTCTAGTTTCAGATTTTTAAGTGATAACGAATTAGCAAATTTTAATGTTACCACTATAGAGGATAACGCAAACTGGGGCTTCATATTAGAAGTCGATCTATTGTATCCCGAGCATTTACATAATGACCATAATGACTTACCATTTTGTCCCGAAAAATGTGTACCCCCGGGAGGTAAAACAAAGAAATTAATAGCAAATTTGTATAATAAGTACAACTACGTGATTCACTACGTTCATTTAAAAAAATGTTTAGAACATGGTTTAATATTACGTAAAATTCATAGAGCAATTACTTTTAGACAGAGTCCATATTTAAAACAGTACATAGAGTTAAATACTCAATTAAGACAGAAAGCAAAAAGTTCCTTCGAACAAGACTTTTTTAAGTTATTAAATAACAGTGTTTTTGGAAAAACATTAGAAAATACTGAAAATAGAGTAACCGTACATTTAGTTAATCAATGGTGCGATCAGTCCAATCGAACTAAGAAATTTATATCCGCTGAGAAACTTATAGCCAACCCCTATTTCCACAGTGCATCTATTTTATCAGAAAATTTAGTTGCAATACAAATGAAACCTGATCAAATTATTTTAGATAAACCTATATACATAGGTTTCACTGTATTAGAACTTTCAAAAGCACACATGTATTACTTTCATTACAATATTGTAAAGCCTTTTTATAAAGATCGAGTGCAGCTATGTTACACAGATACCGATTCCTTTGTCTATAAAATATACACCAACGATTTTTACAATGATTTGAAATATAATTTTTTACAATATTTTGACAGCAGTAACTATGAAATCACAAATGATTTACAGATACCGCTAAAAAATAAAAAGGTTCCCGGTCTCTTTAAAGATGAAATGGGAGGAAAATATATTACTGATTTTGTTGGTTTGAGATCGAAACTTTACTCTATAAGAACCCCTAATAGTATCATTAAAAAAGCAAAAGGAGTAAAATCATGCGTGGTCAGGGATTTAAACTTATCAGACTATGAAACCATTTTATTTAATGGTGGAGTAATCCGGAGAAAAAATAATATGTTTAAATCAATAAAGCACGAAATATTTACTCGGACTGTCAACAAAGTTGCTTTATCTAGAAATGATGACAAACGATCGATATCTGTGGATCAAATATCAACCCGAGCCTGGGGGCATGCATTTATTTTTAAGAATGAATTACTTTGATCATAATTTTAAGTTAAGTGTTACCTACTCATAGTTTAGTTTTAGGAAATAATAAATGTTAATATTATACAAAAAATGAAATAAAGTGTGAATTATTATAATTATTGACTTGTTTTATTTCTGAAATCCTGTGTATTTCAAAATATCATTACACTTTTTTTTTTTTTTTTAAATCGGTAAACAAAGTTAACACTGATTGCAGTTATCTCACTATGCACCTAAAATACCATGCATCATAAGGTTGATTTTCGAATAACTAACGTTTTACGATTAAGTAACATGCTTACAAGGCGTTGTTTGTCATTGTATAAGTGTTACCTACGTTGCAGTTCATTGGCCTTAGTCTTGAGACACAAACGCTTAGTTGACAATATTAGTATGACTTGTAATTATTTAGTTATTTTGTCATCATTTACGAAATATTATTCGGCGCGAACACCTGTTTAATATTTTTTTAACTTCCATCAAAAGTTATCATGTCGGTGAGTAAAATATTTTTAATTCGTTTTTTTATGATTGTTTTATAATTAGAGATTGTGTTCGCAGCTGTGTTGTGTTGCATTTTTCCAGAGCCTTTTGTCACTAATCTAAAGTAAATCTAGACTTTCTCGATTGAAAACCCAATTAAAACGCTATACTAGCGGAATAGTGGTATAAATTGTATTTATATTTTGTTCCAGAATTCTGACACCGAGATTGTATTCAGCCAGTATGCTCAGGATCCTTACGAGGGATTCTCCGAGATGTTTCGCAGTGAACCCGGGCAAAGCAAACAAGTCACGAAAGATAAAAAACCAAAACAACGGTGCAGGGAAAAATCGATAAAGCAAAATCCTACAAAATCCTTCGTTATGAGTCGACTACATCGAAAAGGGATTAAGTTAATAAAAATTTCAGTGGTAGATCTGTGTAACAACAATCCTCAAACCATAGACAGTGATAGTGACAGTGAAAACGTTATTATAAACGCTCAATATATTGTTCAAGATCCCATCGACAGTGTTATGGACGAAACTGAGTCTTTAGTTAAGAAAATATCAAAATCTTTAATAGGTACTGACTTTTATTAACCGTTTTTGTAAAGTAGTTAATATTTGTATTTTCATTATGATGTTTTTATTTAATTTTGTATTAGGTTGTGTTATTTGTGGAGTAGCGTGGGGGTGTTTAACAAAATAAAAGCAAATTTACATTATTTTGATTTTTATTTAAAAACCTTAAAACCAATAATCTAAATACATTACACATATGAGTACATACATTTATACCCATTCTAAATATTTCCTTAAACAAAGCACATTTTTAAGAGCACAATGCTTTAGATGTTTATTACAATTCAAATTAGATCTTCCTTCACAGTATTTTTTATGCAAAACAGAGAAACTAAGACATTGTTCTGTACCAAGGTCTGATACTTTACAATTCACACACAGTTCCTTTATCCAATTCACCTTCTCCAAACCATTTACAATAATTTCCTTATTTTCTAGATATGGAACGATTATACGCCGAAATTCTCTATAGTCAATATATCCTTCATTCCAATAAATACCTCTATTTCTTTCCAACCATTTAACTTGTCTCTTTTCGTCACTTGTTAAGTATTTAAACAAGTATGGCGGTTTTATTAAAAATGTTTGCGTATAATCACGACTTGCAAAAGCTAATTCTTTTATTATAAAATTATTGTTCAGGTCTTTAAACCCTTGAACATCTAAAATAATAGTATTCGGATTCATGATATTTTTCTCACAGTATTACTCAATGGCTTGTACTCAATTATGCAGTCGTTCAATATAAGACAGTATGCAGAAGTTTGATCTGGTATATCGGAATCACTCTCAATTTCCACTCTTACATCCACAATAGGACCTGTCTTTACATTATCAGCTTGTCTAGAGCAATCTATGACAAATAGCGGCGCCAAATCTTTGAATTGTTTCTCACTTAATAAGGGTTCCGAGCGACGTCCGTAATAAGACTGTTGAAATCTGATGTATTGCTCGTATAATAAAGCGATTCTGTTATTCGCGAAGCTGACATTTAGGTTTTCATACGGGAAGTAAGTTGAGTTTAAGTATACTCTAACGTCACGAACATGACAGTGATCGAACTGGGACATATCAGAACTTGAATTGTTTTTTCTATTTGTTTGTAGACCCATAATTATGTATCTTGGTTTCTCTATTTGTGAGGAAGTTTTGATAGACCAGGTATGTTTTGTAGTTTTAGGTAAAGCTGGATATTCGTACAGATCCCAATTTCTGAATATCATCTGGAGTGGTCGATCTTTTTCTAACAGTTTTAGCAAACTTATTTTTTCTTTGTCGGACACTTTAACATGCGGTACACGCCAGATGATTTTATTTATCTGAACGTCGTCTACAAATTCCCCGGTGTTAAGTTTCACAGCATTCAGATTAGTGTTACTTCGTAGCAATATCAGTTCGTGCCTACTATTTATCACGACTTTCTTGAAATCTTCTGCAAAACCGATAATGTTACAGAGGGGTATAGAAGCAGAAAAACTACCCCCATTAATATTTTTTATTCCATCGATATTCCAGCCCCATGCATTGGCTATCTTTGATTCACCTTCACTCATTGATATTAACGATTTCATGGTGGTAGTTATGCCAGCGTTTTTTATTCTATCAATTTCCACTCCATTCAGCTCATATCTTATATCTTGGAATAAGTAGAGTAGAGCATTATTCGTAAAATTAACACTAGTGGCTTTCTCTTTCATATCCTTTTTACTTACGACAACAGTTCCTTCCAAATACAAGGTACTAGCTGAGGGAAGTATATACAAGTCCTGTTGGTTAATAGGTATGCGGATTTCATCGTTTCTATTGAAACTAGTTACGTAGGGCTTGTAAGAATGAAATTCGATTCCTTCAACAGTGTTGTCATAAGTCGGAGCAGATAAAACGTCTAAGATATTCATTTTAGCAAACCGATCGCTTTGAGAAATGCCTTGTTTTCTTTAGTTAATTTAATTTTCTTCTTAGAGCGAGCTCTTATTTGGTTGGAAGCTTGAGCGGAACTGATATTTTTGATTTGTTGATGCATATATTTATTGTAGTCAATCATTTTTTTCTTCTGAGATGCAAATACAGCTGCACTTCTTCACCGCGCAAATTGATTAAGCGGTTATTTATATCTAACAGCCTGATATGTATACAGCTAATGTTGTTTTGGTTAATTGGAAAGTATATCGCGTTTTTCGGGATTTCTATAATTCTATATCCGGGAGGCACGTTGAGAGCAAATTCGTGGATAATGTGACTGGGTTCTCCGTTTGTGTACGAGCCGCTTACAATATCACATTCGATCCTGATCACTGTTGTAGGTAAAATGTTGACTGGAAAGTGCGATACATGCCATTTATTTGCTTTTAAGATCTGCTTATTAAACCCTAACAAATTCCTAAACGTACCTTCTTTATTAAAATTTATGTCTTTTGTACAATATACAGCAGCTTTTAAAGTATTGTTATTGCACTGTAGTTTGATTGATGCATCTTTCATTTCAGATTTTAAATAATCATTAATATCTTGCAATTCATAGGTGCCGTCAGGTATTTCAATAACTTCGTTAGAACCATAATAGAACTTATTATTCGTTTTGTCAATGTTTGGAATAGAATTAAATGTTGCGAAATGCAATAAGGCACACTCATACTGTTCATATAGTTGCAACGTGTTAGGATAGTAAGTAGATAAAGTTGACGAGTTTCCAGTTATCGATAATGTGACTGACATCTTGCAAATGATTCAAATAAAAGAAAAGCATAAGTTTTATACGTTTTATTTCCAAAAATTCCATAGATATTCTAAACATAAGTGTCCACAATTTACAGTGTTGAATTTCTGATATCTTGTATAATTATAAAAAACATTACAATTCTTAAAATATCGCATTAATTCCGTTGGAGGTTTTAAATCTCCAAAGCTATCAAAATATTCACAATAATTGCATACTTTTACATAAGCTACCCAATGCGTGCCTTCGTTCTTAGAGTCGTCCAAGTTAACGACACCACATTCAACCCGTTTTGGCGTCCTTGGTAACTGATCCTTCATGTATACTCCTCGAAAGTGAGGGATGTTGCGTGCATACCTTTGGATGTCTATATTAGTGAGAGGACGATTAGGTAGCTTATTTTTCAGTTTTTTGAAGACTTAATGAATAAACCATTACCATTTTTATGTGACTTAATGTACAAGCCCTGGCCTAACTTTAAAGACTCCATAGCCTTATTATGTCGTTGTGTTTCTCGCAAATTTTGCTGACCTGCTTTGTAATCGTTAACAGTTTTTGCAATACCAGCCGCACCACCAGCTAAAGTTCCTAAAGCTGATAAACCCGCAAAAATTGGGATTAAAGGTAGAATACCTCCAGTCTTTGGTAAGGGTATCACTCGCGGCACTCGAATTTTCTGAATGCATGGGATTATTTTTTTTGCTGCTGAGTAAGCAGCGTTAATTAAAGCTTTACTGTCCTTTGGATTCAGTTTCTTTATTTTTGCTTTTATTTTTGACACGAAACTTTTAAACGTTTTAATGCCAGAACCAGATTTCAGTTTGGCTTTCATAACTTTGCTCACTAACCATGAACTAAGTTTTTCACCTTTCCCAGCATCGCTCGATTTAAGTCTTTGTTTAGCCATATTTAGTAGTTGCAAATCAGCTTTGTGGCGATTGGGTAAGTCTGTATGGTTTGCATATGCAATGTCGTGATGCATACAAGCTTCGTCTAGCTTATTTACACCTCGGTCACCTCGTAATAAACGTTTCTGCAATTTAGTTCCGGGACCGCAATAATTGTAGCCGGGTAAATGAAGTTCGAACGGTAGATTATTAATTAAGGTATTAACAAGTTCACCTCCTTGCATTGTCTAATGTGTAATGAGAGAAATGATGCAAAAGTAATCGTTATATAATTATTTTAATCCACTATTGCAGTTTTCTCGATCCAACTATTTTCTTCGTTGTTTAGACCCAACCATTTCACAAACATTTTTGATCCTTTTCTTTTTAAAACCCTTTCTATCAAATAAATACCAGGATAGTAAGATTTCTGAAGTTCTTGCTCGTAAAAGGTTCCCATTATGGCTTGCTTTCGCTGATCTTGTATATGATATGTTACTGGTATGGTATGATTAATTTTTTTTATAGTAAATATTTCAGTTGACCAATTAGGTGTATAACCTTTTTCAAAATGGTGTTTGTATTTACTGATACGAACAAAGTCACCTACTTTGAACTTAGGTTTTCTACGGACGGTTACATGATTTAAGGCTTTTTTAATATTTTCTTTTATAACAGACTCGCAAGATTTATTTACTTCAATTGGTTTAAATTTAATGGTACGATGTTTTGTGTTGTTATATATCTTTAACGTAACCTCTAACGGTATACCTAACCACATATAGTTTCCGTTCAGACTAAAATATTTATATATTTTATTTTTAAGAGTTTTAATCAGTCGCTCTACGATCGAAGCTTTTTTGGTAGAAAACGTTGAGTAATGGTTAACATTGTAAGTCTTCATAAGCGTTTGAAATGAGTTGTTATAAAATTCTGTTCCCATATCAGTTTGTAAATTAACCGGTTTGCGATTGCTGTTAATCAGTATTCGTTTAAATGCATGAGTAACATCAAGTTTATTTTTTGATTTTAATGGCTCTGCCCAAGCGTACTTTGAGAAGCAGTCAATCACCACTAAAATGTAATTATGACCTTTATTATATTTTCTTAGATTTTGCATGTCCATCAGATCAGCTTGCCACAAGTCATCGATCCCCTTTAGAATGACAGGACGTCTAACGAAATTTCTTCGTGCTGCTTTATGTATTTCATTAACAATTTGCTGTTTTGCCATTACGGAGTTTTTTGTAGTAATTTATCTACCTCTGCTTTGGTATAAAACTTATCTTCCAAATGAGTTGAAATCTCAGGTATCTTTGCTTTTAAAGTAGCCTGAACTGTGTCCTTTGTGTCTTTTATGATTTGAGAGCGCAATGAACCAATCATGTTATTAAATTCTTTTAACATATTAGCATTCAATCGATCTACATAATCCTTGTTCACGGTCAGGTTATTTAATTCTTTTAACATGTTAGCATTCAATCGATCTACATAATCCTTGTTCACAGCATCGCCTGCTTCTACTGGAGATCGGACTCCTCTTAATCTTGATGTTTTTAAATCAAAATCTCCGTTTTCTAATTTTAACAATGCGTTCTCATTAAACTCAAATAACTCTGATAAACGCATTCTTTTGTGAATGTAGTGTCCGAATTTGTCTACGTTCATATTTAAGGTGTATTGTATCGAGAAGCTGATAATAAAATAAACACATTTTAAAATATTTATTTATTTATAACTTTACTTTCACGCAATTCTTCAATGATAGATATAATTTCATTATCTAATCCTGTGTTACCAGCATCTCGAGATGCAATTAGTAATTTTAATCTATCTACCAATTCATTTGGATCGTCCCAATAAACAAAATCAACATTTTTCTTCCACATTTTTGTAAAGGGTAGTCCTTTTCCTTTCGTTTGGTGGTCCTGAATTGTACTTCGTAGTTGGAATAGAGGCTTAATAATTTGCAAATATTTTTGTCCTTTATTACTTTTGATTGGTTTACCGGGCTCATAGTCCCGTCGATGTGCGTTTGTGTCAAGTAGCATCGACTTATAATGTTTCATATCACTCTCTGTAACCAAGCTTAAATCGGCATTCTTTTTCAACAGCAACTGTTTTAAACCAGGCGTATTTCGGTATTTGCGTCCAGCTACGATGATATACTCATCACTGATCGTTATACGAGCAGAACCTAACATCAATTTTCCGCCCTCTTTTCTGACACCAAACGGAATATCGGTCAGAGCTTCTGAGGACACTGACCAGGATGACGAATCAATACCTTGGTTGTTTTCAACTAATGATTTGTACGAAGAGTCACTTTCGATATCAGATTCATATTCGTCTTCATTGTCGTTATTATCATTGGTTCCTTTACTAATTGTGGGTACTTTTTGCAAAGTTTTATCGATAAACGGAACTTCGGTTTCTTCATTTTCTTTATTATGCGGAACACAAGCCTGCTTACTGACATTAGCAATTTGGTTGAGTGGTTCTGTTACCGGCTTGAAAACTGATTCCAGTACTTGCTGATTGTTAAGCTCAGCATCTCTCATCTTTCGCACCTTCTTCTTAACAGCATCTGCAGCCTCAACAATTTGTCTTTTCAGTGATTTTTCCATAGTAACAAAAAGTTCGTGATTGATTAAGCGTTGTCTGAAGAATAATAATATCGCGAGGGTAACACTCTTAAATATAAATATTTTTAATCAAAGACAACAAAAGTGTCAAATTTATTTCTATAACATCCTTTATTTTTGGAGCAATCCTTATTAATCACTACATAATTGAAAGGTTCACTCCATATTTTCGAACACATTTCACGAAATTCAATCCATGTCATATCAGTGTTGACATGTTCTTCATAAATATGCCGTAAATTAATTTCATCTTGTTTAAAAAGTATGATTAAGTTCGCATTATCTCTTACTAACTGCTTGGGGATTTTACTATATGTTTGGTTCAGATAAAAACAATCTATGCATTTGTGTCTTCCCATTGCAAAATAATCACGCATGTTATTTTGATTTTCACAAGCAACATCATCAAAAATAATCACGGAGTTGGGTTTTGCGTCCTGAACGCTTAGTACTTCCTCATTTCCCTGATATTTCTGGAGGGAAATACCGGGAACCCGTTGCAAAACTCTTTCTAAGAAAATGTACTTAGGTTGGTGCAGAGTTTTTGAATAAACATAAACATTTTCAAATCTTAATCCATTTTCGTGTATAAGAAGGCCAATTAATAAATTGGTTTTTCCACAATTGGATGGGCCACAAATGATACATCGTACTGAGTTAGGTAATAATTCCCCATGACGAAAACTAGTCTTACAAATATCATCGCAGACTGTATCAACATGCAGCGATTGCGGTTGTTTTACAAATTTCATGATTACTGTTGGAAATGAACCGATTAAAAATGAGTGAATGTATATAGTACGTTAACATTTATAAACTTACCACAACCTCTTTTGCGTTACTGGTCATTGGTCGAGTGGATTGTTCATTACTAAGCATTCTGTACCACCCTTCAGAGCGATAGCAAACTCGCATGATCATTGGTTGTATACAGTTATACACTAGAGAGTAAGTAAACGGAGAGTTGATGGATGATCATCGTTGCTCATCAAGTACGCAGCAAAATGTACTGTCTCGGTCGAGTTTATCGGTCGAGTGGAAAGGCGAGTCGATTATCAATTATTGGGCATTCTATACCACTATCGGCAGCGAGGCGCACTCGCCGAGCAACTTGCCGATAGTGGTATAGAATGCCCAATAATATACTACTCACGTGGTCCCCGGGTGGTGCAAATCAGGTGACATCTGGTGGTAGGCTTCGGCCGAAGGCTTGCGACCACCCACCGGGCAAAGACGTACCGCCAAGCGGCCTAGCCGTGTTCCGGTATGATGCCCGGTGTAGCCACTAGAGGAGTTGGGTCGAGACAGCTGTTCCACTGCAGGCTGACTAGCCTGACGCGCACTGTTATGGACGTATCGGGAGACTAGTCGCGGAGGGTAGCGGGATCCGAGGCACGGTGCGCCGCTGGCCGACCGCAGGTAGTTGGGGGCCCAAGTAGTGTGCCAGCCACACACGAAAGGCTGCCCCGCCAACTGTCGAAAAATCCCGGAATGCACCATCGTGCTGGTTGGCGACCAGATGGGGAGGGCCCGATGGACATTCCGGGGGGGCTCGGGCGTCCCCGCAGTCTCCAGACTAGTGCCCCAATGATGGCGGCCTTTCATTGCGTGTCTGTAGGTTAGCAGCGTGGAACCTCGTCTCAGTTCCTTCTCCTCTCATCCATTCACTCTTCAATTTATGATATGAAACCGAAAAAGAATACTGGAGCTAGACAGCGGCTGCACCCCCTCCCCCACAAAGTGCACCTCACCAACATTAGAGGTCTGCACTCAAATCTCTCTGCAGTCCACTACCACCTGGAGGCTGAGAAACCAGCGCTGTTTTTTCTTACGGAGACGCAGATAGCGAGTCCTTCAGACGTCTCGTACTTATCATACCCAGGGTTTACCCTGGAGCACAATTTTAGAACACGCGCGGGTGTATGTGTGTACGCCCGTGACGACACTTGCTATCGGCGTCTCCGTAACCTTGAGGACTCCAGATTCTCAACGCTGTGGGCTCTCGTGGACACAGGTCTGGATAAAATTATCTACGCCTGTGTCTACCGTTCGCATTCAGGAGATCAGGAGACAACCAGGCTCACAGAGTACCTTAGTGAGGCGGCTGATGCGGCACAGCAACGGTACCCTTCCGCCCAATTAGTGTTACTGGGGGACTTCAATGCCCACCACCAGGAGTGGCTCTTCCCATACCGGTGCACTGACCATGCTGGACGGGAGATGCGTAAGCTTTCGCTTGCGCTAAATCTAACCCAGCTGGTCCATGGGGCAACAAGGGTGCCGGATGTTGATTCGCACACGGCCAATTGCTTGGACCTTCTGCTGACAACAGATCCAGACAGATACTCTGTGTCGATAACTTCACCTTTGGGTAGTTCAGACCACTGTCTGGTGAAGTCTGTGTCCGTCTACTCCCCGCCCGATCCCAGCCCAAGAGGCACCCGGCGGGTTTGGCGGTACAGGTCAGCAGATTGGGATGGCATGCGATCTTTCTTCGCATGCTATCCTTGGCAGCCCACTTGCTTCTCGTCGGATGACCCATCGTCATGCGCTGACGCAGTGACAGATGTGTTGCGTCAGGGGATGGAGTACTACATTCCGTTCTCTGACGTAACGGTGTCCAGCGTTGACCGGCCATGGTTTGGCGCCGAATGTCATTGCGCCGATGCCCTTAAGCATGAGGCATACCTGGCATGGGCCGACGCACGATCGCGCAAGGCGAGTGACGTGGATCAGAAGAAGAGAGCCTACAACAGGGCTGCCAAGTCCTGCAAGAAGGTGTTGCGAAGGGCTCGGTTCGACCACATTAGCCGAATAGGCACCAAACTTGCTTCTTACCCAGCAGGTAGTAAAGCGTTTTGGTCCCTGGCTAAGTCGGTCGAATCGAACTTCTGCCGTCCCTCACTACCACCACTGCTGAAACCTGATGGGTCACTGGCCCACTCCGCTGAAGAGAAGGCAAATTTATTTGCCTCTCTTTTTGCGGAATCTTCGCGTCTGAATCCTGGTGATTCGCGGCCCCCTCCTTTTCCTGATGGATGCGAGACGAGTATGTCGGACATTCGCATCCATCAAAAGGACGTCCGTAGGGTGCTGCGAAACCTCGACGTGAATAAGGCTAGTGGCCCTGACAGAATACCAGCTATAGTTCTTAGAACCTGTGCGCCTGAACTGTCTCCGATCTTGACACGCCTATTCCGCCTTTCATATGAGACTGGAAAAGTGCCGAATGCTTGGAAGCAAGCCAACGTACAGCCCGTGCCCAAGAAGGGCAGTCGAGCTGACCCGGCTAATTACAGACCCATCTCTGTAACCTCCATACTCTGTAAGAGTATGGAGCGTATACTAAATACTAAGCTCCTGGCATACCTAGAAACTAATGATATCCTTAGCGACCGCCAATACGGCTTCCGCCGAAATCGGTCTACTGGGGATCTTCTAGCGTATGCCATTCACATATGGAGTGAGGCCATTGAGAGGCACGGGGAAGCGCTTGCCGTCTCCCTCGACATCTCGAAGGCTTTCGATAGGGTCTGGCACGAAAGCCTTATTGGTAAGCTTCCTTCATTCGGTCTGCCCGGTGGTCTGTGTGATTGGATTGCAGACTTCCTGAGGGATCGGTCCATTCGAGTGGTTATCGATGGCTGCTCGTCGGATCAATTGGATATTAATGCCGGCGTCCCTCAGGGGTCGGTACTCTCGGCTACATTGTTCTTGTTGCACATCAACGATCTGCTAAAACCCGGCACCTTTGGGTATGCAGACGACAGCACTGTTGCTGAGAGATACTTGTCCAACGCACGTGCTACCGGGCCACTGATCCGGTCTCTCCGTGAGGCCATGGTGGAGCGTTTAAACTTGTCCTTGCAGGCAGTCTCCGATTGGGGTGATGCCAATCTGGTCAAGTTTAATGCTGCTAAAACCCAGGCGTGTCTTTTTTCCGCTAAAAAGAGCCAATTTCACCCGGCTCCAACTTTCCGTGATGTAACCGTGCCAATAACGGACCATCTTGAGCTTCTTGGCGTTACGCTGACATCAACTCTCAATTTTGGGCCATACATTGAGGCAAAGGCTCAGCTGGCTGCCAAAAAGTTGGGGATCCTTGCGAAGGTGCGAAAGTACTTCACGCCGGAACAGCTGCTCAACTTGTATCAAGCGCAAGTTCGATCGAGCATGGAGTACTGTTCTCATCTCTGGGACGGATCTGCCAAATATCAGCTAGATGCACTAGAGTCGATCGAAAAGCGGGCCAAGAGACTCATCGGCGATGAAGCACTGGTCAAATCAAAGCTCCAGAGCCTTGAACATCGTCGCCGAGTTGCCAGCTTGTCGGTATTTTATCGGTTACATTTCGGGGAGTGTGCGATGGAATTGCATGATTTAATTCCGCCCAGCCCGTTCCATCATCGGACAACCAGACGCACGGTGATGCGTCATCGGTACATGGTGGACATCCCACCCATACGCACAAAACGTTTTGGGGACACTTTTATTATGCGTACAGCTAAGGAGTGGAATTCCCTGCCGGAGTCTGTGTTTCCCGATAGCTACAATCTAGGGGTCTTTAAGTCAAGAGTGAATAGGTTTTTTCTAGGCAAGCGTGCTTCACCGTCGACCACATCATCGCTTTCCATCAGGTGAGATAGTGGTCAAGCGCGAGCCTATTGACAATAATAAAAAAAAAAAAAAAAAAAAGAGCTAACCTAACCTTGTAGCAGAGCTAACCTAACCTTGTATCAGAGCTAACCTAACCTTGTAACAGAGCTAACCTAACCTTGTAGCAGAGCTAACCTAACCTTGTAGCAGAGCTAACCTAACCTTGTATCACAGCTAACCTAACCTTGTATCACAGCTAACCTAACCTTGTATCAGAGCTTTTTTTTCTTTTTCTTTTTATTCCGAGGTGGAAAATCCTCATTGGATGTCCTCCGCCCTGGGGGGGGCGGGGGGGTCTGTCAGACTCGTACTGACTAAAAACCACCCCGGTGTTCCATCTCACACCTACACCGGGGGTCGCGGGAACCCCCGGCTAGTGCCGGCCCGCCTCTGCGGGCCACGATCTCGGGTTGGGGGGGAGTGAGGTATTGGACTCCCCCCGCGACGTCTCAGAGGGGCGCGCGTGGAACACTACGCGCCACCACCTCGGGTCCGGGTGTGTGGGGGGCGACAGACGTCCCCGAGTCCGTCGCCCCTGGACCCATTTAGGGGGACTGGAAGAGGGCGTTGTCCGCCCTCCGCCGACGCCCGGCGCGTCTGCTGCGGATTGGGTTAGCGGATGAAATCTCCCTCTCCCTCTCCGCAGCCTCCTTCTGCGAGACGACTGTTTCGCAGAAGGATACCACCGCGTTCCAGGACTCCTCGCTACCGACCATAGACTCGACTACAGCCGGCAGCGACAGGTCACTGCCTACTTCAGAGATGAGGTCACGGCGTGGCTCCTCCCAAGCGGCACACTCTGCCAGCGTATGCCGCGCCGTGTCCTCCCGGCAGTCGACGCAGTGGTGACACCGGGCGTCCGGCTCCCTGTTTATGCGACACAGGTACTTTCCGAAGCAGCCATGCCCCGAGAGCACCTGCGTCACCCGAAACGACAGGGAGCAGGGACCTTGTATCAGAGCTAACCTAACCTTGTAGCAGAGCTAACCTAACCTTGTAGCAGAGCTAACCTACCCTTGTATCAGAGCTAACCTTATATTGTATCAGAGTCAACCTAACCTTGTATCAGAGCTAGCCTTACATTGTATCAGAGCTAACCTAACCTTGTAGCAGAGCTATCCTAACCTTGTAGCAGAGCTAACCTAATCTTGTATCAGAGCTAACCTACCCTTGTATTTGAGCTAACCTAACCTTGTATCAGAGCTAACCTAACCTTGTAACCTAACCTTGTATCAGAGCTAACCTAACCTTGTAGCAGAGCTAACCTAACCTTGTAGCAGAGCTAACCTAACCTTGTATCATAGCTAACCTAACCTTGTATCAGAGCCAGCCTAACCTTGTATCAGAGGAGCTAACCTAACCTTGTAGCAGAGCTAACCTAACCTTGTATCAGACCTAACCTTATATTGTATCAGAGTCAACCTAACCTTGTATCAGAGCTAACCTAACCTTGTAGCAGAGCTAACCTAACCTTGTAGCAGAGCTAACCTACCCTTGTATCAGAGCTAATCTAACCTTGTATCACAGCTAACCTAACCTTGTAGCAGAGCTAACCTATCAGAGCTAGCCTTACATTGTATCAGAGCTAACCTAACCTTGTAGCAGAGCTAACCTAACCTTGTAGCAGAGCTAACCTAACCTTGTATCAGAGCTAACCTACCCTTGTATCAGAGCTAACCTAACCTTGTATCAGAGCTAACCTAACCTTGTACGCATGGGAAGCTGGAGAAGACGGACCATAACGCGTTCAGCAATGACTGTGCTGTTAGGAAAAGATGGGACGAGATAGCGAGGACAGCAGTAGCGTACTGCTAAGGTGGTCCCGAGGTATACTCCCGCGTCGAGAAATGCAAGACCATACCGTGTGGCCCAAGCGAACCTTCAACGCAAGGAACTGGCGGCCACCGAACTCTTTCTAGAGGCCAGTGAACGTAAGATCTCGTGGGCACTCGTGATCCAGGAGCCGTATGTGGGGGGGGCAAGGAGTATGAAGAGCTACCGAGGTTCGCGAATCTATCAGTGCGAGGTTGATGGAAGTGGGAGGGTAAAGGCGGCAATTGCCGTCTTTGACGATGACCTGGATGTCATTCCCTACCCGAAACTCACCACAAATAACATCGTTGTGGTGGGAATCCGGACCAAAGCCTGGGAGATCGCAGTAGTCTCTTACTACTTCGAGCCAGACCAACCCATGGGGCTATACCTGGATCAGTTGACCCAGATCAAAAGGGAAGTGGCCACCGGAAGGTTGCTAATAGGGGGCGACGCAAACGCGAAGAGTCCCTGGTGGGGCAGCACTCTAGAGGACCCCAGGGGAGCCGAGATGTCCGGGACCCTGGAGGAACTACAGCTTCAGGTGCTGAATACCGGAGATATACCTACGTGTTTGACTTGGTGGATGGATGGCGGGTCGACACTGGTGCAACGAGCTCGGACCACAACACAATCTTTTTCAATGTTGGGATTGTAAGGGAAAAAGGGACATGCATTATAAGAGCAACGAGAATATATAATACTAAAAAGGCAGATTGGGATGAATTTAGACAAACATTACAAAATTTTTAATTATAAAATAATATTCAGTTAGAAAACATAAATAACATACTAAATAAACAAGACTTAGTAATTAAATATAAAAATGCAATTGAGAGTGCTTGCGTAGCCTCTATCCCAAAAATTAATAGTAAAGTAAAGCTTGCCATCCCGTGGTGGTCCGAGGAACTAGCTGCGTTGAAGAAGGATGTTGCCAGGAAGAAGAACCGCATCCGTAACGCCGCACCGGTCCGAAGAGCGAAGGTCGTGGACACGTACCTGAAAGCGAAAGAACTGTATGAGTGCAAGGCAAAACAAGCCCAGACCACCAGCTGGAAGGAATTCTGTAGAAAACAGGACCGCGAGGAGTATGGGAGGGGGTATACCGGATCATTAGAAGGACCGCCAGGAGAAAGGAAGATCAGACCCTACTTAAAGATGGTGCATTCTTAAACCCAAAGGAGTCGGCCGCCCTACTAGCCGACACATTCTATCCTAGGGACACAGCAGAAGAGGACAACTCGGACCACAGGCTCACCAGGGAAGCTGCCAGTCGGGTAAACGAGTGGCAGCATGGTGCATATCATGACCCACCGTTTACGCAGCTGGAGCTCACCACAGCCGTGGAGCGTTTTAATCCGAAGAAAGCCCCCGGAGCGGATGGATTTACGGCCGATATCTGTAGTCGAGCGATCAACCAGGACCCGGACACTTTTCTTGCCCTGTATAACAAATGCCTTGAGTTGGCGCACTTCCCGGACATCTGGAAGGAGGCTACGGTGGTCGTCCTCAGAAAACCGGGCAAGGATAACTACATGAACCCCAAGTCATACAGACCTATAGGCCTACTGCCGGTCTTGGGGAAGGTCCTGGAGAGGATGATAGTGGCACGGATTAAATGGCAGCTTGTGCCGCGGCTCAGTACTCGGCAGTTTGGCTTTATGCCCCAGAAGAGCACCGAGGACGCCCTCTTTACGCTGGTGAAACACGTGCAGGACAAGTTAAGGCTGAAGAAGCTAATTGTCCTTGTATCATTAGATATAGAGGGCGCCTTCGATAGTGCATGGTGGCCAGCTATCAAAGTCAGACTGGCTGAGGAAAAGTGCCCGGTGAACACCAGGAGGCTACTAGATAGTTACCTCGACAACAGAAAAGTTAGGGTGAGATATGCCGGGGAAGAATGCACAAGAGAAACAAATAAAGGCTGTGTTCAAGGGTCTATTGGCGGTCCAATATTGTGGAACCTTGTCTTGGATCCTTTGCTCAAGGAACTAGACCGAGAGGGAAACTTTGTCCAGGCATTTGCCGACGATATCGTGTTGGTGGTGGATGGCCACACGGCTGGGGAAGTTACCAGGATAGCCAATGCAGCCCTCGCCCGTGCTCAGGACTGGGGTGTACGAAATAAACTTAGGTTTGCACCTCATAAAACCTTTGCGATGGTGATAACCATCAAGCGGAAGTACGACACCCCGGCCCTGAGCATGGCCGGCGTCAACATTGAAATGGTCAACAAAATTAAAATACTGGGGTTGACCATCGACAGTAAGTTGACCTTCAACGACCACTTAGCAAAAGTCTGCAAGCGGTCCACCGCAATCTACAAGCAGCTATCTCGAGCGGCCAGGATTAGTTGGGGGTTAAACGCAGAAGTCATCCGCACGATATATACGGCCGTAATAGAACCAGTTGTCACGTACGCGGCCGGCGCCTGGGCTCCCGCCGAGAAAAAGCTTGGGATGCGGAAGGCCCTAGGCTCTATCCAACGAGGCTTCGTCCAGAAGCTCTGCAGGTCTTATCGTACTGTCTCTCTTAACTCGGCACTGGTACTGTCCGGGATACTGCCTCTAGACCTGCGCATACAAGAGGCAGCCGCCATGTATGAAGCAAGGAGAGGGTCGTCCCGGTTTGTGCCAGGAGACCGGGAGATTGAGAGTGCCGTGAGATTTGCAGAGACGTCTCACCCTGCCAAACAAGTTGCCTTGGAGTTCATGTGCTTGGCAGACCAACAGCTTGTGGACAGCAACAACGTGCAGGCAGTGCGAATATTCACTGACGGCAGCAGGATTGAGGGGAAGGTCGGAGCCGCATTATCCCTATGGGATAATGAAGGTGAAATCCGGAAACTCAAGCTTAGCCTCGGCGCTACTGCACAGTCTACCAAGCGGAACTTCTGGCTATTTGCAAAGCAACGGACGAAATCCTCAAGCGCAAAGAGATGAGCTATGGCTTATATAGCGACTCAATGTCAGCATTGCAGTCGCTTGTAAGCCATGTCTCTTGCCATCCCCTGGCAGTCCGAGCGCGAACAAACCTGACTCAGGCTCTGGAACAGAACAAAGCTGTGTCTTTGTTCTGGATCAAAGCCCACGCGGGCCTGCCGGGGAATGAGCGTGCGGACGAGTTGGCGAAGGAAGCAGCATTGTCGTTACGGAGGAAGCCGGACTATGACCAATGTCCGATTTCATTCATCAGACGCCAGATCCGTTTGGGATCGCTCGATGAATGGAATCGGAGATATGTGCCTGGCGAGACTGCCTCGGTGACGAAAATGTTTCTTCCCGATGCCATCGCGGCATTTCGCATTATAAGACAGGTGCGGCCAATAGGCGTGCTCACGCAGGTCCTGACGGGGCACGGTGGGTTCTCCGAATACTTGAACCGCTTCAAGTGTAAGGAGAACTCATCGTGCATCTGTGATCCCGATGTAAGCGAGACAGTTCCACACCTACTATTAAGCTGTCCTGCACACACAGTTGAGAGGTTTAACCTGGAACATGAAATTGGAATAGAATTGAAAGAATGTAACATTGCGGAAATCATGAGCGGTAAAAACAGAGACAAATTTCTGAAATATTGTGTCAAAATAGCAAATATTGTAATAAATAGAAACAAAACGGACGTATAAATCTATGTTTCATAGATATAAGTGTATATTATATGTAAACATAGAAAAGTAAGTAGAATAAGATAAACAATATTGAAAAAAGTAAATTAAGATTGTAATTAAAATAAAAGTAATTAGTAGTTAAAACATGAAAATAAAAAACTGTAATAGATTAAGAAAGAAATAATATTTGAAACCACTGAAAAAATTATTTTCCCCAAATTGAGAAACAATAAAGATATAAAGTAGAGACTAGGTAGTAGGTAAAATGGGAGTCCCACCCATTGGACTGGTAGGAGAAGAATGATAGAAAGATATAGAATGAGGAATAGAAGTACGAGAGGCATAAAAGCGACTGGTATGAATGAGAACAGATTTGAATAGGCGTCAATTACGTTGACGGAGCTAGACCAAAAAAAACCTAACCTTGTAGCAGAGCTAACCTAACCTTGTATCAGAGCTAACCTAACCTTGTATCAGAGCTAACCTAACCTTGTAGCAGAGCTAACCTACCCTTGTATCAGAGCTAACCTAACCTTGTAGCAGAGCTAACCTAACCTTGTAGCAGAGCTAACCTAACCTTGTATCAGAGCTAACCTAACCTTGTATCAGAGCTAACCTTATATTGTATCAGAGTCAACCTAACCTAGTATCAGAGCTAGCCTTACATTATATCAGAGCTAACCTAACCTTGTATCAGAGCTAACCTAACCTTGTATCAGAGCTAACCTAACCTTGTATCAGAGCTAACATACCCTTGTATCAGAGCTAACCTAACCTTGTATCAGAGCTAACCTAACCTTGTATCAGAGCTAACCTAACCTTGTAACCTAACCTTGTATCAGAGCTAACCTAACCTTGTAGCAGAGCTAACCTAACCTTGTAGCAGAGCTAACCTAACCTTGTATCATAGCTAACCTAACCTTGTATCAGAGCCAGCCTAACCTTGTATCAGAGGAGCTAACCTAACCTTGTAGCAGAGCTAACCTACCCTTGTATCAGAGCTAATCTTACATTGTATCAGAGCTAACCTAACCTTATATCAGAACTAACCTAATCTTGTAGCGTATCAGAGCACTGCTGGCATGCTGCTGCAGCATTCCTCTGGCAAAGACCTCTCATACGTAGTATCTCGAAGTAGTCTGTGGACCTCTCTATACTCGTGCCAATCCCCACTGAAGGTGTGATTAAGCTAAGTGCAGTGAAAGAAAAAAAACAAGAAATCGTTGTAAATTCATTTAATTCAAATTGTCTTTGTATAAAAACTTGCTTAATATAAATTTTGCTAACGTACATAACTATTATGGCAGATAATATAATACATAATTTTTATAATCATCACACGAATACAGCACGATTTTATATGTTGTATTTCATTCAGGAAATGTGTGTAGAACGCCCACATTTCGCTGATTATGTTCAAATCCCATGTAAAAGTGGGCTAGTATGTCCCCACCAACCTGGCACAAATCCAGACTCTCAAATTCCAGATAGAAATCCCAAAAATACAACCCGACACGGGCATCGAACCCAAGACCTCGAGCTTGCGACGACTAGACCAACGAGGCAGTTTCAATTAATAAAACTTGAAAAACATAAAACGCATAAAAATTCCGGAGTTGGGTTTATGACGTCACTTCTAGGTACTAAGCGTGTCGTTACACGAAATTGCAACACACTGTAGATATCAGAGTATTCTTTTTATTTACATGGCAAAAGTAAAATTGCCTGTACCATACTCGCTGAAGCAAAAAATTAAAGTTAAACAAAACATAGAAAAGGTTATGACAGTGTCTATGAGAAGACGTTTATTTCATACAACAACCAAAAAAACACATGTATAAATAAGTCAAACATGGAAATTATTATTTTCTTAACCGTATTTTACAACAATATTAATATATTTAATGTATAAACAAAATAATTTGCATTATTAAGACCATCAACGTGGGGTCTATATTCCATACAAAGAAACTTTCCCGACGTACTGTTCTTATTATACTGATTATTTGATTTATCTATCGACATCGATTGATTATTAGATAGTGATCTATCGCCGTGGAACGGAACCGACAGCGATAGATTAAAAAAAATCGGTATAATCAGATGAAAAACGCTAGTTACGTGGCACGGTTTCTTTCTATGGGATGAGGCTTCTGTATGCTAGTATTATATTATCTGTGGCCTGGAGTTCGTAACTATTATGATAATAAATTAAAAAGTGCTACAAAAGTAACAACTTTGCGTTGTACGGTTGTATTTTTTAAATTAGGCGGATTATAACCGTTTGACGTTTGTTTGTTTACCTTTATTTTTTTTGCTTTAGCGAATAGACTATATTAACGACAATATTTTTTGGTTATCTGACAGACTAAATAGAATTTTACAGGAATCTGTCCCATTGTCACAGCTTGTTAATTTCTATGGGTGAACGGTGTCACTCACTGACAAGCTTGGTTTGTATTTAATACTGGTACTATACTTGGCGTATTTGTACAAATATTTGCTCTAAATCTCTATTACAAAAATGCACTTTATTTCAATTGTAGTAAGCTTCGTTTTGCATTGACAAAATTTCGGTGTAGTGCCAGAGTATTAAGTTTTGACGCCGCCCAAACGCTCTATCTTAGACAATATTTTGAGCTATTCCTAAAGGTTGTATATGAACTATGTTTAAGTTGCCGCCAATGTTCTGTTGGAAGTACTGCATACGGTTCGCCAGTTCGATTCCCGGGTAGGGCTCTTCTTTTTTCACTGGTTGGACGGCGCGTGGAGGCTGTGGAATACGAAAGATTTACTAGGTGATATTCTCCAAAAATTTGCTCTATAACTTGGTACCTACTGATGTGTTGTTATCTGGATAAACATTAAGCCTATCCTTCTAAATATCCTATCCAAATTGTTTCCCTTCCTAATTTAAAATTGGCGCCATCCAGCTGGTGCCGCGCTAGCGCCTCACTGCGGTGAGAGTGAAAACTACGACTTGAAAAAATGGCGAAAAGCAGATAACTGCTCCCGCGCTGTGTCCGATTCAAAATAGGGTTAAAAATTACCCAAAGGGCTTCACTAGAAATTGATTAACTGATTGGTTCTCGTAATCCTCCTTGTGAAGTGAAATCAAGCAAAAACGTGAACTTGTAGTGCATATTGAATATCCGCCACGCCGGCCGGCCCCGGAGTCCCGAGTGTAGTTGATACCTTCAATCCCTGCCTATCCAGGTGAGTGTTTATACTTTTTCTCAACGCAAGGAATCGCAGGGTTGGGATTGCCAACATCGGAGATTGTAATTGTTTCTGCGGACGAAGTCCAATCATTATCGGATATCCGAAATAAAAATCTATCCGTAACCGTTGTTTGTTTATTATAAAATCTAATATCCGTAACCGATACTATCTGAAATTGACGGATAATCCGAAATAATTTCATATTCGAAACCGGTATAATATTATTGCTAATATAACCGGTATAATAATATCCGTATTCAGATCCGAAATTTCATATCTATAACTTCCCTGGTGTGTACCATTACACGGGGTGAAAAGGAATGCAGGGGTGAATGGGCACAAAACTTTGATTAGGATTTTAACTGTGAATACCACTTTATTGGTTTCAAACAACAACGTTTTTAAAAAAAAAAACAATTTTAACATATTGGAGTACCGACTAAAAGCTCTAAGTTCCTATTCAAACCATTTGACGGTATGTGGGGTGTTTGAAGGTGTATTGTGAGGTGTTTGGGGTTGTAGTGTCGTTATTCGGGGTGTACTTTAAGGGTCGTATAATGTCGAGGTGTAGGGTGTATTTTTGCAATTGCTGAGTTACTTTTAAGCGTGTGTGTGGGAGACACTCCCACACACACGCTTAAAAGTAGACACTATAAGATATTCTTGTGTATTGTGAGGTGTTTTGGGTTTTAGTGTGGTTATTCGGAGTATACTTTAAGGGTCGTTTGATGATGAAGTGTAGGGTGTATTTTTGCAATTGCTGAGTTACTTTTAAGCGTGTGTGTGGGAGTGTCTATAAGATATTCTTGTGTATTGTGAGGTGTTTTGGGTTGTAGTGTGGTTATTCGGGGTATACTTTAAGGGTCGTTTGATGATGAAGTGTAGGGTGTATTTTTGCAATTACTGAGTTACTTTTAAGCGTGTGTGTGTGGGAGTGTCTATAAGATATTCTTGTGTATTGTGAGGTGTTTTGGGTTGTAGTGTAGTTATTCGGGGTATACTTTAAGGGTCGTTTGATTATGAAGTGTGCGAGAAGCGGGCCAAGAGACTCATCGGCGATGAAGCACTGGTCAAATCAAAGCTCCAGAGCCTTGAACATCGTCGCCGAGTTGCCAGCTTGTCGGTATTTTATCGGTTACATTTCGGGGAGTGTGCGATGGAATTGCATGATTTAATTCCGCCCAGCCCGTTCCATCATCGGACAACCAGACGCACGGTGATGCGTCATCGGTACATGGTGGACATCCCACCCATACGCACAAAACGTTTTGGGGACACTTTTATTATGCGTACAGCTAAGGAGTGGAATTCCCTGCCGGAGTCTGTGTTTCCCGATAGCTACAATCTAGGGGTCTTTAAGTCAAGAGTGAATGGGTTTTTTCTAGGCAAGCGTGCTTCACCGTCGACCACATCATCGCTTTCCATCAGGTGAGATAGTGGTCAAGCGCGAGCCTATTGATAATAAAAATAAAAAAAAAGTGTAGGGTGTATTTGTGCAATTGCTGAGTTACTTTTAAGCGTGTGTGTGGGAGTGTCTATAAGATATTCTTGTGTATTGTGAGGTGTTTTGGGTTGTAGTGTAGTTATTCGGGGTGTACCTTAAGGGTCGTTTGATGATGAAGTGTAGGGTGTATTTGTGCAATTACTGAGTTACTTTTAAGCGTGTGTGTGGGAGTGTCTATAAGATATTCATGTGTATTGTGAGGTGTTTTGGGTTGTAGTGTAGTTATTCGGGGTGTACTTTAAGGGTCGTTTGATGATGAAGTGTAGGGTGTATTTGTGCAATTACTGAGTTACTTTTAAGCGTGTGTGTGGGAGTGTCTATAAGATATTCTTGTGTATTGTGAGGTGTTTTGGGTTGTAGTGTAGTTATTCGGGGTGTACTTTAAGGGTCGTTTGATGATGAAGTGTAGGGTGTATTTGTGCAATTACTGAGTTACTTTTAAGCGTGTGTGTGGGAGTGTCTATAAGATATTCTTGTGTATTGTGAGGTGTTTTGGGTTGTAGTGTAGTTATTCGGGGTGTACCTTAAGGGTCGTTTGATGATGAAGTGTAGGGTGTATTTGTGCAATTACTGAGTTACTTTTAAGCGTGTGTGTGGGAGTGTCTATAAGATATTCTTGTGTATTGTGAGGTGTTTTGGGTTGTAGTGTAGTTATTCGGGGTGTACTTTAAGGGTCGTTTGATGATGAAGTGTAGGGTGTATTTGTGCAATTGCTGAGTTACTTTTAAGCGTGTGTGTGGGAGTGTCTATAAGATATTCTTGGCTTCCTTACCTTGTTCTTCTTATTGTTTTCGTGCATCATCTTCATATGCTTGTAAATACTCGTCTGCCACATGAACGTGGCGGGACACAGCTTACACTTGTAGATCTTACTGCTGGATCGCTTCGTGTGCATCGCCCATACGTGCCCTTTTAGGCGTTTTACTGTCTGTATGAAAAATAAAACTAATCATTACAAAAACCTTTATTTAAACTATTTTTTACGTATTTAAGCAAACCCTTTCATTTGATACCAATATCATGGCAGTACACAAAAAAAATAACTAGTCCGCCATCTTGGGCCGTCCGCCATATTGGATTTATAATGACGTCACTTAGCTAACCAAGCTGATGACAATTCATCCAAACTAAATATGTATGCAAAATTTAATCTTAATTGGTGGAGGATAACTGCTTTAAAATTCAGTTGCAAGATTTAAATTTAAGATAAAGAAATTCCAGCCATCAATTGTCAAAGAGTTTGACCCCATCAATCGACCAATCACATGCGAGGTGAAAGACGCGATGTGGATTTCCGTCTATGAGATTAGTCGATTGATAGGGTCAAAACTCTTTGCCCGGCGCAATTAGGCTACTGACGTAGTAACTTTTTTTGTAATCTGTGGCTACTGGCCTCTCTCAGAACATCACCAATAAGGACCGTGTATGCTCTTATAGCTAAGTCGTCACCTCGCCTCCCGGCGTTTCCACTCGCGTTTGTCTTCGACACCTTTAATTTGTTAGTCATCTTTCATTCATCGTCTCAACATGACCAAACCATCTATACGTCTAACATCGGTTATCTATGATAGTTATTGATATATAATATATATTCAGTGAAATATCACAACTTTTTTTTTGTTCCGTGGTGGAAAATCCTCATTGGAAGTGTCTGTCAGTCTCCTACTGAATAAAAACCACCCCGGTGTTCCATCTCACACCTACGCCAGGGGTTGCTGGAACGTACGATCCTTCCACAACCCCCGGTTGGTGCCAGCCCGCCTCTGCAGGCCTCGATCTCGGGTCGGGGGGAGTGAGGTATTTTACTCCCTCCGCGACGTCTATGAGGGGCGCGCGTGGAACACTACGCGCCGCCACCTCGGGTCCTGATGTGTGGGGGGCGACGGTCCTCCCCGTGTCCGTTACCCCTGACCCATTTAGGGGGGCTGGAAGAGGGCACACTCTGCAAGCGTATGCAGCGCCGTAACCTTGTATCATAGCTAACCTAACCTTACACATAGTACCGTCTTGTTGGTGTTATTTTTTTTCTTGGAGAGTTAAGCAGGGATGCCGCGCGGATACCGGGGAGTGGGCGAGCATTCCAACGAGGTGCACAGTTATTCTGACCGTGTAGTACTTCCCCCAATCCATACAAATATTAAAAATGTGAAAGTAAATTTGTTAGTTACCTTTTATCGCTTAAACAGCTGAACTGATTTAGATGAAATTTGGTATGGAAATAGTTTGAGATCCTCGGAAGGACATAAGATAGTTTCATTCCCGAAATCATCATTAAGGGGGTGGAAATTTGTATGTTATGTTTATAAAACAGTTTCGACGCGGCCGAAGCGGCGGGTTGAAGCTTACCCTGTATGACTTGCCGCATATTTCACAGAGATGTTCGCCCTCCGCTTCTTTTTTCTTTCCCTCGTGTATATTATTGACGTGAGCCACCAATATCTTAGCTGTCTTGAATGCCTAGATAGAAAACAAACATTTGTCTATATTTTTATTTATTTTTGACAATCTCTGGACCCTAGGGTCCCGTCCTTTGAAAGACGTGCTAGAGCAGAAACCAACTAGCTGAGGCCCCGTTAAGCATGTATCAGGAAATTTGACACCAACCGAAGATTATCCTTGTATGCACTACTAGCTGACCCCCGGGGCTTCGCTTCCATCAACTGGCTATCTACCTACCTACCCTGCCCCTTCGCCTAACCTGCCTACCATGCCTATCCTGCCTACCTTGCCTTCCCTGCCTATCCTGCCTTCTCTGCCAACCCTGCCTATCCTGCCTTCTCTGCCAACCCTGCCTACCCTGCTAACCCTGACTGCCATGCCTAGCCTGCCTACCCTGCCTTCCCTGCCTATCCTGCCAACCCTGCCTATCCTGCCAACCCTGCCTATCCTGCCAACCCTGCCTATCCTGCTAACCCTGCCTGCTCTGCCAACCATGCCTACCCTGCCTGCCCTGCCAACCCTGCCTACCCTGCCTGCCCAGCCAACCCTGCCTATCCTGCTAACCCTGCCTTCCCTGCCTACTATGCCATCCCTGTCTAACCTGCCTACCCTGCCTTCTCTGCCTATCCTACCTACCCAGCCTACCCTGCCTATCCTGTCTATCATGCCTACCCTGCCTTCCCTGCCTACCCTGCCTACGCTGCCTGCCGCGCCTACCCTGCCTTCCCTGCCTACTCTGCCTACCCTGCATACTCTGCCTACCCTGCCAACCAGGCCTATCCTGCCTACCCGGCCAACCCCGCCTACCATGCCTACCCTGCTTATCCTGCTTACCCTGCCTAGCCAGCCTAGCCTGCCTACCCTACCTACCCTGCATACTTAGCCTACCCTGCCTACTTTGCCTACCCTGCCTACTTTGCCTACCCTACTTACCTACTATTTTTATCTATCATCAATGTTTTTGTCAGCGCACGCCAAAGAATGAATTTTATAGGCAACATTTTCCTACCTTGGGTTAAATTATTGCAATTTTCATATGGATCTCTAATTTTTTTGAAAATTTATTATAGCCTATGACACTCAGGAATAATGTAGCTTTCTACTGGTGAAAGAATTTTCAAAATCGGTTCAGTAGATCCAGAGATACCCCTTACAACGTCACAAACTCACAAACCCACAAACTTTACCTCTTTATAATATTAGTATAGATGTATCTGCACCCAAGGACAATCCCCAGTTGTTGAAGGACTATATTTTTGATTTGGTAGGGTTAGTAGATCGATTGCCCAAAACTATAGGAGGACTACCAACCCCTGCCCAACCACTATTGAACTACACGGCTATAAAATGGCAGCTAAATTTTTATTATAATTATTATTAGTTTTTATTTAGAAAGCGCTACTTCTACTCATCTCGTATAGGTTTTCTAATTCATTTCGTTGCGTGATCCAAGACAGTTGAATCGAACTTCATTGCCTCGACGCTTACACGGTCGCCACTGTTGTTGTTGATTCTGGCTTTCAGGAGTTGCAGTGGTTGGTGGACTAAATACGTACCTTAAAACAGAAACTGCATTGGTATTTGATTCTCTTCAAGTGATCCCAGTCAATATGGTCAGTGAGACACCATTTGGTAGCAAATTTCTTCCCACAATAGTTGCATTCGTGTCTGTAAACATATAAATGAGAGGTAACAGTTCCCGAATCTGACAAATCTTTTAGATGGACCAAGTAAATATGCCTAAGCCATTCAGTCCGCCTTTGTACCTTTTGTGCATATCATTTTAGGATACTCATGAGTAAAGTTACAAATAATTTTGCAAATATTTTAAGGAGACTTGACAGATATTTATAAACGCTTATTCAAATATATACGGATACTTTTGCGGATCTTTAGGAAACATTTTTGGATACTCGTGCGAATATTTTCAGATAGAATTGAGTTTTTTTTTTAAACTACTTGGCAGCCAGATTAACGGACCGCTTTAGGAACACAGTGCTGCGCTCCAAAACAAAAAACGCCGACGGCATCCAAAAAGCAGCCAAGTTAAAATGGGACTGGGCCGGACACATTTGCCGCATGTCGAACGGTTCATGGGCTAAACCAACCACAATGTAGGTTCCGGAAAATGTCCGGTGATATCGTGGCAGACCCAGAAGAAGATGGCGGGACAAATTTGATGTCTATCGACAAGGTTGGTCCATAATTTCCCTAAACCGGGCGGGATGGAAGCCAGCTTGCTTCCAACCCGCGCGGTTTATATATATATATATATTAAATAAATAACTTGGCGGACATTATCAGATACTTTCAGTAACTATGGCGGATCTTTAAGAAACATTTTCGGGTACTCTTGCGGCTATTTTCGGATACTTTTACCGATATTTTCGGATATTTTTTTTTTTTTCTAATTGTATTGTGATTATTTTTTAGGCAACTTGGCGGCTATTTGCAGATAATTATTCGGCAAGTTTCAGTAACTTTAGCAGACATTTAAGAAACATTTTCGGATGCTCAAGCGGAAATTTTCGAATACACTTTCGGATATTTTCAGATAGTCTAGCGAATATTTTTTAGGTAACTTGGCGGATATATTCAGATACTTATCCGGATATTATCAGTAACTTTGGCAGATGTTCAAGAAACATTTTTGGATACTCGTGTGGATATTTTCGGATACTTGCGGATATTTTTAAGCACTAGAGGATTACTAACTGGTAAGTATCCTGCGAGACGTGCTTCTTGCTGAGCCGCATGTGGTTGTTGTAGCAGTCTCTGCTGGCGAAGGTCTTGCTGCAAGCGCGGCACTCGTGCAAGTTGCCCTGCTCTCGCTCGCGATGGTTGCGCGAGTGTCGCGCGAGGTTGCGCTTCCATTGGAACAGTTTGCCGCAGATCGGGCACGGGTAGGTTAGGCCGTCGTGGATTACACTGAAGAGAAAAATCTTTGGTTAGTACAAAACTGGTGTCGTGGTGGCCCCATTGGCTAAGATCTCGCCTCTCTTGCTAGAGTTCGTGTGTTCAAATCCGGGCATGTATCAATGTGAAATTTTTTTGTGTCTTTTATGTACTTTCTAAGTTCATCTTGGATGTCACTATCAACGGTAAAGGAAAATAACGTCCGCGAACCTGGACTTATCTTCTATCTATATCTATACTAATATTATAAAGAGGAAAGATTTGTATTTTTGTATATAACGAATAAACACAAAAACTACTGGACCGATTTCAAAAACTCTTTCGCGGAAGCTACCTTATCCGCGGGTGACAGGGTACTTTTTATCCCTGTATTCCCACGGGAACGCTAACTACTCGGGTGAAACCGCGAGGCGTCCGCTAGTAGTTAATATAAGTTTGAAATCATCAACCCGCATTGAGCAAGTGATCAAAACTTTCGCGTTACGAGATGCCCTGTAGTGATACAGTTACAGGCTGGTATTATAAGGCACCTTTATCTACTTCGGTTTCGTTATATTCGAATTACAAAATTGACAGCGGTTTCATTATGATACCCATAACGACATCGGGTTGCATTATGCGAATCGTCATAAATTCTAAAACACAAGCAAAGACATTCTGAACATACAGCCAGGTACCTATAATATTTCTTCGAAATCGAGACAATGTAAATGATGTTTTTAAAAATGGAAGTTCAGAACAAAAGTATCGTATACTATTTGGCTGTTGCGGCTACAAGATCTTTGCCTTATACCTAATAAAGATTTTTCTGAGTGAAATTTTATTCAAAACTTTATTAAAAATTTCTTCAACATCAAGTGATATTGAAAATACTCCACCAAATTTAACAAATAGGGCAGTTGCGGCTAAAAATAATTTACTACCCGAAAAATCAATACATGTATATGAGAAATGAAATACTTAAAAACACTTCCTAAAATACTTATTTGTCTATATCTGTGTTTTATTCCTTCCTTCGTAGATAAAATCTTGTATGCAACTGTACGTTATTGGTCTTTTAATAACTCGTGCCCAACTATTTCTCGGCACCTATTTAATGGCACTCGTATTAAAAGACCGTCCATAACGTAACAATTGCATAAATAGCTATTATGAAAGGGAATTTGGTATTTATGTAACGTTATGGTTTATAAAAAATACTCACACGTGTGCTCTATAACTCTTCTTCGAATGGAACACTTTATCACATCCCTTGCACGGTATGAACAGCTTCTCTTTAGGCTTGTCGTCTTTATTCTGGGGCAGGATTCTGTGAACAACATCATCATCCTTTTAACGTTCCACTGCTGGGACACAGGTCACACAGGCCTCCTCTCTGTAAGAGTGGGTAAGGGCCATGATCCACCATGCAGCCCGAATGCGGGTTGGTGGATGTCACATGTCATCGAATTTTTGGTTGTAGGACATGCCGGTTTCCTCACGATGTTTTCCTTCATCGTTTTTAGACAACATTATTTATTTATTTATGTACACACAAAAACACTTTACAGAGAAAATAAATATTATAGATTGAATCAAGAGCACAAAGGTGCTGCATATTTCATTAGAAATTTCTTCCAGCAGACCTGCGACAGGAAAGTTGGATGATAAACGAAGACTCAGTGTGTAGAAAAACTAAGGAAACTTAAATTAGACAAAAATAACGTAACTAATCATATGTTAATTACACATATACCTTAAGGGGCTGAATACTCAAAATAGGCTTTCTTTTAAACATTTTTTAGCCAAATCTATTGAAGATGTGGCAGCAGAAAAAAGATATGTTAATCTTGATCATATTTCCGAAAACTTTGTTGTGGCCGAAACATGTTTACGCACAAAAAGCTCGATACAATTGAATGGCAAAGTAACCTCTTTCCGTGATCTTCAAAAGATTTTTCCGGTAATACTGACCAGCGTACATTTGTACAATTAACAACAATAACGTATCATAAAAAGACGCAAAACTTCATTGTCTTATATATTGAAGTTTCATTCATTATTTTTAAGTAATTCGTATTATTATGTTTTGTAAAAAAGTCTATACAAATTCCATCGTGCTTCTCTTTCCATCCAGTGCAATTCGACAGTGACCGCTTTGCGGCGTTGCTAGGTGGACGTATGTCGCTTTTTTCCGCAAAAAGCAAAAATAATATTCAATTTATTTCTCGTCAATTCAATCTGTCAAAAAAATATCAGGTATAATGCAGCCAGATCATGTAGCCTGGTGGCTTTAATTGGAACTAACGAAATCACAAGTAATGTTGTCAAAGTCTGTATTATTTTTATTTATTGGCACTACCGCTGTCACTGGCATCTATATTTTTGTTGTATTATTAACGACTCACGTCGTTTAGTTTACTTACTAAGTCCATAACTAAAAAGTATTTGAACCTCTTTGAAAATACAACAAATGTTATCTCAATTTGAATTAAAAAATATTTAAAATATAGGTGAGGTCGAATACTATTTTAACCTTCTTCGTTCATGTCAAAACAATAGAAGCAAAAAACACAGAACATGGAATGGTCGTACCAACCGTGCTGGCAGTGTCTCGAAATTACAGAACTAATAAAATTCTTCGTATCCATTTGTTTCAATCTTTGTTTCTTTGTTTCTTTCTAACATACGGCACCTAGAACTGACCAAAAAATGTCAAATTCGTGAGAAATGATAATCTATTTCTCACGAAATTGACATTTTTCGTCGTTTCAACCAAAAATCGTCCACATGTGGACATAAAGCTCGCCAAGAATCATTGGTCAGTCCTGTATTTCTCGCAATTAACTATCCCAATTGCAATAACGGGCTACAATAACAGTTTGTTAGTCTATTAACATTGTTAAGCTAATTATTAATTGATCTTATCATTTTGCCAAATCGGCACTGACAATTCTTATTTATTAACAAAAAATCCGCCGATCGCCCTGGAGAGTAAACTTAAACTTGGGGATTGCCAGAGATTTACGCAGCATTCTGGATGTAAAAAGAACAGACCGAATACGGAACACGCTGTGTTCCCAAACGGGCATAATAGACGTGGGTAATAAGGCTGTTCGGGTTCACGTTAGTAGCATGCAAATTGAGCGCTGGGCAAGCCTCCACAATCTTGAAGATGGAACGCACCGTTGAGGCCGGTCCAAAAATAGGTGCCGAGATGATTTGAACGCGTACCGTGAGGACTGGTTCTAGACGGTGCGGGAAAAGAATGTCTGGAATGACTTAGGTGTACTCTTATGAATTTAATTGGAGATGGATGAAGAGGTAGGGGACGGCCAAAGAAAAGATAGATGGACTGTGTGAGGAGTGATATTAAAGAAAAGGGAGTCAATTATAGCGTGGTGCGGGACAGAACGATATGGAAGAAGAAAACTTGTTGCACCGACCCCAAGTAACATGGGACAAGGGCAGGTAGATGATGATAATGATGATTTCAGACTATTACCGGTAAGACTTAGTAAATCTGTTTAACCGATAAATAATAAGTTTCATCATAGTTTTTTTATTTAAACTGAAACAACAGTTCGGCTTTTACAGTAACATATACGTGGTTGTGAGGCATACACTGTTTTTAGTATTTATGTTTTCCTTTTTAGGGTTCCCTAGCCAAAAGGCAAAAAACGGAACCCTTATGGATTCGTCATGTCTGTCTGTCTGTCCGTCCGTATGTCACAGCCACTTTTTTTCCGAAACTATAAGAACTATGCTGTTGAAACTTGGTAAGTAGGTGTATTCTGTGAACCGCATTAAGATTTTCAAACAAAAATAGAAAAAAACTTGAACTTAATTTTTTTTTCATCCTACCTATACGTGTGGGGTATCTATGGAAGGGTCTTCAAAAATTATATTGAGGTTTCTAATATATTTTTTTCTAAACTGAATAGTTTGCGTGGGAGACACTTCCAAAATGGTAAAATCCCCCCCCCCCACCCCCCCTGAAACTTCTAAAATAAGAGAATGATAAAACTAAAAAAAATATATGATGTACATTACCATGTAAACTTCCACCGAAAATTGGTTTGAACGAGATCAAGTAAGTAGTTTTTTTTTAAATACGTCATAAATCGTAAACCACAATTTAACAAGTACGGAACCCTTCGTGCGCGAGTCCGACTTGCACTTAGCCGGTTTTTTTTATGGCATGCGTTGTGTCTGGCGCATATAAACATTTTCTTTCTTTCTATATTATCTTTAAACACCTACACTGTACCAATACTTATAGCAAATAAATGATTGATTGATATATAACAAACAATAGCAACAAATAGTTTCAGCCGTTCTCTAGTGAGACGCTTACAATCACATACAGCATTTTTAGGGTTCCGTTTATCTCCCTGTCTGTCTGTCCGTCTGTCACGAGGTTGTATCTCATGAACCATGATAGCAAGGCAATTAATTTTTTTACAGATGGTGTATTTCTGTTGCCGCTATAACAACAAATACTAAAAATAGAACAAAATCAATATTTAAGTGGGGCTCCCATACAACATATGTGTGTTGTTTTAGTTTTTTGCGATAATGGTACGGAACCTTTGTGCGCGAGTGCAACTCGCACTTGGCCGGTTTTTTTTATTTATGTAGATAGATAAAGTTTACATGACCGTGTTTTTTGCGCCCTGTCTATTTGTTTTTTAACTCTAATATACAGAAAAGCGGCACCACGTGACCTCACCACAGAGGGCTGATGTATATCAAAACCCAGTAAGTGCTTTGTAATTATTATATTCCAGGATAGCGGAAAGTCATCTTGTATCTAAATAATATATTAAGATTTCAAGAGAATACTAAACAAGGAATATGAACCTACTAATTGTACAAATGATATTAATAGCGTCATACATTCTATTGCATATTTTAAACATGCCTATCCAAAAATTGCAAACCTAGTAAGTTTTGGATATATGCTAATTTAAGGTGTCTTTACAATTTGATGTGACTTTCCTATTGTAAATAATGATAAAATTGATTACTGAAAGCACCAAATCTCAATTCAAATTTAAAGTTTCCAGTTTAATATTGCACAGTCCATTTCAGTATAGTAAAACTCATTAAAATAATATAAATAAAATTATCTAGCTATTAAACCAATATAAAAAAATGTAACGTACTGTGTTCTTATATGTGGCAGTCGCATAGAAGCAGACATAATTATAATATTTATTCAATTTGCACGGCAAAGACTCGTATGACACTAGCCAGATTATCTATTTTAGTGATCTTTATTTTTGTAGCAATAAGGTTGCATTCATAGGTAAAATAACAGTGAACGATCTGATGTCAGATGCTAGCCAGTTTGAAATAAGAACTTGCGCGGTTATATCTTTGTAAAAAACCATCGGAAGAGTCCGTTTATGATATGGGCCTCTGTGGTCGGCCTTGTGTATTTAATTTTCAAATACTTTTCGCTCCAATTTAAGTTTGCCCCTAAACTATCGATGACAGTGGGCGTGGCTTAGAACCTCAGATGTCGATTGTCAACTGTTCGTCCTCAGCCCCTTAACTTAATAAATATAGAATATAAAAATACATGCATTATATCCAAACTAATATTATAAATGCGAAAGTAACTCTGTCTGTCTGTCTGTCTGTCTGTCTTTCTGTCTGTCTGTCTGTCTGTCTGTCTTTGCTTCACGCCTAAACTACTGAACCGATTTGTGTGAAATTTGGTACAGACATAGTTTGGAACTTGAGAATGGACATAGGATAGTTTTTATTACAAAAAATAAAATAAAATTTATTCCGGACATACAGCGCCATCTATTGGTCAAGAGTCGGCATCAATTCAGTACTGAAAATTCATCGGAAAAATGTAAATAAATAGTAAAAAGGTATGAAAATATAATACAACTTTTAGTACAAAGAAAATGCTGTAACGGAGTATAGATAATTCTATTAGTACTATATGTCGAGTTCTGCCGGAAGTCACTATTCCACGCGAACGAAGTCGCGGGCAAAAGCTAGTACTTAATATAAACAATTACAAAATGGTGGAGAGGTAATGTTCTTGGACTTGTTTTTTGAATAAAGATACATTTTGGGAGTCACGGATTTTAGGTGGAAGTGAGTTCCACAATCGTACTGCATGAACAGAGGAGTGGGAATAGAAATGGGATGGGAAATTGAGATGTTTAAGGCGGGATCTGCACAGATCATCAGCAGAGCGAGTAAAATAAAAACGATCGGGCAGGTAGCCAGGGTAAGCAGGGTTAAAAAGAATATTGAACAGGAGACATAATATTCGAGTGTTCCTGCAAAGACGGATAGGAAGCCACTTGAGATCCTTGCGGAACTGAGAGACATGATCGTATTTCCTCAGACCAAAGACAAAATGAATGCACAGATTTTGCAAGCGCTCAAGCTTATTTAAGAGCTCCTCATTATTGATTCATTTAAAATAGCGTAGGCAGAACACCTCATTGCTGCTGGAGAAAAAAATGATTACAAAAGTAACCGATAGAATACCGAAATAATTAAAAAGCCATTGTCTCCCGCGTAGATCAACAACACATTTCAGGCACTCAAGGGGTTAAATACGTTTTGATTAGAATTCAGCCACATCAACAGCGTTCTCATAGGCCTCACAAAGGTCTTTCAGTGTGCAAGCGTAGTTGCACAGAGACACAGACATAAATCTAACTAGATAACGCAAGTCCCTCCATCTGTATAAAAACCAAGCTTGCCACTTTTTCACACACAATTTTAAAACAAATCTACTTACCAATGAAAGAAAACATTTCCAATTCCTCGACCAAGTTTTCTATACAGTATTTACAGCTCAATATGGCATAAAAAGGCATTTTTCTAGACATCGGTGGATTTCCGGTGGCGCTAATGCTAAATGAAAAGCTCAGATCACGATCATTGATCGTCATTTTACTCCGTTTTTTGGCACGCGAAGTACATACAATCGCGTCATCTAGTTAGATTTATATCTGTGCACACAGAGATCACGACAAGATGAGACATTGTTTGGGACGTGGCCTCTCTAAATGCATACACTTGTATTCTTGAGCCTCGCACCATCAGTTGCTGGTATCTATTGTAATATTTGAGTCACTATTCAAAAAGCTTTTAGTTACTTCAGCTTAGACAGAAAAGCTGAATACGGAAGCGGCTTCGACCGAGTTAAGGAACCCAATATTAGCTTCATCAGCCAAGAATTCTATTATATTAGAATAACAACTATATGCTATCTAGGACATGCGTCATTAGCAGAGATGATTGTTTAGCAATAAGATCAAGATTCTGTAGAATTAACTAATTACTGTCTTGCTGTAACTGGGTACAAATAAAGTTTATTTTTAAACTCTTCCGTTGTCGCTTACTTAATTCCCGCGTAAAAAGTGTTTTCTTATTCCGAGGGAACATTATACCGGGACGAAAAGCCCTAACCTATGGGCTATTCCAGGCTATAATCTATCCCTGTGCCAGATTTCATCTAGATTCGTTCAGAAGTTCTGGCATGATTGAGTAACAAAAATACATCCATCCAGTGGCGTATTAACATTTAGGCTAAGAGGGCCATGGATGGCCCGGGCCGCAAGGCAGCGAGGGGCGGCGCTAGCCGCTATTATCAGCCTACCGTAATGATAAGCACTATGCGACATGTTCTTCTACCCTATCACCGAGTAACATCTGGTCCCCTACCGCCGAGTAACTTCTGGTCCCCTACCGCCGAGTAACACCTCAATTTATTTATTTACTAGCTGACCCTCGGGGCTTCGCTCCCGTCAACTGGCTACCTATCTACCTAGTCTCCCTACCCTGCTTACCCTGCCTACCCTGCCTAACCTGGCTGCCCTGGCTACCCTGCTTACCCTGCCTACCCTGCCTACCCTGGCTACCCTGCCTACCCAGTCTTTCCTGGCTACCATGGTATACCCTGGCTCCCCTGCCCCTACCCTGGCTACCCAGGCTACCCTGCCTATCCTGGCTAACCTGGCTACCCTGGCTACCCTGCCTGCCCTGCCTACCCTGCCTACCCTGCCTACCCTACCTGCCCTACCTACAATTTTTTATCTATCATCAATGGTTTTCCCAGCGCACACCAAATAATGTATTTTACAGGCAACATTTTGCTACCTTGGGTTACCTTATTGCAATTTTCATAAGGATCTCTATTTTTTTTAAATTATATTATAGCCTATGACATTCAGGAATAATGTAGCTTTCTACTGGTGAAAGAATTTTCCAAATCGGTTCAGTAGATCCAGAGATTACCCCTTACAACGTCACAAACTCACAAACCCACAAACTTTACCTCTTTATAATATTAGTATAGATTCAAAATCTGTTTACGTTCAAAAAATCTGCCAAACTGTGAAACAGTTTGTCGGCGTTGCTCTCGTGTCACAATACATTACAAATAATGTTTAAACAATAACTTAAATACCTGATTATGCCAAGAAAAACAAATTAAATTCCATCGGGATCAGACAATCCCACATTCCACACCCACGATCAACTTTTATTGCCCAAGGCTGCATAATGCGAGGCCTGTTATTCTGGTCTGGGACTTAATGCTAAAAATTATTAAGCTCGCGTCGCTCGCACTTTCATTCTTAGTTCTCCATCTTTTATTCTTAAGTTAACAAATACAATTCCTATTTTCGAGCTCACTGCGCCCACCCTTGCATTATTTTTAAACCATTACTATAGCGAAGAGTTTCAATTTATTTGATAGATATAGGGCGAGCCAAATCTTTAAATACGCCACTGCATCCATCCACCTATCCATCCAAACTTTCGCATTTTTCGTCTGATCATCTGATTATATTTTGTTCATCGATCGCGTTCAGTTCCGTTCCACGGCAATAGACAGATGGTGTTAGCAGCGACTTGCAAGCAAAAGGGTTTACTCGGTTCGTGAATATTTTTTCATTAAATACAGTGTCGATTTGTTTTATAGTATTTTTTTGCACGTTTTTACATGTCACTGCACCATATTTTGGTTACAATACAAATTAAACAATCGATTGGAATACATCAGAAATGAAATCCCCCCCCCCCTCTCCCCATCTATTGGCATCAATTATAAATGGTCCATTCATCTTTGAAATGTGAATTAAGAGCCTAATGTTCCATAATTTTGTGCTTAATCAACTCTGATTAAACAAGAACATACAAATTATATTTCAATTACAGAAAATGTTACTTTTATACAGAATTCAATAATAAATCGATGCATAGCGCGCCATCTAGTGAGATTTATTTGAACCAAATTTTCTTTATTAGCGCTGGGACCCCGTGCTCCAAGTAAAATACTGGTACTCAGCTCCATCCGGTTAGACTGGACATAATTAGAAGAAGGCAGGCATTATGATGATGGTGTACTTACTTGAGATGATACTTCAGCGTCATCTTGTTGGCAAATACTTTGCCACAGCAGTCGCACTGTGGTCTCTCTTGACGACAAACGCCACGGTGGTAGGTTAGCTTCGATTTTGTACTAGAACAAAAGATAAATATATACGTTAGGAAAATTATATTTACGCTAGCACGCAAACTTAAGGTCGTAACCGCTCCCACCTGACAAAATAATGTACATTGAAATGCGAGCTTTAGGACGTGCTGTGTAGACATACTTTACATTGACAACACAAATTAGCAGACAAGCGAGCTTACCGCCATCATACCACTGGAAAGCTGACGTCTCGCTTACCGCACGCTTACCACGCGTTTCAAGCGGGCGGCCCGCGCGCTGTACGCACGCAGACTGTGAGCTTGAAGCACGTTGCTAGCTTGTAGAAAAAGGTAAGGCGAAAGCGGTCGGGACGGCTTGTTGACTGCTAGCTGTAAGCGCGTGGACAGCTGGTTGCCTGCTAGTTGTCGGCGCGTGGACAGCGAGCAGTCATCTCCGTTTAAGGCAGTGATGTGCGGGAGCGGTCTTGGTGCGGGGTCGTGTAAGTGAGCTACGACCTTTATGGTCAACTTACAACGAGACACGACGTGACGCTGCGTAGTTGCGTACACATTTTAAGATAGCGATTTAGCAATACAAAAAAGAATTCCATTTACTACACAAATTTCAGTAAGAGAATTCAAATGCACGCCGCGTCTTTCGAATACATTTATATTGTTTCAATGAAACGCAACATGGATACGTCACTTTAGCGTAGTGTTGAAACCACACTCCCTACACTTATAGTCCTGTTCATGTGAACACCGTTATTTACCCATATGAAAGTTCCAAGTGTACATGTGAAGTGTGTTTATGAGGTCGGAGTATGTTAGTGGGATGTGAGGACGTTTGTGAACAGGTGTGGGTAAATGAAATAACATCTGGAGAGGTCCTATAGCAGCGATCGTCTAACTGCGGCCCACGTCATAGCAAACAATTTTAGTAACACTATTATCAATTCTAATTTTGCACAATATGAAGTCCACTAAATAGAAGAACGCGACACAGAGGCATGTGGGGCGCCTCAGTCAGGAAGGCGCCTACGGGCCGATTTCACCAATGATACAAAAAAACAAAAAACTTGACTGCTTAAAAAGCGAACTAAAAAGATGTACACAAGAAGAAAATCTTTTTACTTCGCTTTTTAAGCAGTCGGGTTTTTTGATTTTTTAAATTAACTTTTTTTTATTTACAACTTTTTAGTAATTTTTTTTTTAATTAGGTTCATTTAAACATATAAGTGATATATATTTTTGAAATCACCTCTTAAAACCCTTTATTTTGATACCCCACACGATGGGATAGGAAGAAAAAAAAATCCCCCCTACAAAATGGCGCCCAAAATCTGCCATTTTTTTCTTATCCAATTTTTATATATCCTATGACACTCGCAGGGTTAAGACGAATCGATTGACGTAAGAATCATCAAAATCGGCCAACGCGTTTGGTCTCTAGAACGCCACATAGGCACAAACATACATACACTGATAAACACATTCGGCAGTCGGGTAAATACTGTTCAGATTGGTTGAGACCGCTGAGAAACTGCCAGTTAGTTGCATAAGCTGAGTTAAGTTGAACTAATCGCGATTATTTTCATTGGTGAAATCGGCCCTAAGTCGTATCGGTACAGAGTCTTTAGCGATAAACGTACAGCCAAAGATAATATAATACTACAGTACAGATACCCAATCCCATACAAAGAAATGTCACCTCCTTAAGTAGGGCTATTGGTCGGGCTATTTTTTTTTTCTCCATATTTTTAACAGGCGGCAGCACCAGTGACTCTTTAATAGCCCGAGACTGTGGTTTTCTAACGCCATCTAGTAGTTTGCCTAGATACTAAATCATATGGCAATTTGAGCGAGGAATCGTATCATGTAGGTACTCAGAGACGTTATTTGCCAGTTGTCTTGTCCTTGAACGCTTACTTCGTATTCGAAATAATAACATTAGGTATGTTCGGTTCGGGACAGACTCCGCTCAGACCGCGGTAACTTCTTAAATCTAAGTGGTCGCATTGTGTAGCGAATTTCACAATATTCACGAATATTCCAAATCAATCAAAACTATAGAATTCGTTGTAGAATTAGATGTTGGTAGTTAGCTTGCTTCCGTGGCAATGAATGAAAACACGAAGTAGGTACCTACTTTATGTCATTTTATTATTCACTATAAGCGTTATCCTTTTTTACCCGGCTGCAAGGAAAGGGTTATGTTTTTCGCGCGTATCTTGTATGTAAGTATGTGTGTAATATATCACCTCGTATCTTTCAAACCACATGACGGATTTTTATAATTAAGATATCGTTAGATAGGTCTTGGCCACCCAAATATTCTTAGATAAGTGCCATTAAAAAAAATGGCGGATTTTGGGCTCCATATTGAAGAGGTTGCAATTTTTTATCTTCGTAACCCGTCGAGTGGGGTATCAAAATGAAGGGCTTTTAGTGGTGATTACAAAAATACATACCACGTATATGTTTAAAACAATTTATAAAAAAAAAAAGAAACTTAAAAGTTGTAAATAAAAAAAGCTAATTTAAAATCAAAAAGGAAGCGAACTAAAAAGCTGTAAACAACTAAAAATCGTGCTGTGCCGTCGGAGGATCAGGCAGTTCGCGAATATGTATCCTCCGACTGCACTGCTAGTTATTTTCTTGTTTACAGCTTGTTAGTTCGCTTTTTAAGCAGTGGGTGTTTGATTTTTAAATTAGTTTTTTATTTTAGGTTGGTACTTATATATATAAAGAACAAGATGTTTTTACAAAAATGATTACTTTTAATACTTTAGTTAGGTACGCAGCATGGCAGTACCTACCCTACCCCTCACCCCCGCTGTCACATGAAATTGCTAGCGCGTAGTGGCTCACGAAGTGTTTCGATCCGTTCTTAAGTTTGAAGAATCAAACTGTACCTACTATGCGCCGCGTAAACTCGGACGGCAAGCGGCACACGCGTCGCGTTATCTCTTATTTTAGTACCCGTGCGATATGAGTAGGCCCTAGCGCGATACGAGTCCTGTTCCAGCGAGGTATCTATTTAATTCGACGTGTTAACAAGCATCACAAAAAAGTGATTTTAAATAATAGACCAAAACTTTAATATTTGAAATTACGCCTATAATAAATAATATATTTTAAATTACGCCTATAATAAATAATAACTATCCTACAAAATGAGTCTTACGATGGATATATAGTTTAGGACAAATTGTGAAACACGCCATCTATTGCAAAGAACTCAAAACAAAACGAAAAGTCGATAGCTACTTTCAACTAATTTAACATACAAAGTCTTCACTTATCTTTTTTGTTCAAAAAACCTGATCAATGAGTGTAAATGGATAAATTAACATTAAAAAAGCAAGTTTTGATTTTTACTAAACTTATTTCAGCCTGAATCTGCTGTTAAACATTTTTAATTGATTGTTACTTTCACATTTGTTACCTATGCTGCCATCTATGATCTTTTTTTAATACTAATTATAATTTGTATGAGTTGATACCCCATGGTACAGCACATCGGTACAGAAACGAAAACGCACCGACAGCGGCAATAGCGACGCCTCCGCCATAAAGAAATATTAATATAATATCTTCTTCATAGTTCTATTTACGGCCATTCCCCTTATAATGCTTCCAATGTCGGTAATCTATAATATAAAAATGAATCGCAAAATGTATTGGTAAGCGCATAACTCAACAACGCCTGGATCAATTTGGCCAATTCTTTTTTTTAAATTTTCGTTGAAGTTTAAAGATGGTTTTTACGGCAAGAAAAATTCGAATAATTACCGGTAAAACCCTAAAAACAGCCCTTTTCTTTTTCCCATACAAACGTTTTCTAACTAAAACGAGCTTTATTGCTATTGTATAAAGTTCATATTGAATTACAAGCACTCAGGGTAGGTAGGGTAGGTAGAGAAGGGTAGGTAGGGTAGGGTAGGTAGGGTAGGGTAGGTAGGGTAGGGTAGGTAGGGTAGGGTAGGTAGGGTAGGGTAGGTAGGGTAGGGTAGGTAGGGTAGGGTAGGGTAGGTAGGGTAGGGTAGGTAGGGTAGGTAGGGTAGGTAGGGTAGGTAGGGTAGGTAGGGTAGGTAGGGTAGGTAGGGTAGGGTAGGTAGGGTAGGAAGGGTAGGGTAGGTAGGGTAGGGTAGGTAGGGTAGGGTAGGTAGAGTAGGGTAGGTAGGGTAGGGTAGGTAGGGTAGGTAGGGTAGGTAGGGTAGGGTAGGTAGGGTAGGGAAGGGTAGGTAGGGTAGGTCGGGTAGGGTAGGTAGGGCAGGAAGGGTAGGGTAAGTAGGGTAGGGTAGGTAGGGTAGGGTAGGTAGGTAGGGTAGGGTACGTAGGGTAGGGTAGGTAGGGTAGGGTTGGTAGGGTAGGGTACGTAGGGTAGGGTAGGGTAGGTAGGGTAGGGTACGTAGGGTAGGGTAGGTAGGGTAGGGTAGGTAGGGTAGGGTAGGGTAGGGTAGGTAGGGTAGGGTAGGGTAGGCAGGGTAGGTTGGGTAGGGTAGGTAGGGTAGTGTAGGTAGGGTAGGGTAGGTAGGGTAGTTATGGTAGGTAGGGTAGGTAGAGTTGGGTAGATAGTGTTAGGTAGGGTAGACGAATGTTTGGTGTTTTTATGGCAAAACAAAGTTTGCCGGGTCAGCTAGTATAATAATAAGAATACCAAGACACACATTTTAGCCTTAATAAACCCGTCTATTTTCAATTAACTTCAAATTTGGGTTTCACTGGTATTAAAATAAATAATTGGTTCACATGTTGTTATTCCCATACAAAATCTATGGATCTGTGATTGATTTTTGAGAGCTTATAAAAAATATGTCAATTGATTGGCGCTGTCAACTACCCAACTCACGAATATGAGATCCACATTGATACCTACCTCACATTATCCTATGTGGCCCTTGACTAGAAAAGTGAGACAACCACTGGCCTAGTGTATTTATAATGTGTAGCGTACATAGACGTCAAGGTCCGATTTTCTGGATGGGTGTACTTAGTTTGTCGGTGGGTGCAAGTTTTTTGACGATTGTAGATTTGCGATAGGTGTAAGTTGGCTGGGTCTGTGTGTGACTCGTCAAAGCGTTACGAATAAAAATACACACTTAAACGCCCTATATGAGGATGTATTTTTATTAGTTTCGGGTTTTCATTATTCTGCGAGTAACCTTTAGTAACTCAATAACTTACCTAAAGCTAGTCTCAAAAGTGCTACACACATATACGCATGTGTGTAGCACTTTTGTGAGTAACTACCGCGCACCCCGCTCGGCGCGTGACTCGCGACGTGTTTCAACAAACGTCTCTTACGCGTAGTGTTGAAACCACACTCTCTACACCAATACCCTTTTAGGTGTAATGTTACTCTCTCTATCACTGTATGATATATATGACTGTGTGTTTTCTTTTTATAGGGGAGGCTAAGACCTTCATTCTCGTGCTTGAGGTCGTGGGTCCAAATCCGGGCAAGTATCAATGTGACTTTTCTAATTCATATGTAAGTACTTTCTAATGTTATCTCGGGCATCACAAGGAACGGTGAAGAAAAACATCGTGAGAAAACCTGGACTTATTATAGTTAATTCAAGTCTGAAATAGCCAAGTCAGAAGCCTGTGGGGTTCCCAGAGGGGGCTTAATTAACTCTGAGACCAGAGGTGGCCACGTCCTCATACGAAAAAGAGCAAGTGGGTATGAAACTTTGTATGTTTATGAGAAAAGGGTGAGTATTAAGTAAGCGAGTGAGTATATGTTTGAAGGTGAATGAGTCTGATTTTATGGTGGGTATTAAAGGTGGGATTCCGTTTTGTGGTTGAGTAAAAGAAAGGTTACAAAAATAATACATTTACTTACCTAAAACTAGTCCCACAAGTGTTACACACATGCGCATCCGCGCTCGGCGCGTGACTCGCTGCGTGTTTCAACATCCGTCTCTTTAGCGTAGTGTTGAAACCACACTCCCTACATCTATACCCTTGTAGGTGTAACGCCTTGTGAGCGGCAACGTTATCTTTAGTTAGAAAATAGGCTTGGCAGATTGAGCATCGATGGCAGTCTTCGCTTTTCTGAAAATAAAAATATAATATATTTTTTTAAGCAAGCCTAAAAAGGTCGAAATCTAATATCACTTTAGCAATACCACGGGCACCCAGCGCAAAAAGAAAATATGGTTCAAATAAATTGCACTAGATGGCGAGAGCATTGAGTGTTGTGAAATATTATGATTTTCTAGAGACTTTCATAAACATGTATGTTCTTGTTTAATTAACTCTCCTAAGCACAAAATTAGGGAATATTGCAGGCTCTTAATTCACTTTTCAAAGACTATTTGAATGGATCATTTAAAATTGATTCCAACAGATGGCGTGTTTTAAAATTTCTGAGGCATCCACTCGATTTTTTTTAACACCTTTTCGTACAATGAAACTGTAAAAACGTGCAAAAAAATACTATAAAACAAATCGTCACTGTATTTTAAAAAAAAGTATTCACGAACCGAGTAAACCCTTTTACTTCAAGTCGCTGCTAACACCATCTATATCCGTGGAACGGAACCGAATGCGATCGATGTTCTTAGAAAAATAATCAGCTTAATCAGACGAAACATGCTAGTTGCGTCGGCACGGTTTCTTTGTATGGGATGAGGCATCTGTATGCTAGTATTATATAATCTGTGGCAATACATATCAAATGAGCCCAAACACGAAGGTACAGAGTTGCTATGGCCACCTTCCGGCTTCATTACGAGACCAGCTCCATAGTACCACTTCAATGTTTCCAAAGTTACATAAGTACGCCAAATTTCAACTTAATCGGATGCCAGGAAGTGCTTGCAAAATAGGTTACTAGAGTCGTGACAATCTAATAACTAGTTGTACCCGCGGCTTCGCTCCTGTCAACTGCCTACCCTACCTTACTTACCTACCTACCTACGCCTCACCTAACCCACGTACCTACCTACCTGCACAGAATATTATTTACTCTAGGCAGAAGAATATCGACATTATACAAAAAAAAATTAAGACGGTTTAGCTGCGCGCCATCTAGTAGCACTCCAGAACACCACACCGAACATAAAAAAATATCTATCCATAGCTGGGGACCCGAACCCGGAACTTTGGACGTAGTTGTCCACCGCGTTTATCATTAGGTTATACAGACGGGCAGTAGCGGCGGCAAAATTACGAACCACATTGCTCACACGTCAACGTCATCATTGACATTAGTAGTATGATTTTGATTAGAGACCTAAAACCTCATATAACGTTTATTTTTGTCTAGTGCATTAGGTCCCGAACAATTATTTTCGCTTTAGCTAACCTGAATGAAATAGCCCTTGAAGATATGTAGTTTATAGTTGATTCGACGTACAGAGTTGACATCTCCTGCCTGTCTGGCTACCCTACTTAACTTGCTACCTACCCTACCCTACCAATTTTTTTTTCTAGTGTAATTTTGCCGCGGAGAATCTTGACACCGCCATTCAGAAAATTAAGTCAATTGCACAACGCCATCTATTGATATCCGAGTATCTGAATTGCGAGTGTTCATCATCTGTGAAAGTTTCAACTTTCTAGCTGTCACGGTTCATGATACAGCCCGGTGACATACAGACAGACGGACAGTGGAGTCTTAGTAATAGGGACCCGTATTTACCCTTTGGGTACGGAAACCTAAACATTGTCGGGGTATTTGTTTTTTTTTATTTTTACTTGTTTTCAAAAAGCAACAAAATATAAAGGCATAAGGATTTGAAGAGAAATGTGCTATCTCTTTTCTAATGCTATTTCAAATGGCATTTAGATAGAAACTTACCGGTTGATGTTTCCCATTCTGATGGTCATACATCAGTTTCTCTGTGTTGAAGGCAATGATACAATCATCGCATCTGAAGACAGGAAAAATACGATTAATTTAAGCTTCAGACGACGACTGTTGCTAACGACCTTAAGGTGATATATACGCCCCAATGTAACGCAGTACTGGCCGTGCGCCCGCTCGATGTCAAAATATCAAAATTGAACCTCCTTTTGAACAGTTTTGTTTGCAAAATATTATTTGATTTACATATGCTATGTTAGGTATGATGTAATTCTAGCCATCAATTTTTCTGTATAAAAATATTTTTAAACATCCAAGTCGTTTTGGAGGAGTTTCCAAAAGTTGCGAAAAAATATCGTGTTGTTAATATTTATTTTAAAGCAAAACTATTAGTTACACTAAAAAACCTTGTGTTCAAAATTATGTTCATGAATCAATAATAAATATATATTTTTTTCAAACCTTTTAACCTAGCTTTAGAAAGTTACCGTTTTACGGCACTAAAGCGTATGTAGGCCCTTATAAGGGCCTATATACGCTTGGATGTTTAAAATTAATTTTATACAGAAAAATTGATGGCTGGAGTTTCTTCATACCTAACACAGCATATGTAAATCAAATAATATTTTGCAAACAAAACTGTTCAAAAGGAGATTCAATTTTGATATTTTGGCACCGAGCGGGCGCACGGCCAGTACTGCGTTACATTGGGGCGTATATATCACCTTAAGGGAACAAAACGCGCACTCGTTTCACAACCGCGCGACCGTGCAAAATTTAGTAGTTTTTGTACTTTCCTTATTATTCTATGACTTTAAAAAAGCCTCATATCAAAATGTAGATGATTAAATAGTCTTTGAGATGGTGACAATTCCATTAAATTCAAATTCATTTATTTCAAATAACTTAATCCATACATTACAAATGAATAAAACATAAAAATTAAAATACAAATTCAAATACAATTAAATGCAATATAAAACACATTTAAATTACCCGCCTAATAAGGGATCTCCATAGCGGAGAGGAGATCCTATCAGCTACAGTCTTCAGAATTCCGTTGCAGCTGCCACGCATTCTGCAGATCAGGGAGACAGTTTTTTTTTGCGCATGACGGCATGAAAGCCGTCAGTGCGGTAAAGCGCAAACATCTCCGATGCACTACAGAAGCGAGGCAGCCCCAACATCATCACATATACTGGACGCGCTAGACATCCAGCGACCTTTTGGTGTGACTGACCCACAGACTTCCCGTATAAAAGATTTGACAATAAGCCTTAAACCTCAGATCAAATATTTATTTGATCTGAGCCTTAAACAAAGTAATATTTAATTGTTCAGAGCATCGGGAGAATCTGCGGGCCAGCATGTTACCTCCGACCGCCAAAGCCCTGCGCTCCCTCTTAATATCTAGATCGTCCCTAAGACCCTCGGTAATTAAATTACGCCGTTAGACATAACTTTACAAATTAATTACACTATGTTATACGAATAAAACTCAAAATTTTCTTAGATCAAATTATTAAGGAAATGGTCTCATGTGACATATATTTTTTCCAAAAAATTACGACTGGCCGTTTAGACGTGATTATCATTTTAGAATCAGCTACTGAGAGGTATCTGCGGCTCGAACTAAATTTATTCCACAACTAGTTGTTGCCCGCGACTTGGCCCGCGTCAAACTCGTTATTTTTTCTTTCGGTACTTTAAATTCTGCCGGGATAATAAGTAGCCTATGTTATTATCATTATATCATCAACCAGTGAAAGTTGCGTCAATATCGGTCCAGCTGTTCCGGGGATTACCACAAAATAGCTGGACACAAAGCAAAAAACAAAAAAATTGCGTATTTGTAATTTAGTATTTCACATGCATTCAATAAAACATTGTTATTCCGATATTACATACAGACACTTCAATTTTATTTATTTGTTTGTATAGAAGACTAATTTTGACTAGCTTAACACTGTGGTTTCACATCCCACAAGCATCGTGCTCTTTTTGTTTTAGAACCTAATTTAATTTGAAACCAAAATAATCATTTTAAAGAAAATGAAATGCGACAACTGACCTATACTTAAGCTTCTGAAACTCCTTGCTGTTCAGGTCTTCAATCCTGGTACCCCACATTTCATCTTTACTCATAGTGTACAGTTCTACCAATTCTTCTGGAAGATTCTTTAGCTTTCTGCTCTTCTTCTGGGGATTTTTGTCCTTCTTCGTTTTCTGGCGCTTTGGGGAGACCACCTGTGATAGAAGAGAGGTAACGTCACGATTATGGACAAGTCAGAAGTGTGGTGTAATAATTTACACAAAGTAAAGCGCCTGCCTGGACTCGAACCCACGACCTGCAACTTGTAAGCCGCGGCCGATACCACTGGGCCACCGCTGCCATACATACAGCATCAAATAAATTTATCAGACGTGACTAGTATCGATATTTAATCCCTTGAGAGCCTAAAACGTGGATTCACGCGAGACACAATGGCTTTTTAATTGTTTCGGTAATTACAGCACACAATCAGTTAAGGATTAAATAATCTTTATTTCTCACAAGAATATGATACAATTCATATTTCGAGGTTTGGGTCTCGTCTATTTCCTTCTCCAATATTGGACCAATTTAAAAGATATTCTATGAACTGAAAATGGAAGATATATATTATGCCCCTATGTTTTCTTTTTAACCGACTTCCCAAAAAGGAGGAGATTCTATGTTCGACTTCATGTATGTTTTTTTTTTGTGTATGTTCACCGATTACTCCGTCAATTGTGAACCGACTTTGACTTTTTAATTTGGTGAAGATCTGATGAAGAACTTCGGAGATATACAACAGAACTCTTCAATAAATAACGGCAAATCTCTCGGGATTGCTGCAATCGCATGTCTGTTTGTTGTTTATAACATTTCATAACATAACATCACGCCAGTTCGCTCTTAAGGGGTAAGCAGATCTCTCATTTCACCGGTTATGTTCGGTTATGTCCGGTTGTAAGTCGGTGTCCATAACGCAAAAAAATGGTACCTACGAAAGACACCGACTTCAAAAAATTAAGTTATTTTTTACTTTGTAGTTTAGTATTTGGAAGTCGGTAGTATTTTTTTGCAAAAAAGTTTTTTTGATAATATATTATCTTTAGAAGCACTAGAACTCTCGAAAAATGCTCAAAATTGCGCTGTCATTACAGGCGCGGAGTGCGTGCAAGATAAGTCTGCGCGCGGCCAAAATCGGAACTAATCGTTTGTCATTTATGTCAGGAGTCAAGAGTGTGTTGTATGCCGTGTTTTTATTCATTTTCAAAGTAAATAATCGCCATCATAATGCCAAAAGTAATTTAAAGTGATGGCAGGGAAGTTTCCTTCAAGTGAACAAAAGTGCCACAGAGATGCCAAAAAACTAGCCCGCCATTCATACAGAATGTTAAAATGGGATCGACCTAGGGTGCAGATCTTTTGCATTTCTTGGACCCTACCTCTATTCAAAATTCTACTCTCATAATAGAACTAACTTGGCGTACTTATGTAATGATAATGGATATGTAATCACAAACGATATTACATGTCTTACTTTTAATTCAATTAAACGTTTTAAAAATATTTTTACTAATTATTATTCCAAACACTGTTGCTACGCTTTTGTTGAGAGAATGTCACTTGTTTAGGACTTCTGATTCTACATCTTAAGGGTCTTCCACCGATTTAGTGACGTAAAACGGTTACTTTCTAAAGCATACTCCTTAGTAACGGCTACATGCAACGGTGGCACATTTGTTGAATCATTCGGTTACCTCCATGATGGTTGAGCTTTTTTTTTTTTTTTTTTTTTTTTTTTATTATTGATAGGCTTGCGTTTGACCACTATCTCACCTGATGGTAAGCGATGATGTGGCCGACGATGAAGCACGCTTGCCTAGAAGAAACCTATTCACTCTTGACTTAAAGACTCCCAGGTTGTAGGTATCAGGAAATACAGACTCCGGCAGGGAATTCCACTCCTTTGCTGTACGCATAATAAAGGAATTCCCAAAACGTTTGGTGCGTATGGGTGGGATGTCCACCATGTACCGATGACGCAACGCCGTACGTCTTGTAGTCCGATGATGGAACGGGCTAGGAGGAATTAGTTCATGCAATTCCAACGCACACTCCCCGAAATGTAACCGATAAAAAACCGACAGACTGGCAACTCGGCGCCGATGTTCGAGGTTCTGGAGCCTAGATTCGGCCAATACTTCATCGTCGATGAGCCTCTTAGCCCGTCTTTCGATCGCATCAAGTGCATCCAGCTGGTACTTGGCAGATCCGTCCCAGAGATGAGAGCAGTATTCCATAGTATATTCTTAGTGGTGCCGATCCTTGCGTCATGTTCGTAAACGGGCGCCATCAATTGGGGTTGGTCATAACTTAGCTGCCTCAGCCTGTTATTGTATTTTTTTTCAACAGGAATGATGTAACAAATACTTGTAATTAAAATTGATGGAAAAGAGTATCCGTGGAGTTTCTTGCAAATTCTTCTCCATTTTTTGTTTGACTATTCAAAAGTACCTCTATGGTTTATTTGAAATATAAACTATTTGATTGATAGGTTATTAGGTTTGAATAAAATATATATTTACTATTGATTCATGTACATTATTTGTGAAACATGTTTTTTTCGTGTAAATAATAGGTTTACTTTAAAAAAAAATTAACCACACCATATTTTTCACTACTTTTGGATACTCCTCCAAAACGACTTGGCTGTTTAAAAATATATTTTTTTCCGAAAGGATGTTCAATATTGATATTCTGGTTCAGAGCGGGCGCGAGACCAGTACTGCGTTGACATTGGGGAATATATACGCCTTAACTATTAACAATGACTTCTCTATTATAAGGAAATATACCCGCATTTTTGAAGCCATCTTTATTAGAATATTCATCTTAACATTTGAGAAAACTTTCAGATACAATACTAGGCATATTGTAGATCGACTTTTTTAACTCCGGTTTAACTAATACAAAACTTTGATACAAAGAATATATATATTTTCTTAATTCTCTTCCTATGGTATGTAACGACTCTATATTTTGCGACATACAAGAAGGTATAACTAACAAATTTATATAATTTTCTTTACAATACTCTATACAATCTATACTTAAATGAAAAGTTTGATTCTCAAGAAGCAAAAGCAGTTTTGGTCCGATGTGATTTTTTATATATTTCGTAAAATGTTTTAGAAAACCTAAAAAGCTAGGGTCTTCAGTCCAATCAGGAAGATTATTTATATCCACGACGTTGTTTAAGAAGTTTATAAATGTAGTATCATTTGGTGTTTCTGGATCGTGTTCTTCTTTGATTTCTACGTCATTCTTCTTATCTTCCTTTCCTGGTATTAAGAACAACGGGGGTAAAACAAACCCTTTCGCGTTTGCAGCATAGGTAAACTTTATTTGAGATGCTTTCAAAGATATCGAACCGTTCTTCGTTGTTATCAACCAGATTTTGGCTCGATTCTCTTCAACTTTAACGCCGATTTCATCTAAATAATAAATGATAACATAAACGAACAATTTAAAAGAGAAGAAAAGAGTGAATAACATATTTGGGTTGTTCAAAACTCGACACTCAACGGGGCAAAAAGGGGTAATTATTTTAAGTTTAGTTTTAGAAGAGGATTTTACTTTGTGGCTGTAACCTGAAATTTATCTTAATATATATAAATCTCGTGTCACAATGTTTGTCCTCAATGGACTCCTAAACCACTTAACAGATTATAATAAAATTCGCACACCATGTGCAGTTCGATCCAACTTGAGAGATAGGATAGTTTAAATCTCAAATTATAGTCGCAATATTAATTTATTGCTAATTATTTGTCTGTTATTATTTGACAGTCACAATTATCTGTTAACTCCAAATGATTCTAACAGATGTCGATACCTTTCGACTGGGTTGAGTAAGTAATCAATAGATGGCGCTGCTATGGTAAATCTAAGAACGTGTCATTTTTGTCATCATTCGTTCAATCGCAACCTATTATATCAGCCAGCTGGACATAAAGATATTTATAAGAAATCTACTATATAAAAATAAGTCGGGTTTTCCTTCCTGACGCTATAACTCCAGAACGCACGAACCGATTTCCACGGTTTTGCATTCGTTGGAAAGGTCTCGGGCTCCGTGAGGTTTATAGGGTAAGTAGGGTAGGGTAGGTAGGGTAGGGTAGGTAGGGTAGGGTAGGTAGGGTAGGGTAGGTAAGGTAGGGTAGGGTAGGTAGGGTAGGGTAGGTAGGGTAGGGTAGGGTAGGTAGGGTAGGGTAGGTAGGGTAGGTAGGGTAGGTAGGGTAGGGTAGGTAGTGTAGGGTAGGTAGGGTAGGGTAGGTAGGGTAGGGTAGGTAGGGTAGGGTAGGTAGGTTAGGTAGGGTAGGGTAGGTAGGGTAGGGTAGGTAGGGTAGGGTAGGTAGGGTAGGGTAGGTAGGGTAGGGTAGGTAAGGTAGGGTAGGGTAGGTAGGGTAGGGTAGGTAGGGTAGGGTAGGGTAGGTAGGGTAGGGTAGGTAGGGTAGGTAGGGTAGGTAGGGTAGGTAGGGTAGGGTAGGTAGGGTAGGGTAGGTAGGGTAGGGTAGGTAGGGTAGGGTAGGTAGGTTAGGTAGGGTAGGGTAGGTAGGGTAGGGTAGGTAGGGTAGGGTAGGTAGGGTAGGGTAGGTAGGGTAGGGTAGGTAGGGTAGGGTAGGGTAGGATAGGGTAGGTAGTGTAGGTAGGGTAGGGTAGGGTAGGTAGGGTAGGGTAGGTAGGGTAGGGTAGGTAGGGTAGGGTAGGTAGAGTAGGGTAGGTAGGGTAGGGTAGGTAGAGTTGGGTAGATAGTGTTAGGTAGGGTAGATGAATGTTTGGTGTTTTTATGGCAAAACAAAGTTTGCCGGGTCAGCTAGTTATTCTATAAGGCAAATAACGAATTGTCCCAATCCAATAAACCCTGTATATCTACGACTTCAATTTTTTATTGATTTAATAATAGCTTATTTTTGGTCGTCTTCATTAACTGCACATAAGAAAATCATTTATAGGATAAACGAAATCACGCGAACGAAGTCGCGGGCGAAGTGCTAGTTTTATATATTATGTGTGTTTAAGTTTAGTTGTATTACCTTTCCTTGTACTTATACACACTGTGTCTATGTTTCTTATCTAATTATCCTGTCGTAGGTCTGCTGGAAGAAATTTCTCTAGAAATAAGCAGCACTTTTGTGCTATTCTATCTTTCTATGTTATTTATCTTTTAAGTGTTTTATGTGTACCTACATAAATAAGTCAAGTTTCAAGTTTATAGTCACCTAAGAAATAAGATTCTTCAAAAACACATTAACTTCGCCTAAATCATATTTTGGGGGTAGTTTCAAAAAATAATAATAACAATCTTCAATATTCATTTAGGTTAATATAAGTTTCAAGTTTATTGACACTTACAGATTTTTCCATACAAACTTCAACACCCCCTAAATCGTCATTTGGGGATAGTTTCGAAAAACGAATAGTGGCAACCTTTATCATTTACTTAGATTATTATTTGTGCCAAGCTTCAAGAATTTTGGCCAACGGAATATGATTTTTCATTCAAACTTTCTACCCTTTTTTACCCACTAAGGGGTAGAATTTCCAAAAATACTTTCTTAGTGCTCACTTACGTTACTCGAGGAACCTTTTTGCCAAATTTCATGCTTCTAGCCACCTAACCTTACCTACCTACCAAACTACTCACCTGCACCTACCTACCCTATTTACCCTACCTACATACCTACCTACCCTATCTACCCTACCTACCTACCAATTTGTTAAACTATTTATTTGAATAAGAATGAATACTACACTATTTATATGCCCATAAAAATATAAAATTGTTTAAAAAATACAGTGATATCCATAACATAAATACTAGGAACAAACACAAATTTGTAGTACCTACAACAAGGCTCAAGAAAATAGGTGGCTCGTTTAGATGTCAATGTGTACGCTTTTATAATAAGCTTCCAAGCCACGTACAAGATCTAAGTCTTAATAAATTCAAGTCTTTCATTAAACGTAAGTTGTGCCAGAAAGCGTTTTATACAACAAAAGATTACATTGAGGACAAAAAGGCTTGGGATTGAGCTGCTCCAATTAATTTTGTTTTTTTATTATATTTTGCACTATGCATTTTGTTATTATAATTTATTTTTTTTTGGTTTTCTTGCAATGACAAGAATATTTACATTTTAAAGTATTATATTATTTTATTTTAATTATTGTGAATGTGAAGACTATGTGGATAATTTTATTTTTATTTTTTAATTTAAATTTATCTTAGTTTTTAATCATGGTCTGGCAGTTTGAGTAGTTTATGCGGCCTACCCGAATGTCCTTTCTTTGGTATTGTTCGTCGAATCGTTGAGCTCCTTAAATTCTGAGTTGAGCTGCTCGGTTATTGACAAATGCGTGCACTGACTGGACAGGCCCACTCAATCTGGCTGGTTCTTTCCTCAAAAGACCATTTCAGACATCAGTCTACATGGTCTTCACATGATCTAATCAAGATTTTGTCAGGACTTTAAAAGAGACTGTGACCTCTGAGTTTGTTTCGGCCTTTCTTCTCAGAGTAGTCAGATAGGAAACGCCGACCTCATCTAGTTTTAAAAACAAATGTTCGACATGTAAAAGTGTTTGTACAAACCAACTTACAGAAATAAAATCATTTATCATTTTACAATAAACATGTAACCAACTTTTGTTTCTACCGGCGATCTAATTAAATTTTAGAACACAAAAGCTGCTATTGTGACTTAACTATGTTAGTGAGATCCATTCTCTCGCAGACTTTTTTTAGTTAATAATGAGTACTTTAATCCTGTAGTACATATTTTTTAAGTATCGTCCATAGTTTTCTCAGCGCACGCCAAATAATGAATTTTATAGGCAAAATATTGATACTTTGGGACACATTATTTCAATTTTCTTAAGGATCCCCAATTTTCTCGAAAATAAGTTATAGCCTATATTACTCGGGAAAAAATTTGCTTTCCATAGGTGAAAGAATTTTTTAATCGGTCCAGCAGTTTCGGAGCCTATTCGGTAAAAACAAACAAAAAAATCTTTATAATATTGGTATAGACGAGGGCATGATTTTCCTATTAATTTGAATTTCCAAACTCAGATCACCAAAATACCTAGTTTCTAAACGTATTTCTCTTTTAAAACAACAAAAATATTTTGAGCAAGTAACTGTTTGACAGCACAACTACAAAGAAAAACTTATATATACGGAAAACAATTACCACAAAACCGCAGAGTACTTTCGGCACTCAACATGGCGACCGGTCACGCATAGACATGATTTTGACGTCACTCAAAAGTGTTGCTAAGTTTAGTCCTTGACAAACATTTAGATGTCTCTCTTTTCATATGCTCTTGGTTAGATGAAAAGAGACAAAACGCTTTTTGACATGCGTGTGTCGATATTATAGATATTTGTATAACTATTCTTCATATAGTAGAATATGCCGTCTCCATAGTTTTCCTACCTCATTGGTGAGTGGTAACCTCAAGCCACACCAGCGCCTCTAGCGAAGAATTCATACGTGATAGGCGCCCCATTGGAATTTGAGTATACTTTACAACTCTATCGAACTTGAATCTATCTCTATCTATCTGCTTGATATGGAGGGAAGTGGAAATTTGTATTTTTCTTACTCCTCCGTTTTCTTTCTGATTAATTTCGTTGCGGGATCCAAGACAGTTAAATTCATTCTCCGGGACTTCGTCGAGCTTCATTGCCTCGGCGCTTTTCTGTTGGTCGCCACTGTTGATTCTGGCTTTCAGGAGTTGCAGTGGTTTGGGAATAGTGCGGTGGGATTGTCCCAATAAAAAAAAACTCTATCGATCGAGAGCAATGGTGGCCCAGTAGTAACGGCCCTGCTTGCGTGTAGTAGGTCGTGGGTTCGAATCGAACCCAGGCAGGCGCTTTACTTTGTGTAAATTATTTTAGCACCACAGCTCTAAAAACGATGAAGAAAAACATCGTCAGAAAACCGCATACTAAAACGAAGAAATGTGACATCCACCAACCCGCACTGGGCCCGCAATGGGCCGTAATCCATGGCCCATTACCTCTCACAGATAATAGGCCTGTGCCAAAACATCATGTACGTGAGATATAATTTCGTGAAATTCGTCAATATCTTTTTAGTAAAAAACGGCGACAGACATAAATCTTATATATAAAATTCTCGTGTCACAACGTTCGTTCCCGTACTCCTCCGAAACGGCTTGACCGATTCTCATGTAATTTTGTGAGCATATTGAGTAGGTCTGAGAATCGGCCAACATCTATTTTTCATACCCCTTAGACCCGGTAGGGTAGGGTAGGGTAGGGTAGGGTAGGGTAGGGTAGAGTAGGGTAGGGTAGGGTAGGGTAGGGTAGGTTAGGTGAATGTTTGGTGTTTTTATGGCAAAACAAAGTTTGCCGGGTCAGCTAGTACGTTACTAAAAATAGGGACCAATTAGTTCAACCAGGTTTCAGATTGGCTAAAGTAGCCTCATCTTTCATGGGGTACTATTTATAATGTTACAATAAAATTCCTCCCCACATTCTAGTCGACTTGTGTCTGCCTTGGCAGTTGAGAGTGTGTCATGCTCCCTCCAATGTCTCTCTGATGGTGGCACATGTATTGGATCATTCGGTTCCCTTCATGATGGTTGAGCTGAGTGGTGCCAATCCACACGTCATGTTCGTGAACGGGCGCACTCAGTTGGGATTGGTCATAACTTAACTGCCTCGGCCTGCTTTTGATTACGTACTTATCTTATTTTTGAATTGTTTGTTTACTCTAGACGCTTTTACGTGCACGTGTTTTTACATCGTTCCACATATGTATTTGCCAACAAGAATGATGTAACCAAATAATTGTAATTAAAACTGATGGAAAAGTGTCCGTGGTGTTTCTACCACATTCTTCTCCATAGAGACCTACTGACGCTTGCGAATGTGCAACTAGATTCATATTTTGTTTGACAATTCAAAAGTACCCAAGCAAGGTATTTTTTTTTTCCCGCTTTTCTTACATAAGGGTGATTATTACAACTCGAAAACCCAAACAAACGACAAATAATAATTGTTTCTCAACAAAATTAAAGACTTACCCTATCTCTCTCCCTGTCCACCTCACTTTCCTTCTTCTTCTCGCTCTTTCTCTTCTTCTTGACTTTCTCCGTTTCCTTCTCCTTCAGTTTAGAAAGCTGTACGTCTTCATCTGACGTCACATCGTTATCTACAACTGGCATATCTTGAAAGTATGGATCATCAAGTGTTTCTTCTTTTACAGCCACCTCTGTGAAGGAAAGAGGATCTTATTACAGTGCAGTTAAAGACGTATTTTCAGTGTATGCGTATGCTTGATTATGTTCTTTGCGTGAAAATATAATACGCTTAAGTATGCGCGAACACGTCATGCAAACTATTTTGAACTCTATTTTAGTCGGTATTTAGCTCTTAAATGCAACGTAAACATGAAAAACCGGCCAAGTGAGAGTCAGACTCGCGCACGAAGGGTTCCGTACCATTATAGCAAAAACGGCATAAAAATCACGTTTTCTGTATGGGAGTCCCCCTTAAATATTTATTTTATTCTTTTTTTAGTATTTGTTGTTATAGCGGCAACAGAAATACATCATCTGTGGAAATTTCAACTCTCCAGCTATCACGGTTCTTGAGATACAGCCTGGTGACAGACAGACAGACGGACTGCGAAGTCTTAGTAATATGGTCCCGTTTTTACCCTTTGGGTACGGTACCCTAAAAATTAAGTCCCTGATATAAGTTAGACAAACATAGTATAGGCCCAGTGACCGATTTGACGAGGCTCAAGAAAATAATTTCTGGAAATATATGGGAGAAATCTTTACCCAACAGTGGGATATTCTAAGCAAATACTGATTAATAAATAATCATCATTGGCCTACAGCAGTCCACCGCTGGACATAAACCTCTTTACTTGCATGCCATTTATGTCGATTATCAGCAACTATCATCTACCAACAACCCTGGGATGATCGTCGCTCCACTTAACCTGAAGAAAAATATTCTGCTTCTTTCGTGGCGTTTATCTACTTCTTCTTTTTCGTGTGAGGATGTGGCCACCTCTGGTGTCAGAATTAATAAAGCCGCCTCTGGAAACACCACAGGCCTCTGACTTGGCTATTTTAGACTTACATTAACTATATAAGTTCAAAATTCGCGGATAAATTTGAAAGAGAGTTACCGCGGCCCTAGCTCAAGCAACTGAAAGAACACGGGTGGGTTTTGGTCAGTAAAAGTCTGACACGCCCTCCCGCTTCACCCAGAGCGGGAGAAGTCATTGGATGATTTCCCACCCAAAAAAAAATCCTTCACCGTTACCTGTGATGTCCAAGATAAGCTTAGAAAGTACATATGAATTTGAAAGTCACATTGGTACTTGCCCGCATTTGTACCCACAATGTCAAGCACGAGAGGCAAGGTCTTAGCCACTGGGCCACCACGAGTCAACATTGACAGGAAAATAGCAACTGCGAAGGGTCTTGCAGCCAAATTCCGAGACACAAAGATCCGCTGTGACTACCATATGGAGCTACTCGGACAGTTCTGTCATACATCACGTTCAAGATCCAAGATGCAGGTGGACGGGCATGAAAGGCCGACTTGGTGGGACAGATCCTACGAAGGGGCTCCACACTGGTACTGTGTTTTGGATGGGTCTACATGATTTGGCCAGGTTGTTTCTATAGCAGCCAAACTGTGCCCGCAATCGGTTAGGGATTTCCAGATCGGCCACTGCAATTCGTGTCCAGAGGGCAGGCTGATGCTCTACCGGAGTGATGCAGTGAGGTGGAGTAGGGTATATATCCTAATATTATAAATGCGAAAATAAGTAAGTCTGTCTGATTACCTTTTCACGCTTAAACCGCTGAATCAATTTAGATGAAGTTTGGGATGGATATAGTTTGAAACCCTGGGAAGCACATAGGATAGATTTTATCCCGGGAATCATCCTTAAGGTGGAAAGGGGGGGGGATGAAAGATCGTAAGGTGAACTATTAATTTCGTAAGTAAGGCGGCCCAGACACCTACAATATTAAAGCGCGTTAAAATAAAACCGGACAAGTGCAAGTCGGACTTCGCACATTTAGAGTTCCGTACCAACTGTTAAATATATTGGTATTTGTTAGTTAAATATTCGTAATAATAAACATTATCTCCAAATTTCAGGTTCATAGGTCAATGGGAAGTTAAAAAATTCTTTGGAACAAAATTTTGTGACAGACAGGCGGACGCGTAAGTGACAGCAAAAGGCTCCGATGGACATTTATTTAAAGATATTTTATTTCAACTAGGCCACAAAGCGGCACTTTTGAACGTTAGTTACATTAAAATTTACAAGGAATAAAAATTGATTCTACCGTGCATTCGGAAAGTAGCTTGTTACGGAGAAGAACGCACAAGAAACTCCATACATACTCTTTTAAAAAAAAAAAATTTTTTTTTCAATATTTAGGTAGGTACATAAGTACATACATTAATAAATTTATATGTGTGAGGACAATGCACCCAGAATCACTACATACTATACTACGTACAGGTACAAAGTATTAAAAGTACTCACACAAGTACTGTGCAGTTACATAATAAGCACTAGAAAAACACTAGCATCCGAAGCAGTTAAGTTAAGACCAATCCCAACTGACGGCGCCCGTTCACGAACATGACGCATGAATCGGCACCACCCAGCTCAACCATCATGAAGGGAACCGAATGATCCAACACACACGCCACCATCAGAGAGACATTTGAGAGAGCATGACACACTCAACTGCCAGGGCAAACACAAGTCAACGAACGACACCAAGGTACAGCAAATGGTAGATTTACAGTTGGGTACATAGTACTCACACACGTGCTGCGCAGTTATACTATACTAAAAGAAATTGAGTCTATATAATACAAATATATTCATACAGTCTTCAGCAGGTCCAACAATTCTACAAAACAATAATGTTCTGCATATCACTTGTTTTTGCGCCCTAGTGGTTGTGGAGCAAGACTAGCATTGAGCCAAGCATTTTTATCAGTGATGTAATCCCCCAACTTATAATATGCCTGCCTGCATAGTGTGCGTTTTATACAAGTTTTAAATTTCGTCTCATTCAGTTCTAGAATGTGGGGAGGAATTTTATTGTAACATTTTGTACAGTACCCCATGAAAGAAGAGGCTACTTTAGCCAGTCTGAAACCTGGTTGAACTAATTGGTCCCTATTTCTAGTAATGTAATTATGTCTATCTCCGTTTTTACTAAAAAGATGTAAATTTTTTCTCACGTACATGATATTTTCATAAATATATTGACAAGGAACCGTCATGATGTTAATGCCCTTAAACAGTTCCCTTAGAGAATCGCGCCGGCGAAGATTGTATATCGCTCTGATGGCTCGTTTTTGCAGAATAAAAATTAACTCAATGTCTGCATTTATTGGCCTATCTACAATTGTTACACTAACAATAACCTTATAATACAACAACAAACAATAATATAAACTAGGCGTACAATATGATGCGATAGACACAGCATGCAAAAACAAAATTAAAACAAAAGTTACAAAAATAGTGCAGAAATGGCACTTATAAACAGTGGTTTTCTGAAATTAATACAGTAACATAATTTTTATGTAGGTAGATATAAAACAAAAAAAAAACATGGTTATTATTTATTTTTGGTGAACTTGGCGCTTGAATTTTTTAAGTACTCTTTAGGGTACGGAACCCTAAAGATAGACTAAGTATTCGAATTATTATTGCTACGCAGACGAAGTCGTGTTTCCATAATTCACATCTCTCATCAGTGTGCAACAGCGTGGCTTTCGAGGACGAAAAAATATTTAAAAAAAAAACTCACCATAAGCATACTTATCCTCAATTGCCTCCTCGTCTTTGATTGCCACATCTTTCTCATCATCCTCTACAGTTTCTGTCTCTGGTAGACATTCATAACACTCCACAGCGGTTTGCTCTATGTTCACGGTCGCGTGAGCTTTGAAATCGTTTGGAGAGTCCAGGAATGTGTGCTGGAAAGATTTGGGAGAACTTTGAGTCTTATGCGTATAGCGTAAGACCTATATTAGAGTGTTAAAACACCAATCAATCTGCCTGGCTTTTCACAAGTATGCTGGGGTCGGCTGCTTGTCTAGGATAGGATAGATCAGCCTTTCCCAAAGTGGGCGATAACGTCCCCTTGTGGGCGCTGCAGGCCTAAAGGGGAGCGGTAAGAGACCCAGAAAAAATGGGGGTCGTTGTGTAGAGGCTTGGGGGGTGATTTGTAATTTAATTTAGCTAGGAGACCTCTTAGACACCGACTGCATGAGCTTTCGACTCTCAACTACAACTTGTGAACATCAACTAATATTAGTTAAGAGATTGCTGAAACTCGGTTCGATATTTCTCTCCGCGTAGTTCATATATCTGTTCTGTTTTATTGAATACGAGTATATAAAATAAAAATCATGTCAATCGGTCGCTCCGTTTCAGTGCTGCCAACTTAGCGCTTTCAGCACCAGATCTAGCGCTTTTTTGTTCAATAGCGCGTTCTAGCGCCTAGCGCTAAATCTAGCGCTTTTTGAAACTTTAGACTTTCTTTTAAAAAAAGTAAGTTCGCAAACTATCAACATCTAAACGACGTGTTGAGGCAAATTTCATCCACAGATAAATTTAAATTCAAGTCCAAAACTGATCAAGACCAACCTAAACAACCATATAATTCGGCGGCAGAAGCAATTGTAGTAGAATCAGACGATGGTGAATTAATTTATTTCCTTTATATTAAGAAATAATTATATTAACACGTTATTATTTTGTTTTATTATCACTAAACAAGTAAATACTATAATGTATTATTAAAAAAATACGTCTAAACGTCCCTGTCTCAAATCATTGGGCGTTTTGCTTGAATAAAGCTTTTTTTTACAGCTACGGACAATTTAGCGCTATCTAGCGCGTTTTTAAAGAGCTAACAGCGCGTTTTTGTTTAGACGAGTTGGCAGCACTGCTCTGTTTCGAAATGAAAGTAGACACAAACAAACAAATAAAAAGGCAACAGACATACATTCGCATTTTAGTGTCGTAATAGTTATTAGTAGTCCTAGATAGGTAATTTTCGTAGATAGTACCGATAGACCGCGGGCAATCATGTTTTAACAAGTTTTTGTTAAATAACACAATAATTGATTAAGGGCCTACATACGCTTTAGTGCCGTAAAACGGTAACTTTCTAAAGCATACTCCTCAGTAACGGCTAGGTTAAAAGGTTTGCAAAAAATATATATTTATTATTGATTCATGTACATAATTTTGAACACAAGGTTTTTTCGTGTAACTAATAATTTTGCTTTAAAATATAATTAAGAGCACGATATTTTTTTCGCAACTTTTGGAAACTCCTCCAAAACGACTTGGATGTTTAAAAATAATTTTATACAGAAAAATTGATGGCTGGAATTTATTTTTACCTAACATAGCATATTTAAATCAAATAATATTTTGCAAACAAAACTGTTCAAAAGGAGATTCAATTTTGATATTTTGGCATCGAGCGGGCGCACGGCCAGTACTGCGTTACATTGGGGCGTATATATCACCTTAATTTAATTTGAAGTTATATTGGTTTTTAAGTAGGTGAAAAAATGGGGGCGCTAAAAAATAATTTATTCTCAATGTGGGCAGTAGACAAAATAAGTTTGGGAACCCCTGGGATAGATGAACCCTCTTTTCCGCACTTAGACGCCCGTTTGGTCCGTTGAGCGTGCAGGCCTCTTCTCTGTGAGAGGGAATGTCCCGTAAACCACCACGCGTGCCCAGTGCGGGTTGGTGGATGTCACATGTCTTTTGGTTCTAAGACATGCCGGTTTCTTCACGATGTTTTCCTTCACCGTTATGAGAGCAGTTGTTATGAAATTATTTACACAAAGTAAGCGTCTGCGCCTGGGTTCGATTCGAACCCACGACCTACAACTTGTAAGTCGCGGCCTTTACCATTGGGTCACCACAGCTCTGGCTTCCTGTCTAACCGGATTCAACTGACCACCAGTATTTTACACGGAGCGACTGCCTATCTGACCTTCAAAACCCAGTAACTGTGGTTAAAGATCTCCACACAGATATAAATCTAACTACATAGATGACGCGATTGTATGTACTTCGCGTGCCAAAAAACAGATAAAGTTATGATCAATGATCGTAATTTGAGCTTTTCATTTAGCGTTATCGGCACCGGAAATCCAACGAAATCTAGAAAAAAAACTTTATGCAAAAAAATACTACCGACTGCCAAATACAAAACTACAAAGTGAAAAATAACTTAATTTTTTGAAGTCGGTGTCTTTCGTAGGTACCATTTTTTTGCGTTATGGACACCGACTTCAAAAAATTAAGTTATTTTTCACTTTGTAGTTTTGTATTTGGAAGTCGGTAGTATTTTTTTGCAAAAAGTTTTTTTATTTTTCACTTTTTAGTTGTACGTACCTAATAGGCAAGTTAGTAAGGGAACTATTTCGGCAGAATAGATTTCATGAAACTTGAACATGACCGGTGAAATGAAAGATCTGCTTACCCCTTAAGAGTGAACTGGCGTGATGTTATGTTATGAAATGTTATAAACAACAAACAGAGATGCGATTGCAGCAATCCCGAGAGATTTGCCGTTATTTATTGAAGAGTTCTGTTGTATATCTCCGAAGTTCTTCATCAGATCTTCACCAAATTAAAATGGGACCAATTTCGGAACATACTTTTTCAAACAAAAAAAGAATTTTCAAAATCGGTCCACAATTGACGGAGTAATCGAACTTGAAGTCGAACATAGAACCTCCTCCTTTTTGGCAAGTCGGTTAAAAATGCCTTGTTATGCCATATTAAGCTGTAAAGAACGTATAGAAAAAGTTGGCCGAGCCATTGGAAATGTTTTCTTTCATTGGTAAGTAAATTTGTTTGTAAAAAACCCGACTGCTTAATAAGCGAACTAAAAAGATGTAAACAAGTAGAAAATCATGCTGTGCAGTCGGAGGATACATATTCGCGAGCTGGCTGACCACCTGATCCTCCGACTGCACAGCATGATTTTCTACTTATTTACATCTTTTTAGTTCGCTTATTAAGCAGTCGGGTTTTTGATTTTTAAATTAACTTTTTTTATTTACAACTTTATAGTTATATTTTTTTTCGAATTACATTCAAACATACAAGTGTTATATATTTTTGTAATCACCTCTAAAAATCCTTCATTTTGATACCCCATTCGATGGGCATCGAAGAAAAAAAAAATTGAGTCCCCCCAATATGGCGCACAAAACCCGCCATTTTTGTTTTATCTTAACGTCACTTATCTAAGAACACTTGGGCGGCCAAGCCCTATCTAACGATGTAAAAATCCTTCCAGTGGTTTGCAAGATAAGAGGTTATAAAAAATATTACATACATGACATACAATAGCTATTTATGCAACTGTTACGTTATGGACGGTCTTTTAATACGAGTGCCATTTTTCGGTACAAGCGTAGCGCGTACCGAAATAGGTGGGCACGAGTTATTAAAAGACCAATAACGTACAGTTGCATACAAGATTTTATCTACGAAGGAAGGCATAAAACACAATTATAGACAAATAAGTATTTCAGGAAGTGTGTTTAAGTATTTCATTTCTCTTAAATGTCTTGATTTTTCTGGTAGTAAATTATTTATAGCCGCAACTGCTCTATTTGTTATATCTGGTGGAGTATTTTCACACTTTTCACTTGATGTTGAAGACATTTTTAATAAAATTTCACTCAGAAATTTTTTCGCGTATCCACTTTATTTTTATTTTTTTTATTTATTCTTTATTAGGTATAAGGCAAAGATCTGTTGTGTAGCCACAACAGCCAAATAGTATACGATACTTTTGTTCTAAACTTGTTCCATTTTTAAAAACATCAGTTAACATTGTTTCGATTTCAAAGTAATATTATAGGTACCTGGCTGTATGTTCAGAATGTATTTGCTTGTGTTTTAGAATTTATGACGATTCGCATAATGCAACCCGATGTAGTTAGATTTATATCTGTGGATCTCCAACACCAATCGTTGATTGATATCTGATATCTCAGAATCAGTAAATAACGTTCTCATTGCTGGGACTCAGGACTCCTCTCTGTAAGAGGGAGTTAGCTGTATGTTTTCATGCTGTAATCCATCACGCCGACCGAGTGCGGATTGGTAGAAGTCACACGTCACATTTTTGGTTCTAGGACATGCGTCCCGCAAGTATCACCACATCGACCGTGCCCGTGTGCCTCGTATCCCTTGCATGCCTGCAACCCTAATTAGCACTCTAATTGTATAAGTTAATAGAGTAGGATATGGATTGTTGCCCTTGCATTCATTGCTTCATATGTGCAAATATCCGTCTACTCGACAGGGTAAAACACGCAATGAATATTGTTGAGTTACCAAAATCAAAGGGAAGGAGTGGGTAACCGCCCTTAGGGTGCAGGACATCGGTCCACCTAGTATTAGTAGGCCTTACAATGCAGTACGCGGTCGCCACTCCAGAACTTTTCAGCCCCATCGACCATCCGTTCTGCGAGCAATATGCCTAAAGGAGCGTCCTCACTGGGAGCATTCTTTCGTGAGCATTTGTACACAAGCAATCGTAGGCGAGCAACAAATGCTTCCGAGCGAACCCAGCATTCACGTTCGAGCAAAGCTATGAACGTTCGAGTCGAACACTCACTTGCGAGCTTGGAACATTCAAGTATCTCTAAGTAGTCTGTGGAGCATTCGAGTACAATCTCGTTAAATGTCATTAATTCGATAATACGATTGATCAAGAAGGTCACAAACACTTAAGGAACTGTTCCTTGCTTTGCAAAAGGCCAGTAATAACACACATACTCATTGATTTCATTATCTGAATACTCGCTTTCGAGCGCATTATTTGCGTGAACGAGCCGAATGCGAGCCGTTTCCGTGAAAATCTTTGCGACTTAATTGCGACGTCCCAACCGGCCGATGTTCGCTATTGCGTAGTAAGCTTTGTAACGCTCGGCTCAACGTCCACACCACTCGAATATTCGACGTCGAATGCTCATTAGTGGTGGGCGTTGCGACGACGAACCGTTTCTAAAGACCGTTTTTTGTTCTGCGACGGTGCAACCGTTTTACGTCCTGGGATAAAGCAGTCTTCGTTGCACAAACCTGTCTTCGAATAACTACGTGCGATTTTTAATTTTACGCCTCAGAAAATACAGTCGAGATTCAAAAGTGAACTGATTCAACTACGACACACGTCGGTCGTCGCAAACGTCGCGTCGTCCTTTATCGTCGAACGTTCGTTCACAAAATAGTTCTTGCGACGGTGAAACAGTTTTTAAGTCCGTCTTCGTTGCACAAACCAGTCTTCGAATAAATTGGTGTGATTTTGTATTTTACGGCTAAGAAAATACAGTCGGAAGTGAATTGATTCAACTACACACAAACGTAGTCGACTCGTCGCGAATGTCGCGTATCGTTCCACGTTTGTTCACAAAGTAGTTCTTTCGTTCCGTCCTCCAAGTTTCGTTCTCCAAGACGTCTTCAAACCAGTTGCGAGAAAGACCGTTTTCTGCAACCGTTTTCGTCGTCGGGAAAACGGTTGCGTTTCGTCCGTCAAAAATACGACAACGACCCACCACTAATGCTCATTACACGTGAATGCTCTGTGAGGACGTTCCTTAATACCAATTATATTTGGCAATCCTTCGGACTATGTCGGTAACATTGGTCGTCCCGCGGATATCCTCATTTCTGAACTGTAGTAGGTAAAGTCTCCGCGAGGTAACAAAAAAAGAAAACTTATTTATTCGACTTGTACCAAAAAGCACGAAGGGTTCCGTACCATTATCGCAAAGAACGGCAAAAAAAATCACGTTGTTTGTATGGGAGTTCCACTTAAATATATATTTTATTCTGTTTTAGTATTGATTGTTGTAGCGGCAACAGAAATACATCATCTGTGAAAGTTTCAACTGCCTAGCTATCACGGTTCATGAGATACAGCCTGGTGGCAGACGGACAGACAGACAGACGGACCGCGGAGTCTTAGTAATAGGGTTCCGTTTCCCGGTCGTAAACATGTTTTCATGGTTATGTTACGTAACTTGAAAACATGATTTTTTGTTTATGGATATATTTTGATAATTTTGGTCTCAAATGAAAGGTACAGGCGTAGAAACATATCATGTAAACCGGTGCACGCGTTTATGAGATATTGACTCATTAAGTACTGAAAATAATTATCAGATAAATGTTATAATTTGGTACCTATAAGAGTTTCATTATACTTGTAAATATCTACCTACCTAAATAAATACTGCTGTACATGGTTTTTGACCAAAAGGTTTGTAACTCATGCCAAGTGAAAGGGTCACGGACGCCCCTTACCCGCGATACGCGTGTTAGCGACACTGCCTTTACAGTTTTTCTGCCTTTACAGTTTTTTTTCGTATTATTTTGAAATATTGGAATACATTGGTAGACAGGTGTTAACGACTTTTATTTATTTTTGTTATCTGGCAGTGATTTTAATCTATCTATACTAATATTATAAAGCTGAAGAATTTGTTTGTTTGAACGCGCTAATCTCAGGAACTACTGGTTGGATTAGAAAAATTATTTTGTGTTGGATAGTCCATTAATCGCAGTCGAGATCCGCAAGAGAACCAGGGTTACCGACATAGCCCGAAGAATTGCCAAACTTAAGTGGCAGTGGGCAGGGCACATTGCTCGCAGAACGGATGGCCGATGGGGCAGAAAGGTTCTGGAGTGGCGACCGCGAACCGGAAGACGTTGCGTTGGAAGGTCTCCCACCAGGTGGACCGATGACCTGGTGAAGGTTGCAGGGATCCGCTGGATGCGGGACGCACGGGACCGGTCAATGTGGCGACGCTTGAGGGAGGCCTATGTCCAGCAGTGGACGTCTTGCGGCTGATATGATGAGTCCATTAATCGAGGAAGGCTATAGGCTAAGTAACATCACGCTACGACCAGTGGGAGTGGCGGCATAAATAAAAAATGTTGCGAAAACGGAGGAAAATAATCCTTTTTGAGAGCTTCCGTTGCGTGCGCTGCGTAAACGGTTTAAGTTACGCAACAATCATGAATGTTGGGTAGGTAGGGAAGATGGGTAGGTAAGTAGCCAGTTGACGGGAGCGAAGCCGCGTGGAACAGCTAGTGTTAATATAAAAGAACTTACCTCTCTAGAATATTGGATAAGAAAGTCATAGGACTTCAGCATCTGGTCCCTGAATTTGATGGCAGAATCGACACGCGCCAGGCATTCCCAGCACACCTGTACTTCTAGTCCATCTGGCACCTGGAAACAAATACATCTTGATGCCTTGGTCTTCAGATTTCTGAGGCTCTATACAAGTAACATTCGATCAACGAAAACGTCGTGATAGTGTTTGGCACAGAGAAACAATATGGTGATTGGTGAAATGTCAAAAACGTATTGGATTGCTAAGCGCTCAGAAATGTCAAGTGTCCAATCCCTTTATACAGGTAAAAAATAAAAAAAAAATCTGGGTTCATATGGATAATTATAACTTGCTTTATTACTTAAGGTTGCCCTAGTCGACGCCGGCGGCACGAACAATTTTGTGAGCAGGGTTAAAATGCATGCTATCTCATCGGACAACACGTGCGAAAGAGATAGATGCTGTGATGAGCAGTAAGAAGCTAATTCGCGTCCGAATAAGCACTTTTGCAAGTTTGTAGCGAAATGGATGATGATTTAGGACGAAAACGAGCGCGCGAAATTTCATAAACAGACCTTTGAGAGTCTAGATATAACGACTAAATGTATATTTCAAAAATAAAATTATTTGCTTGTTGAACTACTAATCTATCCCTGTATGGCGGCAATTTTCCTTCTTCTTATGGTATTTACTTATTTCCGCCCAAAGATGCGTTAAAATTAGTGTTGAAATATGTAACTTTCTGCGCTCATAACTTTCTAACTTTTGTTTTTTTAGGGTTCCGTACATCGAAAGGAAAGAACGGAACTGATCACTGTGTCGTCCGCCCGTCTATCTGTCTGTCAAGACCCTTTTTCTCAGGAACGCGTGGAGCTATCAAGCTGAAATTTATATCAAATATTCTTCGTTTACAAAATCTACTGTCCCTTAAAGCTGTGACAAAATCAAACCTCTAAAGCCAACGAAATCTATAGATACAGCCGTTTATGCCACAAATTTCCGCAAATTTTCGACACTCGCAAAGGAATCAAAACCTACAGGGTACTTCCCGTGAACCCAGAATCTTGAAATTTGGTACGAAGCAACGTCTTGTAGCACAGATAAAGGAATAATTGCGAAAACCGAAAAAATTTAGTTAAATATTTTAATAATTTTAAACTTACTACCCTTTTCCTCATGAACGCGTAGAGGTATCAAATACTTAGGTCTATAATACCTTTAAGCTGAGGATTGTACGGAACCCTCGGTGTGCGAGTACGACTCGCACTTGGCCGGTTTTTAGATTTTTGTTTCCATACAGGGCTTGATAATGATGAGACAAATTGTGTGTTTGTGTAAGTTTTATGTGCCTTGCTAACTGACTGTTCATTGAAGGAGTTGTTTTGATCTAATATTGAAAACCTAATTCACCAAATACTTTCAACCAAGTAAGTAGCATAATGATAATGAAAAATAATAAAAGGGTCTAATTATTCACATTAAACATACCTACATGAGATATCTAATCAATCATCTATGAATTATCCGTACGATACCAACATAAAAGGGTCTAATTATTCACATTAAACACCTACATGAGATATCTAATCAATCATCTATGAATTATCCGTACGATACCAACATAAAAGGGTCTAATTATTCACATTAAACATACCTACATGAGATATCTAATCAATCATATATGAATTATCTGTACGATACCAACATAAAAGGGTCTAATTATTCACATTAAACATACCTACATGAGATATCTAATCAATCATCTATGAATTATCCGTACGATACCAACATAAAAGGGTCTAATTATTCACATTAAACATACCTACATGAGATATCTAATCAATCATATATGAATTATCTGTACGATACCAACATAAAAGGGTCTAATTATTCACATTAAACATACCTACATGAGATATCTAATCAATCATCTATGAATTATCCGTACGATACCAACATAAAAGGGTCTAATTATTCACATTAAACATACCTACATGAGATATCTAATCAATCATCTATGAATTATCCGTACGATACCAACATAAAAGGGTCTAATTATTCACATTAAACATACCTACATGAGATATCTAATCAATCATCTATGAATTATCCGTACGATACCAACATAAAAGGGTCTAATTATTCACATTAAACATACCTACATGAGATATCTAATCAATCATCTATGAATTATCTGTACGATACCAACATAAAAGGGTCAATTATTCACATTAAACATACCTACATGAGATATCTAATCAATCATCTATGAATTATCTGTACGATACCAACATAAAAGGGTCTAATTATTCACATTAAACATACCTACATGAGATATCTAATCAATCATCTATGAATTATCCGTACGATACCAATATAAAAGGGTCTAATTATTCACATTAAACATACCTACATGAGATATCTAATCAATCATCTATGAATTATCCGTACGATACCAACATAAAAGGGTCTAATTATTCACATTAAACATACCTACATGAGATATCTAATCAATCATCTATGAATTATCTGTACGATACCAACATAAAAGGGTCAATTATTCACATTAAACATACCTACATGAGATATCTAATCAATCATCTATGAATTATCTGTACGATACCAACATAAAAGGATCTAATTATTCACATTAAACATACCTACATGAGAAATCTAATCAATCATCAATGAATTATCCGTACGATACCAACATAAAAGGGTCTAATTATTCACATTAAACATACCTACATGAGAAATCTAATCAATCATCTATGAATTATCCGTACGATACCAACATAAAAGGGTCTAATTATTCACATTAAACATACCTACATGAGATATCTAATCAATCATCTATGAATTATCCGTACGATACCAATATAAAAGGGTCTAATTATTCACATTAAACATACCTACATGAGATATCTAATCAATCATCTATGAATTATCCGTACGATACCAACATAAAAGGGTCTAATTATTCACATTAAACATACCTACATGAGATATCTAATCAATCATCTATGAATTATCTGTACGATACCAACATAAAAGGGTCAATTATTCACATTAAACATACCTACATGAGATATCTAATCAATCATCTATGAATTATCCGTACGATACCAATATAAAAGGGTCTAATTATTCACATTAAACATACCTACATGAGAAATCTAATCAATCATCTATGAATTATCTGTACGATACCAACATAAAAGGGTCTAATTATTCACATTAAACATACCTACATGAGATATCTAATCAATCATCTATGAATTATCCGTACGATACCAATATAAAAGGGTCTAATTATTCACATTAAACATACCTACATGAGAAATCTAATCAATCATCTATGAATTATCCGTACGATACCAACATAAAAGGATCTAATTATTCACATTAAACATACCTACATGAGAAATCTAATCAATCATCTATGAATTATCCGTACGATACCAACATAAAAGGGTCTAATTATTCACATTAAACATACCTACATGAGATATCTAATCAATCATCTATGAATTATCCGTACGATACCAACATAAAAGGATCTAATTATTCACATTAAACATACCTACATGAGAAATCTAATCAATCATCTATGAATTATCCGTACGATACCAACATAAAAGGGTCTAATTATTCACATTAAACATACCGACATGAGATATCTAATCAATCATCTATGAATTATCCGTACGATACCAACATAAAAGGGTCTAATTATTCACATTAAACATACCGACATGAGAAATCTAATCAATCATCTATGAATTATCCGTACGATACCAACATAAAAGGGTCTAATTATTCACATTAAACATACCTACATGAGATATCTAATCAATCATCTATGAATTATCCGTACGATACCAACATAAAAGGATCTAATTATTCACATTAAACATACCTACATGAGAAATCTAATCAATCATCTATGAATTATCCGTACGATACCAACATAAAAGGGTCTAATTATTCACATTAAACATACCGACATGAGATATCTAATCAATCATCTATGAATTATCCGTACGATACCAACATAAAAGGGTCTAATTATTCACATTAAACATACCTACATGAGATATCTAATCAATCATCTATGAATTATCTGTACGATACCAACATAAAAGGGTCTAATTATTCACATTAAACATACCTACATGAGATATCTAATCAATAATCTATGAATTATCCGTACGATACCAACATAAAAGGGTCTAATTATTCACATTAAACATACCTACATGAGATATCTAATCAATCATCTATGAATTATCCGTACGATACCAACATAAAAGGGTCTAATTATTCACATTAAACATACCTACATGAGATATCTAATCAATCATCTATGAATTATCTGTACGATACCAACATAAAAGGGTCAATTATTCACATTAAACATACCTACATGAGATATCTAATCAATCATCTATGAATTATCTGTACGATACCAACATAAAAGGGTCTAATTATTCACATTAAACATACCTACATGAGATATCTAATCAATCATCTATGAATTATCCGTACGATACCAATATAAAAGGGTCTAATTATTCACATTAAACATACCTACATGAGATATCTAATCAATCATCTATGAATTATCCGTACGATACCAACATAAAAGGGTCTAATTATTCACATTAAACATACCTACATGAGATATCTAATCAATCATCTATGAATTATCTGTACGATACCAACATAAAAGGGTCAATTATTCACATTAAACATACCTACATGAGATATCTAATCAATCATCTATGAATTATCTGTACGATACCAACATAAAAGGGTCTAATTATTCACATTAAACATACCTACATGAGATATCTAATCAATCATCTATGAATTATCCGTACGATACCAATATAAAAGGGTCTAATTATTCACATTAAACATACCTACATGAGATATCTAATCAATCATCTATGAATTATCCGTACGATACCAACATAAAAGGATCTAATTATTCACATTAAACATACCTACATGAGAAATCTAATCAATCATCTATGAATTATCCGTACGATACCAACATAAAAGGGTCTAATTATTCACATTAAACATACCGACATGAGATATCTAATCAATCATCTATGAATTATCCGTACGATACCAACATAAAAGGGTCTAATTATTCACATTAAACATACCTACATGAGATATCTAATCAATCATCTATGAATTATCCGTACGATACCAACATAAAAGGATCTAATTATTCACATTAAACATACCTACATGAGAAATCTAATCAATCATCTATGAATTATCCGTACGATACCAACATAAAAGGGTCTAATTATTCACATTAAACATACCGACATGAGATATCTAATCAATCATCTATGAATTATCCGTACGATACCAACATAAAAGGGTCTAATTATTCACATTAAACATACCGACATGAGATATCTAATCAATCATCTATGAATTATCCGTACGATACCAACATAAAAGGGTCTAATTATTCACATTAAACATACCGACATGAGATATCTAATCAATCATCTATGAATTATCCTTACGATACCAACACTAAATTATCCTTTTTTTGTGAAAAAATTTTTGAAGACCAATTCACACATTGGAAAACCAACACATTGTATCGTATTTAATAGATTTTTATACTTGGAAATGTTACTTGCTAGTGTTTTGATTTTGTTATGTCTGAGTGCACAATGAATTTGCTAGGTTTGTGAATTCTGCTTTCAGATAGGAAAAAAATACGGTTTTCTTTTTGCATTAGACACTGCTCAAAAATTGAGGAATATTAATTGACAAAAACGTATATCACAAACAAAAAGAAAACCGACTTCCAAAACAAAACACTACAAAGCGATAAATAACTTTATTTTCCGAAGTCGGTGTCTTTGGTACCTATTGTACGCTTTGTAGTGTTTTGTTTTGGAAGTAGGTTTGATGTTTTTTGTTAAAAAGTTTTTATTTATCTCTTTTTAGTTTTGGTAGGTACCTCCAAATAGGTACCATGAAAATCTCATGACGATTCCAATAAGCCCAAACACGACTAGGATCCATTGTTTTATTGCGGAGTTACAGTGCCTACCTCCGACTTCATCATCAGATCAGTTCGATGTTACCATTTTCATCAGTACCATTTACTGTTAAGTAGTTATTTGCTTCATCATAGTCGGTTACCTATTCGATATATCTTATACCCGTGACATACTTAGCATCAAGGAGTTCCAGTGGCCATCTTTGTGAAGAAGAATACAGATGGCCACTGGAACTCCTTCTCTATTCATATCAGATCCATTTCACCAAATGACACTTTCTGAGTGCAAATGATTGCATTGTTAATAAAAATACCAAAGTCGCTATATCTATGCCTATAATATTTGAGGAGTTCCCTCGATTTCTCTGGGATGCCATCACCAGGTCCTGGTTTCCAACAAAAACAAATTTACCAAACCACCAATTTTTATTTAACAAATTTATCATGGTATCACCCTTGGGATATCTCCTTTCCAACAAAAAGAGAATCATCAAAATCGGTTCATAAACGACGAAGTAATCCGCGAACAAACATTATAAAAAAAAAAAATATACGGTCGAATTGAGAAACCTCCTCCTTTTTAGGAAGTCGATTAAAAATTGTACTCTGCTAGATTTTGCATTGGGACAGCCTTCCCAAGTAGCAAAGACTTGCTAATATAAACGTCATTAAAGCCAAAAAAAAATGTTTTATAAAGGCCATATTGATACCAGAAGTATCAATTAATGTAAGGGACAAAACACGGTTTTTCAGGAGAGCCAAAAAACGTTTTTTTTTTTAATTTTTTGATAACTTTTTATTGTTGGCTCCAGTTTTAAATGTGTCTAGCTAGAGCAAAGTTTCTTAGAATTTCCTCTTCTTGCATGTTATTAACGAAAGATTTAGCAATGGTCAGTGGTTTCAAATATAGCATGTCCCTTACATTAAAAAAAGGTGTTTAGTTGTGCCATACGGTACTAATATTTTATGTGTAAACCGTCGAGCATAGTGTAAGCAGCAAAAGAAATAGAAAATAATACTTAAATCTATTGTAAAGGACTTTTACAGTGTTGCGATTTGATGTAACCAAAGAATATCTACTAAAATGTATGGTATTTAAACACTATGGAACTAAGTTCTTTGCATGATTAATGTTGGTATGAACCAACATTAATCATGCAAAACAAATCTGTACTTTAGTTTCAGGTTTTACAGCTTAGGTATCACAGATTTAAATTAAATTTAGGGATACATAAATAAAACGAAAACACGTTAATATTATTTTTATTTTCTAATTTTATGTTTGCTTTTTATTATTATTAAGTCAAGACACTTAACATAAAACTTTGAGTTAAGTTTAAAAGTTCTAAAAAGTAACCGTGTCCAATTAACATACTTGTAAAACTTGTAGTTATCAATGTAAAAATAATTATGTTAAATAATTGACTCTATGATCCCTTTTAATTATGAGTCTTACAAACTCTGTACTTTAAATCATCACATTTAATTATTGGCTTTATAATTATAATCACCAATTGTATAAAAAACATGTTTTCTCAGACTTAATCAACAGTCTTATTTATTAAGTAATTTAATAAATTTACTGCAAACTACAAACCGATGGAAAAATGGAATATGAATTGTGTGAAAGATGATTAGTATGATGGCAGAGAAAGTTGAAATGACGAATAGAAAGGACGAATGGATAAGAGGACTAAATACGAGGCTTGCGAATAAGAGTAGCATGAATTGTGTGAAAGTACTAGTAATGAAATAAGTCATAGGAACACAAACAATTTGCCATCTCTATATAAAGAGACGCTGCCAATTTCCATTCCAAAATACAACGACAGAATTCATATTCCATTTTTACATCGGTCTTTCATTTCCAGTACATTCGTTCAATTACTTACTAAATAAATAAGACTAAACTTGATTAAGTCAGAAAAAAACATTGGTTTTATGTAATTGGTGATAATAATTATAAAGCTAATTAAACATAATTATTTGAAGTACAGAGTTTGTAAGATTATACTTATTATTATTTATAATCATTATAATTATATTTCACTATGATGATTATATGTTATTTATTAATATAGAATTAAAAGAGATCAATTCAAAAATAGTAAATTTAACATAATTATTTTTACATTGATAACTATAATATACAAGGTTTGTAGTTAATTAGTAGGTACAATTTTACTTTTTAGGACTTTTAAGTTTAACACAAAGTTTTATAGACAGTGTAGTGTCTTGAATTTATAATAATTAGGCAGACATAAAAGTCGAAAATAGAAAAATAATATTAACAATTGTTTTATTTTTGTATCCTTAAATTTAATAAAAATCTGTGAGAGCTAAGCTGTATAACCTGAAACTCACGTATAGATTTGCTTTGAATAATTATTGTTATTTATTATTATACATCATGCGCACAAACGTACAGAGGCGGACTTAATGCCTTAGGCAAATGCTTAATGTTGGTTCATACCAACATTAATTATGCAAAGAACTTATTTTCATGGAGTTAAAAACCATACATTTTAGTAGATAATCTATGGTTACATCAAATTGCAACACTGTAAAAGTCCACGTACAAGTTTACAATAGAATTTAGTAGAATTTTCTGTTTCTCTTGCTGCTTACACTATGCTCGACGCTTTACACATAAAATATTAGTACCGTAAGGCACAACTACACGCCTTTTTTCAATGTAAGGGACATGCTATATTTGAAACCATTGGGCATTCCTTAATCTTTCATTTATAGCATGAAAGAAGAGGAAATTCTAAGAACATTTGCTCTAGACACAATTAAAATTGGAGCAGACAGTAAAAAGTTATAAAGAGATTTAAAAAAATAAAATCGATTTTAGGTCTCATGAAAAACCGTGGTTTGTCCCTTACATTGATTGATACTTCTGGTATCGATATGATAATGAAATTAATGTAAGGACTCAGTATTTCAGCAATAATCTTTTAAAGCAAATAAAATGAAGCAAATACAAATTTGATTTCTACTTGTTACGTAATAGGCATATTACCGTAAGGATCATTTAGTAAAGATAGTTTTGTGAGATAATAATGTAAGTGAATAATTCTTAAAAACTCTAATAATGAATTAAAGTAAGGGACATGTTAATTAAGTTGACTGATTTGAGGTTTAAGGTAAGGGTCGATGTCATCGTACCTCGTCCCTTAGTTTATTTTTCTGAGAAGAAAAATATGTTAGTGGCCGTTGAATATTTTTTTTTGTCATAAATCGTTTTACGCAGTCTAAAAATGTTTAATGTAAGGGATTTTTTTATAACGATAGAATTTTTTTAATAATACCAATCGATAGAGCGCGAAATTCTGAATCCAATGATATATATAACTCATTTTCGCCAAAATGTCCCTTACGTTAATTGATACTTCTGGTATCGATATTAGTGCTTATAAGAGTGGGTTTGGGCACAACTTATATGGACTAAAACCTTATAGAGATACGCATACTATATGGCTAATTGGCTACATATAGACACGAAATTTGCTTTTATATAACAATATTACCCTTATAACAGCTAATAAAATTCGACTATAAGGCCAATTACTCGTGTAGAAGCAAACGCATTACGAATATGAGTTAAATACTGCATAATTATCTCAAACGCGTCCATTATTTATAAAAAGATAGTAAAATAAATGTCTGCCTTACTAGACATTTACCACATCGATCTTTTTTCGTTTTATACTGGAAGTTTATGTGGGAAAGCAGTTTTGTGAGATTTGTGGATATGTTTTATGCCATATTTTTACTGCGCCTCTTTAATTTTATGTTTTTATTATGAGAAAAATTATAAAAAAACTGAGAGGCCTTGTCAATTGCTACTATAAGCATAATTAACAAATAATATGATTTTATAAATCACATATAAGTCATCTACTCTTATTGTAGCAGGGTTGTGCCAATAAAGACTTGCAAATCCGCCATCTCAACTTGCGGCCACTGCGGGGTGGAAGGCCACGCGACTCAAGAGTGTTCTTCGAAGGATGAACTACCGAAATGTGCAACCTGCAAGCGCTACAAAAAACCCCACAACCACAAGACAGGAGATTCTGATTGCCCAGCTAGAAAAGCCGCTGAATACAGGTATATCAACTCTGTAGATTATGAAGGCGCCTAAGAGCGCCAAACTCTAGATTATATTTAGATCTAACGTATTTTTACAGAGTACATACTTTTACATTTTTTTACTTATGGATAGTTTGATTACTGATATAGATAACGCTTTTTTGTCAGAATCAAAAACTTGTGAGGTAGAAGACTGCAAACAATATCTTTCCGAATACCAAAATCCTTTTACAGTACTAACACAAAATATTCGTAGCATCTGCAGGAACTTTGACAGTTTTAACATTTTTCTTCATAGACTAAACATAGCTTGCGATATCATAATACTAACCGAATGCTGGTTATCAAAACGCCAAGAAAACATCCCTACTATGACGGGATACAACATGTTCCATAGCACTACTAACCAGAATCAAAATGATGGTGTCGTGATTAAACAATCGCTTATAGCCACAGTTGAAGAACAGAATCAACAAGACTGTAACTGCCTTATAATTAAAATAGGTACAACTATAGCAATACTAGCTATCTACAGATCCCCATCGTTTAGAAATCTGGACTCATTTCAATATTTCTTAAACCAGGCCTGTCGTAATCTTTCCGCTTTTAAGCACATCATACTAACAGGTGACATTAACATAAACATCACTGCTGAAAACTGCGATGCTGGAATTCAAAATTACCTCAATTTATGTTCATACCATGGGCTTCTCATCGGTCATACGCTACCAACACATCAGAGTGGCTCGTGTCTCGATCACATGATGATAAAAACCAGCCTACCATATATTACCCTAGTTACTAATTCAACAATTACTGATCATAATGCTGTCCTACTAACAATGAACTTAACGCTACCTAAGCAAAATCGTCCACTGACAAAGTCCAAACTAAACATGCACAAACTAGAACATGACCTGCATAACATTGATTTTAGCCCTGTTTACGATTCTCCTGACGCTAATTTGTCTTTATCGTATTTAATTAAAAACGTCCAGCAAGCAATATTACATAATACGACCGTAATAACATTAAATCGGAAGCATTATAATATTAAACCGTGGATTACTCCGGGCCTTGTTCGATGTATAAGGCACAGAGACAAATTACATCAGAAAACCAAACGCTACCCTGATAATATAATGCTTCTTGTAATATACAAGAGGTACAGGAACTTTTGTAATAATCTCTTGAAAAAACTTAAAATTGAATACGATAAAAACGAATTGCAGAAAGCAGGCAAAAATAGTAAACAGATATGGAAACATATTAAAAACTTGACTTACAGATCTAAACAACGGGAACCCGTTTCAAGTTTACTGCTCACTAACTCTTCACCCCTATCATCAGCTAATAATGTAAATAACTATTTCGTGAATGTAGGGAAATCCCTCGCGGAACCACTCCTGAGGCAATCGTCTTATCGGTCTGCCGCGCACTTTCAGACTTCTCTCAAGAGCTGTGCTAAATCTTTTGCACTTTTGGATACGGACGAAAGTGAAGTAGAACTAATCATCTCAGCTCTGAAAGATGACTGTGCAGTCGGCTGGGATAATATTGATAATAAAATACTTAAGCGTTTTAAACACATTTTACTCCGACCGTTAACATGTATATTTCAGGCGTGCCTCCGAGAAGGAATTTTCCCTAAAAGTCTAAAAAAAGCGGTGGTCATCCCTATCTTTAAATCTGGATATAGAGATGTTGTGAATAATTATAGACCAATATCTATACTGCCTTCTTTATCCAAAATATTAGAAAAAATCATTAACAAAAGACTCGTCAATTACTTGGAAACGAACAACTTATTATCTTCTTCACAATTCGGGTTTAGAAGCAGATTGTCCACAGCAGATGCGGTTCAAAAGCTGACAGACCTCGTTGCACAAGAACTCGGCGATGGAAACCAGGTCCTGACTATCTTCCTAGACTTAGCAAAAGCTTTTGACACCGTATCTGTTCCTTTGCTTTTAAATAAACTGGAAACGTTAGGTATAAGAGGTACACAGCTGAAACTATTCGAAGATTATTTAAACGATAGATCGCAATGTGTTCGAATAGGAAATATAACTAGTAACGATGAAAAATCACTAGGATTTGGAGTTCCACAAGGCAGTATCCTTGGTCCATCATTGTTCCTCATTTACATTAATGATCTTTGTAATTTAAATGTAGGAAATTGCAAAATAATATCGTACGCTGATGACACTGCGCTTATTTTCACCGCAAAAACTAACTCCGAGCTGTATAATGTTGCACAGGCAGGTTTTAACATCGTTCTAAACTGGCTTCGTTGTAATTTACTAACACTAAATGCAGATAAAACAAAATATATTCAGTTCAACATGCGCAATCTTAATAACAAAACTAATCCCCATTTATATGCACACCAATGTAACAATCAGTCAGCCATTTCTTGTACCTGCCCTATGATCCTGGAAACAAAGTGCCTCAAGTATCTTGGAGTTTTTGTTGATAACACGCTCTCGTTTAGGCAACATATTGACAGTTTGGTTACTAGAGTACGTAAACTGATGTTTGCTTTCAAACAACTGCGCTCCATTGCCGACACTAACTTAGTCAAACAAGTTTATTTTGCTCTATGTCAATCAATACTTCAATATTGTATAACCTCATGGGGCGGAGCATCAAAAACTATCATTCTCTCTCTTGAAAGAGCACAAAGAGCTGTTCTAAAAGTAGCAAATTCTCTACCTTTCCTTTTCCCTACCCACCAGTTATTTAAATCCTGCAAAGTCTTGACTGTTCGGCAAATTTATTTACTGCACATAACACTAAAACAGCATGCAATGCTTAAATATAACCTAGATATAACTAACAAAAGGCGAAACGATATAGTATGCAGTTCAACCTCTACCTCTAAATTTGCATTTACATATAGATTCTTTACATTTTTAGGGCCCTTTTTATATAATAGATTAAATAGAATACTAAGTATATATAATTTAAATTATTTTAACTGTAAAAGCATTGTTTTAAACTATTTGCAAGGTTTGTCATATGACCAGACTGAAGACCTGCTTCTAGTATTAAAATAAAATTAGATTAAAACTACGTAAGCTTGATTAAAAATAACACTACTATGTATATTTCCGCAGTGTCCTAGTTTTACTTAAAATTGTTAATTTATTGCAATACCTACATTATTAAATATAAATAAGCACTTTTACGCCTGAAGCACAGGTTCTACCTAGTTCAGGCAAATTATACATCAGCACTTTTTAGAACATAAGCAAATTATTGTAAATTTTGTACTTTAAGAAATAAATAAACGATTTTATTATTATTTTATTATTATTATTATAATAAGCTCAACCATATTGAAAGATTTTAGGGTTCCATTATCTTTATTAAAAAAATAGAGAATACTACTTTGAACTTTTTTATTTTACGTAACCAAGACAATATCTAATGAATTGAATGTGGACAGTTTCTTGACAAAGATGATTGCCACGAATTGTGTACTGCAGTGATATGTTATACTCCATAGCCCAAGTAGCTACATTATCAACTCTGAACCCGTCCTTTTCCATGCCTCTATTTATGTCACTGTCACGCTCATCAGATGATTAATTATCACATTGAATAAAGGAATATTTTACGAAATCTTCATCGAAAGTATCGTTGTCAATGTTTTGTGAAATTAGTTCTAAGGAACCCATAGCATTTTCTTCCATCGTAGATGCAAAGTCAAGTATATATATAACAATTCTTGTAGCTGTCACATAAAGTGTTGTGTCGGGGTCCGGCGGTAGTCACGAACATGGACATCTTTAAAATTCCTATTGGAAAAAAAACCTAATGGCTAACTTGATTTGACATGGGGATCGAACCCAGAGCCCTTTAGGTACCTATTCAGCAGCCTCGTTAAACAACGCAGCACTATACGCTGGCTGCCGAACACTAATAATCGTCCCCACCGCTGTCGCATACTGCGACGCTACAAAAGACTATACTAGATGTTTTTCATTGTATGTGTTCAACACCGCAAAGTCGCAAACCGCAGCGTTGTGCGTTCCGATAAAGATACCAAAACTGGCAGGAACATACGCGTCGTGGCGTGGCATGGCGCCTTAGGACGCATTTTATTGGCTACAAGACTCGTTGTGATATGACGTAGGCTTGAACAGATTCGTATAATTGGTATATCCCGAATCCCGCGCCACGCCACGACAGTTCACGATACAACACAATAGTGTAAAGGGCATAGCACGCACTGCGATTTTTATTCGCGCGAATTTTTCCGCGCGAATTCTTTTGTACTATATGAGCGCGATTTTTTTTTCCGCAGTGCGTGCAGCTTCATACATTTCCATGGGACACACAATGGGCGGAAAAAAAATCGCGCGAATAAAAAACGCAGTGCGTGCTATGCCTTAAGCAACTTTAGCTAGACCAACGAGGCTATGGAAAAAATCAATGTTGTTATTTTTTTACTAAGTTCATATTTTTCTGTTCACTCCAACTAACTATTCCAATTAAGTACCTACTCTGAATAAATATTCGCCATCACAAAGGTGCTTGTTCATACTACTGTCATTTAAACGCAAAAATGTTCACAAAAAAAAAAAATAAGCGTCAACAATGGCCGATCCAAGGATTTCTGTTCTATGTTTACATGATTTTCTACACGAAATATGAATTAAACCACGCTATTGTATGATTTATAACTACTTTCTATCCAAGTTTAAGGGTATTTAATTAAGTAAATAGCAGTAAAAACGTCACTTACATCGATATTTCCAAGCAAACGAAAACATTCTTTTACCGTAGGATGGTAATACATACGACGATTATAGTTCAAACAGCCAACACATATCCCGTTAACATTAAAACCTTCTATATTTATATTAACTTCTTTCATTTTTAAAGCACTTAATCACTTTTTATTACAAAATATCTTTAGAAACAAAAGAAACTTCATCGCTTTCCTTCGGCCATTTTGGCTGCTCCTGACTGCTTTACTTTGTTGCGCTCCGTTATTCAAAACAAAACAAACACTCTTCTGAAATCATTTTATGTTATTGTAAAAAATAATACGCATGCGCAGTAATTAGCAAATTAGAATTAAAAAAATACCAATTTCATTTTTACTGTTTACTAACTAACTCACACGATCGAAACTTGAAATAAAATTAAAGAAAAATATTGCTTGAATAGAATCGTAAAGAATTGTGTTGCAGTTACAAAATGGCAGATTCTCAAATTATTTAGCATAAAAGGAATGGCTGTTCGACTATCTCTTTCACTCGCCCCGTTTCTATGAATGAGTGTCTCACTTTAACGCTAAAGAATTGATAATGGCAAGATACACGTTTCTAAAAAAAAAACAAAACGTTAACAACAAATTTGATTGTGAGAAAAGGCGGGAAACGGTTGAAGTGGAAAGGCGCGTTTTTTAATTTATTACTTTGAAATTCAACTTCTCGTGTTTATTGTAATTTAATTCTGTAAATATTCGTACTATTAGGTCTTATTTGGTGTATATATATATTTATGTGACATAAAAATGGGGAAAAAGAGGCGGAGGAAGGATGAGCTGGAAATTCCTCCGGATCTGAAGCAGCATTCGCAGGAATCTTCGGACTCTGACACGGCGGAGTCCACGGTGTCGACAGCATACTCGATTATTAAATTTAAAGATGCCACTGATAAGGAACCTAAGGACAATAAATATGCCATATATAAGGTAAAGGGGTATACGCGTCAGTACAGTGAAGATACGAAGCAGGCAGAGTTAATAGTTTTTCTTAGTCATATGGACGAGAATAAGTTTTTCAACGACAAAGATCGTATGGCCCTTTCCAAGGGCATACGAGAACGTGGAGTGTCTGGTGTGATGCACTTGCGCACAATAAACAAATATAAGGTCGGTGTCACATTTGATTTACCAAATAACGCCAATATGTTTCTAAAAAACAAAAAATTATTTGATCAACTTTCTCTAAAAGCATCTATCCCTGCTGGTGACACAGAGGTTACTGGAGTCCTAACTTCAGTCCCAGTAGATATGTCTAATAAAGAGATATTTTCATTAATCGGCAGTTCAAAGAATGTAATACAGGTGAGGCGTTTCATGCGCAGGGTCAGAGGTGATGAAGGTAGAATATCTTTTGCGCCTACCCAGACTGTTGCTGTGACATTTGCATCCACTATTTTGCCAACTTATATTTATTTGGACTCATGGCGTCATGAGGTGAACAAATATATCCCACCAGTGAAACAATGCCTTAAATGTCTGCGTTATGGGCATATAGCTAAATTTTGTCGAAATACTGAAGTTTGTTCAATATGTACTGAACATCACAATTTCAAAATGTGTGTTGTTGCCCCGAAGGATGCTAAGTGTGCAAATTGTAACGGCAATCATATTGCAATCTCTTCAGCATGTCCAATAAAAAAGCAAAAGGTAGAAGAAAATAAAATTAAAACTAAAAATGCTACATATTCAGATCTTTTTAATGTAAACTCTTTTCCAGCTTTAACATCACGCAATCTGGACACTCAGATTAGTAATCTCATGAAATCAGATAAATTTATAAATACTTTAGTCGAAACACTCACAAAAATAATAAGCAATAAAGATGAACCTATTAATTCACTTTCTATTAAAGAAGCCTTGAAAACAACGTTCAGTAATAAATTTTCTTCAACCAGTTGATGGATTTTTCAGAATTAAATATTGTACAGTGGAATGCTCAAAGTTTAAATAGTAATAAACATTTATTTATCGATTTTCTTTATAGTCACAATATACATATAGCAATTATCAGTGAAACATGGCTTAAACCTCACCAAAATTTTAAAATAAAAAATTATAATATTGAGAGAAATGATACTGGTAACAAACATAACGGAGTTGCAATAATTATTCACAATACCATTACTTACTCTAAAATTGATACCTTCTTTGATAACTCATTGCAAAACATCTGTATTCAAATAAAAGTAAATAACAAGGAGATAAGCATAGTCAGTTTTTATAGTCCTTTGAATTGTAATCCAGCATTCAGAAAAGAAAACCTTGATTTATTAATAAAATCTATTCCTGGGCCATTTATATTTGCTGGTGATTTTAACGCTCACCACTCGTCTTGGGGTTGTGGCTCGGATTCTGTACGAGGTCGAAACATTTTGGAAGTAATAGATGATAATGATTTGGTTCTGCTCAATAATGGTCATGCAACAACAGTTGGCTCTTTAACTTGGCGTCCTAATGCGCTGGATTTGACGCTGGTCTCTTCGTCTTTAGCTCTCAATTGTGAATGGAACGTACATGATTGTCCTCTTGGTAGTAGTTATCACATTCCTATAATCATTAAAGTAGTGATTAGTAATATTAACAAAAGTAATACATACAGCAATTGTTCTAATGCTGAACATTTGCCCGTTTATCCAAATTATAAATTGGTGGATTGGCAAAGATATAGTAGTCTTGTTGATGAATTGTTGGTTGATTTTAAAGTCGATAATATAAGTCTTTCTGGTACATATCTTAAATTTTGTAGCATTTTACATACAGCAGCTGTAAATTCTATTGAAAATAATAAGCATTTGACTGGTAGGACAAATTTTGTGAATCATTCATGTCTTGTAAATAATTTTAAAAGACCTTATCTTCCTTGGTGGAATCAAAAATGCACAGAAGCCGTATTAAATTTTAAAAATGCATACATATATTTTAAAAATAATCCATCAGAAGAAAGCTATCTACAATTCAAAAGGCTTCGAGCGGTTAAAAAACTTGTTCTAAAATTGGAAAGACAAAAAAGTTGGTTTGCTCTTTGTGAAACATTCAATAGGACTACGCCATTATCTGTCATATGGAAATTTATGCGGAAGTATAATAAAACATTCAATTTTAATGCTCTCGAAGATGATGGATGGGTTTTAGATTTTCTTAAAAAATACACACCAGATTTCGCATCACAAGACTCAAAATCTTCATTCACAACCAGTACTAATCCCAGCAATAATTTTCTTCTTAGTCCTTTTTCATTGCAGGAATTAATATCAGCCATATCTTCCAGAAGAGATACTACTTATGGTCTTGATGGAATGCCATACATACTTTTTAAAAAACTTAGCATTAGTAGTTTAAAAATATTTTTACAACTTTTGAACTTATTATGGCAAAATGATATTATACCTCTTAACTGGAAGGTGGATTGCCTTGTACCTGTTTTAAAACCAGATAAGCCTAAAATGTGTCCTGATTCTTACCGCCCTATAGCTCTTACTTCTTGTGTTGGAAAATTATTTGAACAACTTTTAAAACAGCGTTTAGAGTTTTATATTGAAAAAAATAATATCTTACCATCAAACCAATTTGGTTTTCGTAGGAATCGTTCTGCTAGGGAAAGTGTTTGTCAATTACAGCTTGATATTCACAAGTCGTTATCGTCAAATGAAAATTTGGTTGGAGTGTTTTTTGATATTGCAGGTGCATTTAATAGTGTGAATATAGATATTTTATGTAGTGAGTTATCACAGATAGGAATCCCTGGAAAAATAATAAATTGGTTAAAACAATTTCTTAGCAATAGGAAAGTCTTTGTAAAATTTAACAGACACCTTTATGGTCCTAGGCTATCGTCTAAAGGAGTTTGTCAAGGGGGCATTTTATCACCTTTAATATTTATATTGTATATACGAAGATTAAATTTAATTTTAGGGTCTCAGGTTAAAAACTTACAGTTTGCAGATGATTTAGTGGTTTATGCATCTGGAAAAAATGTATCACAAGTAGTTGAAATAGTGAATGTTGCATTAATGTATCTATGTAAATATTTCTCTTACCTTGATCTTAGTGTCAACCTATTGAAGTCCAAAGTTGTTTTATTTGGTAAACATAATCATAATATGCCTGCTGTGCTGTACAATAATTGTGCATTACCCAGATCTTTAGATGTCAAATTTTTGGGTGTTATTTTTTCACATAATTTGTCCTGGAATAATTATATGAAACATATTATTAGCAAAGCAAATAAAGCTTATAATATTTTGAGATCCTTGAGTGGTACATATTGGGGTGCAGACCCTAAAATTTTGTTATTATTGTACAAATCTTTAGTTCGTAGTCACTTTGAATATGGTTTCTATTGCTTTGCTGCAGACTCTAAACATGTAAATAGTTTAAATATTTTGCAAAACAAGTGTTTGCGCGTTATAACTGGGGCGTTCAGAAGCACTCCTGTAAATGCAATGCAGATTGAATGTAATGTTCCACCATTAGCCATTCGTTTTGATTACTTGTTAGAAAGGTTCTTTTTGAAGCTTTATAGTGTTTTGGGTAATAGTCTTTTAGTCAATATGTTGCATTTAGCTATGCAAACTGCTACAAAATCTTTTTATATACTACAGCAACTTAGAAAATTCAAAAACTTTATTGAAAATATTAACATTTACCGATCTAAGCTTATCTTGCCTTGCTATGAGGGAACTTTCAGCAGTAAATTTCCAGCTATTAGTGTTATTATAAATAAGAAAAAGGATTTGCCTTCAAAAGAGGAAGTATATGTAATGTTGTCAGAGTGGTCAGATCATAAATTTGTGTATACTGATGGTTCCAAGAATGATAGAGCTGTTTCTTTTGCCATCTATGAGCCGTCTTCAAACGTAGGTATTGGTAGGAGAATTGACAGAAATGCTAGTATTTTTACAGCTGAAGCTGTTGCAATTCTGAGTGCTTTAAAACATATTAAAAATAGCAATTCTGAACATAGCAAATGGGTTGTAGTAAGTGACAGTATGAGTGTTCTAAAAAATTTGGCAAATAATAAACTACATGCCAACACTAATTACATTATTCATTTGATAAAACAACTCTGGGTTGAATTAGCCCAGTCAAATATTGAAATTTGTTTTGTTTGGGTACCTTCACATATTGGTGTTAGAGGAAATGAAAAAGCAGATTTTCTGGCCAAAAAAATTGTTGAGTTGGAAGAATTAATACCTAGCACTGATATGAGTGTTCCCATACCATACACAGACGCAGTTAGTCTCTTAAGACGGCGCATGTGTGAGGCATGGGGGAAATATTCATACCACTGCACACATATTGAAAATAAAGGTTCTTGGTTTAACAGTCTTGATGTTCAAATCAACTCTGTTCCTTGGTTTTGCAAAAATAATTTATTTGTAAGTAGAAAGTTTTATTCAATTATTTGTCGTATGCGCTTTGGTCATTGTAGATTAAATTATCATCTTCATCGTCTTAAAATGGTCAGCATATCGTATTGCAATTACTGTCAATCAGAAAAAGTTCAATCACTACATCATATCTTCTTTGAGTGTTCATCTTTCAACATTCAGCGCCTTGTGTTGTCGGATGAGCTTCTAAAAATTTATAAAACACCTGATAGGGTCCCGCTGTGCATACAGGAGTTGCTTAAGAACGCTTCAACTTATTTATATTTGTATAGATACATATTGGAGACTGTAAATGAGATTTAAATGGTTCTATTTCTTGTTCCTATGCACCTATGTATATATAAATATTACCGTTTTATTATTATTTATAAAGTTTGTATATTTAAAACTAGTATAAGATGTGTGTTAAAAAAAAAAACCAGAAGAAAATAAACATAAATAAGATGACATGAAATGGAAATGACACTTACCCTGGAATTGATTGACATTGACATATAATGGAAATGACGTTTACCCTGGAGTTGGAATTGGAAAAAAAAAAAACGGAATTGTGTAAAAACAAGATTTTAACTAATAATCAAAGACAAACTTATAATGACTACAACATGGATTAGAAAAACGAAAGACATGATTTCTAAACATATTACGAAAGAAAAAATACCTACGAAAGACTAGGCAGTATGGTTGAAAGACTATAGCCTGCCCGAAGGGCGAAAAAAAAAAAAAAAAAAAAAAAAAAATTTGATTGTCAAGTCAAGCCAATGGAGTGTCAATTTTGTGTTGGTTATCTGTTCGTAAATTGTTTATAACAATTTGTTTGCCTGATTCCTGCAAAAACAAATCAAAATGTTTCGTTCTCCCAAAGACATATCGGTCAAAATAAAACATGAGGCATTGAAGATCTGTCCAACCACCGGATACCGTTGTGATTTGTGTGGCCAAGGTCCATGGTCTTCTGAATTGGATGTTGATATTCATCGGAGAAATGAACATAAAATGGATTTATTAAGAGATTTGAAAGATGACAACATTTCTATGTGTTCTGTAAGTTATTATCTTCATTTTGTTTACTTGTAGAACCGTTGAAACTGGACGCAAACTTTGCTTAAACTCGTAAGCCGCTAAAACATCCTCTGACCTCTTTCAAGCCTTATTATTACTAATCTGAAGTATTATTTATCTATAAATTTATACTATATTGTACACCAATATAAAAACAATAATACATATGGAAACCTTAAAATAAAAACAAACATACTATAGGAGGCCTTATCGCGTTCTGCGATCTGTTCCAGGCAACCCAGAATGGAGAGAGATAGCTTGGACACGTCATGGGGTTGCACTTGTTTGGATTCTGTCCCGTTAGTTTAGTGATCGTAAACGCTATTGCTGAGCATGAACATCTGGGTTCAATTCCAGGGATTGGGCAAAATTTAATTGGGTTAACTTGGGTTTTTCCAATCGGAATTTTCGAGCTGATGGCAATAGGCTCGCTGGTGTTATAACCCTTTAGTAATACAAAGGTGTTGTTATGTTATGAATGGCTATTTTTATGTCATGCTCACTCCGATCCTTGTCCGTAAAATTTTGGTTCCAAAGTAGCCATAGTACCTACTTCTTGTAGGAAAGCTTATGCAATACATCTGAACTCTTATCTCTCATAATTCAGAATATTTTGAACTTGGAACTGAAATCGTAACTGCCCTTAGACAAATATTTCTTTGCAGGAGTTCTGACGGGTAACACTAGCGTATTGTACTCTGTGTAACTTGTGCTAGTACCCAGAGCGGTGTATGGTCAACATGGGTCACAAATATGTGTGTGACTGTCTTACTGGAAAAACCATTTGTATGTGTGAATGCATAAATAGATATATTTTCACCCTCATTGAATGATTTTCAAAAAAAAAAAGAATTGGAATCAAGAAATGTCATACGCTGCCTTTGCCTATCATATTCAAGACTTGCTAAACTGTTAAAAAGATTAGCCATTTTGCACAGAGTGTTGTCTTTGATCTGCGCTTGGTATTTGTCTTATTTTGATATATATACTGATATTATTAAGAGGTAAAATTGCAAGTTTTTAGGAGGTACACTACATACTGGGTCATGATAAATTATGTCCATTGTCTACTTGGAAGTCTCTCAACCGCCAGGTAGGTGTAAGTCCAGCCTCGCAAAATGGGGCTACCGCAATGGAACAGTAACAAATGTGCATGTAGAACTGAGTTGTAAACCATGCTCCACCTTCTGTCGTGTCTTCAGTAACCCAAAACTTGCAGCCAAAGTGATCTATGTGCTGTCACCAAGACACCGTAGTAGTGGATCAATTTTGAGCCAAATGTGAACATCTGTCATGCCAGCGACGAAAAAGAATTGTGTTTAATCAGCTCTATTTCATTTTAGATATGCCTGCATGCCCAAGCAGATAAGGAAAAGCTCATAGAACACATACTAGTTAACCATTTCCACTGTCCGCCAAACGCAACGATGATCAACCGAGAGATATTCATCTGCGACCACTGTCACCATCTCTTCTTTAACAAGCAGCTCTTGATCACTCACATGTTCCACTGGCATACGAAGAAGACTCCGGAGAACATAGACACTAAATACAATTGCCCATTATGTTGGAAGATTATCAGAGCAAAATCAACCTGGTTCCATCTTCTATACCATGGCTGCTTCAACATAGGAACATGCCCGATCTGCCTGAAAACCTTTGAAAGTCACAAAGAAATGCTCGATCATGTCAAAACTCATGCAAATACATTCCGATGCAGTATATGCAATTACGAGACAACTAAAGAGTTTCATTTGAATAACCATCTTGCTAAACACAAGAAGACAATTGAATTTATACCTAAAGATGATGCATCAAAGTTCTTTTTACCAAATCAGATGGTACCATCGTTGAATAATCGGATGACACATATTTTTAAAGGGATTCCATTGGCTAATGAAATAAAGATTTGTGTTCTATGTAAGGCATTGGCCTTTTCTCCTGAGGAAATGGAACAGCACATCTTTGTCGCTCATGTGCCTGAAGAGAAGTTGAAGAGTAAAACGCATCAATGTTACTGCGGTGAAGTGTTCTTCAATAGCGTGCTGTTGAAACATCATGTATTTAAGTTGAAAGGGAATCATGGGGTTTGGGGTGAGTGTCAATTATATTTCACTTGCTGACCCCCGTGGCTTCTCTCTCTTCGACTGACTACCTATCTACCTACCACCTACCTACCAACCTACTCACCTGCCCTACCTATCAACCTACCTACCCCACCCTACCCTACATACCTACTTACCTTATCCTACCAACCTACCCTACCCTACCCTACGCTACCTACCTACCTACCTACCCTACCGTACCCTACCTACCTATCAATTTGTTAAACTATTTATTTGAATGAGAATTAATACTACAATACGTATGTAACCTTTGTTTCTACCGGCGGCGTGCGATCTAATTAAAGTTTAGAACACAAAAGCTGCTATTGTGACCTTACTGAGATAGTTAGATATATTCTCTCGCAGATATTTTTGCAGGTAATATATATATATAATAGTGAGTAATTTAATCATGTAGAGACATAATTATGATGTATCATCAATAGTTTCCTCAGAGCAAAAACAAACAAACCAAAAATCTTTCCTCTTTATAAAATACTAGCTGACCCGGCAAACTTTGTTTTGCCATAAAAACACCAAACATTCTACCCTACCCTACCTACCCTTCCCTACCATACCCTGCGCTACCTACCCTAACCTACCTACACTACCCTACCCTACCTACCCTTCCCTACCATACCCTGCGCTACCTACCCTAACCTACCTACACTACCCTACCCTACCATACGTACCCGGCCCTACCCTACCTACCCTACCCTACCTACCTTACCCTACCTACCCTACCCTACCTACCCTGCCCTACCATACCCTACGCTACCTACCCTAACCTACCTACACTACCCTACCCTACCTACCCTACCATACGTACCCGGCCCTACCCTACCTACCCTACCCTATATACTACCTACATACATACACTACCTATGTAGGTAAGGTACATTTTTTTTTCTATTTATTTTTTCTCCTAACAATAACAAACACAACAAAAAAAGAATGAGTGAAATCGGTCCAGCCGATCACGCGTGATGCCGTGACCAAGGGAAATAGGCATTCATTTTTATATATATAGATATGTATAACATAGATGTACTGATTAACACATTACTCTCCTTCGGCAGTCGGGTAAAAAAGCTTAACAGATGATGACTAACTAAAAATGTTTTTTTTCAGATGGTGTGTCCCCAATTCCTACTATGGATTCAAATGACGGTGAATCAGAAATTGTTAATGTTTATCAAATATTTGGAATACGTGAGTATTTTATTTATATTCTTCTTCTTCTCATAACATCAACCCTTTATCCCTTGAAAGGGAAGGCAGAGTAGTGACAGAAAGCAACATGGTTTTTTTTATTATCTTTTCAGAAGACCCAATGTCGATAGGCGTGAATGAAATAATAATAAGCGGTCTAGCAAGCCACGCTGATACAGAGGACAGTGCAGAAAAACAGATAATAGAATATGAAGTAATGGAGACTTAATATAAAGGTGCGAGTGCACGAGACCGCGACACGCTACCGAGGCGAGAGACGCGTGACAACTATTTTCCTTAGGCTTTGTATGGGAGTGAGTGCGCGTGTGAGACTGCGACGCGCGGCGGAAGACCGCTAGCCGGTCTCGATAACATTAGACATTTAAGTAAGCCACAGCCCGTTCAACTGAAGTCGACTTCACGACAAGTTGTAGGTCGTGGGTTCGAACCCAGGCAGGCGCTTTACTTTGTGTAAATTGAAAAGTGAAAAAAATAAAAAAACTTTAAACAAATTTCGGAAGTCGGTGTCAAAAAACGAAGGAACGTAAACAGGAATACCGACTTCCGAAATTGAAGTTATTTTTCACTTTATCGTGTTTTTATTTGGAAGTTGGTTGTATTTTTTTTAATAAAAAGTTTTTTCTGCATTTATGAGTAGTACTCATAAACGGCGTGCGTGTATGACTAGATGTATGAACGTGAGTGAAGCAAAAGAAGTATGTAAGGATCGCAGCAGGTGGCGTTCTGTAGTTTCTGCCTACCCCCATGGAAAAGCCGTAAGTTTATATATGTATTAGAAGTTATGATTTTTATTTTATTTACATTTTGTAGATTTTATTTGTACCTACATTGAATTCAAATTATGTTAATAGGTATACAGAGTGTAACAGAAAGGTATGATTGTATTTTAAAAAGTGCTCCTGGCCATATAAAGAACATCTTTCTCCGAGAAAGTCACAGGCATTTCCCTAAAAAAAATATTTTTTCATACAAAATTTGTATGGAAGATACAATTTTTCTTTAGATTTAACTATGACCTCCTAGGAGAAAGTTGTTCATTTACATGGGCCGAAGCAGTATTTAAAATATGATCGCATGTCTCAGTTACACCCTGTATAATTTCATTTGTATAAAATAATGATAATTTAATTTTAAGTTGTACATAATATTATTTGAAAAACATTATTTTTTGACATCAGGACATGAAATTAAGTTAATATTTATATTTTAAGCTTATTTGATTTACTTTTGTACAGTTACAATTTAATTATTCGTACTCTACCATATTTTTAAATTGTGGTGGGACTAACTTGAAACCTATTGATAGAATTAGTACACTATTATCCAAAACCTGGATGTGGAAGGGAGAAAAGGGGCCATTGGCCCAGCATTGGGACATTCAAGACTAAGTAAAAAATTAAAACATTTTTTTTTCGAATACACCGAAAGCAATATCAATACTTTTAGTATAGGTGCCTCAGACCAACAAAAAAAGATAGACGTAGCGTCGCGAACATCAAAAGTGAAGCCAAATTTTAAGGAAGGGTTGCCATTTGTTGATTTTTTCTCTATAAAATGGGTAATAATATTATTGTGTGGGTAGGATAATATTTTTCGAGTAAGATATTGTTGAGTATGATATTGAACCTCAAAAGTAAACAATTAAGGTACATTATTAATTATAACTCACGAAAATAAATATTTTTTTTGTTACATCACAAAATCTATTTAAAAATAAACAATTAGAAAGTGGCTTTACATGCTTATGATTTGGAGATCACCTTTTATGCAATCCTTGCTTGTGTTAGGAGACTTCACTCTTCCGCTTAGCAATATCCATTAATTTGCAATTTAATGCAAAAAAAAAATACTAATATTAATAGACAAGTTTTAAATAATAGAAAAAGCAAACTTTATGTTAACGAGCGTTATACAGAGAAAAAAATGCGTGTATTTGTGTGATGTGTGGGAGTATAGGGGAGAGTGCGCTAATGTGTGAGGATGTATAGTTTGTATGAGTTTAAATTAGTATATTTAGTTCTACTCTGGGGTATATGTTTAGGTGTAAGTTAGCTTAGCCTGTGACAGTGTCTTGGGATCGGAAGAAGTAAAATATAGCTACTTCCTATAACCATGCTCATAGAAATTCTATTAAAGGTTATAAGTTGCTGAAGCGTAAATCATACCATCGTCAAGTGTATGAGTCATTATGTAAATTGTTTTGAAATAATATAGATAATTATATTTTCAATCAACTTTATTAAATTCAAAAATACCACCATAACAAAATCACTGATTCCAAAAAGTAATACAAAGATAATTGGTACTATTAGATAAAGATAAATGTACTATTTCTTATAGCTACTATCCATTTTCTTTTTGTTTCATTATTATTTGGAAATCTAAAATATTAAAATAACATAAAAAAAGAAAACAGGAATATAACTCGAAGTAAGAAATCATATTAAATTTGTTTAATCGAATGGGGTAATTTGAAATCATATTATGGCAACCCACGCACTTTATGCCACTGATTTCGTTCGTTGAGTTTTTTTTTTTCCAAGGAACCTAAAATTCTTAGTATATTTAATAAATAAACGATGTTATTTCAAGTACTTACATGTGAAATGTGATTCCGTGAGACTTTTTATGTGCTTTGCTATTGTTTTTACAAGTTTTCACTACACAGGAAGGCATAATTCTATTTTTTTAAATATATGTTAACTAGACGACGACTCGTAACGTACTAAGAGCGATGAGCATAATTTCAGTGCAGGTGTGTGCGTGAGAGTGTATATTTACTTGGAGGAGCATAGTTTTGTGGCTTCACTTATGATGTTCGCGACGTTACGTCTATCTTTTTTTGTTGGTCTGAGATAGGTGCAATATATAATGTTATTTTACTTTTTCTCATCCTTAAAGATAATAGATATAATTCAATAATTTAAAATATATAAAGAAAAACATATACCTACGTACAAAGGGGAGAGGGAAAGAGGCTCATGGCGAATCAAAAAATTCTTCCACATCGATGTCAATGGGAAATGTGCCCAGAACTGCCACGTTAAATAGCAATACTGATTCTCTGATTCTGATGCTTAGATTATAATAAGCTGCCTTATAATGCAATACCTATTTAGCCAATACTGTAAACTACTAGTACTAGTTATATTTTTGATATAGCTCTTCAATATTCATTGTACAAACACAATTTTTTTTTTATCATCATCCCATTTTTTTAAATTAAGGTGTATTCAAAATATAAAGCTTTTAAAGGAAAATAAAAGTAAAGAACAGCAGATTTTTTTTATTAACACCTTTTTTTGCGTAAATTGTGTTTGATTGATCTTGATTATCTGACGCCTGGTTGTTTTTGGAATCGTTTTATAAAAATATGCCCGTAATGATTGAGTTGCCACTTTTCGTATCATAATGAAATTAGTATACCTACTAATTTAGTAGTATATTTAAAAAAAATTGGATCGTTCCTCGATTATGTATTATAATTGTGATTATAATACTTCAAAAGTTATACAAACATAAAGGTGGCACTTAATCAAAAATATATATACGTATATATTCTTTTTTTTTAATAATTGTGTAAAATAATAAATATATTTAGTCCGTCAGTTAGGATATCAAAAAATATTCCACACATATTTTTTGCTTTTTCAAATCGATAAACATTGACAAAGATAAAGGCTATAACTAGCGGACAAACAAAACGCTTCCAACAACACCTCATTTGTCAAATTATGATAAGAAGTTTAGAAGTTATGAGGGAACATATGAACATACATATAATACATACATACACACATACCGGTCAAAAACATAACACTCCACTTTGCTTCGCCGTAGTAGGGTAAAAAGGGCGTTAGTTTATGTATGTATTTACCGTATAGATAGATCTTTGACTATCAGCTCTGCGGAGTTTTGCTGTTTAATTAATTTAACCCTGTATGCATAAGTTTTGTCAATATTGTAATATATGCCATTTTTATAGCAAATTTGTGTTTTATTTTCTCAAAAAAAGCAAACATTGCATAAATCTTTTCCTAACTATGCTGGGGTTGGCATCCAGTATGACCGTAGGTATGCAGCTGGCCCATCTAGTGGTTACCTACCCGCATTGTCGAGGCAGGGGGGGCTCAGTTGCCGTGGCTTTGTCATCCATGGTGAAGGGAAGAGGAACCCGAGGAGGGGCCGCTCGTTAGGGCTTTTGTCGATTAAGCCGATGACGTAGCGGCCAACAAATAGTTTGCTGTGTCGTATATAGCTGTCCAGGGCCTCCCATATGATATCGCAGCTGAGGGTTGGAGGCCGCGGCGGGTGAGGATTGCCGGTATTGCGGTAAGCCGCTCTGCCTACCTTCCTCGGCCTTTACGGGGTCGCCACCAATTTATACTGAGCCGCAGGGGAAGTCCCTATCCCCTGCGGCCGAAAAGTGGTACCTAAGTGGCGAGGCTACTGACCTGACCCGTCACAGGGGGACCAAGGCCACAGTATAAATATGGACGGTATGTAAACTACCTACAAATGCTCGAAAAGGCACACCCACACAAACATGCGCATCGACGAGACCCCTAAGCGGTTCGCACTACTGACAGCATCGCGACAACCGCTTAGTGTGCGTCCACACTGCGAGCATAGCGCGGTTGCGATGACGGGCGCGAAGTATCAAACATATGAAACGCGCCTTTGCGTCCATATTGTAGTGACTAAGGCTTAGCACGCACTGCGATTTTTATTCCCGCGAATTTATTTCCGCCCATTCTGTGACCTATGGAATTGTAAGAAGCTGCACGCACTGCGGAAAAAAAATCCCGCTCAAACAGTACTAAAATATTCGCGCGAATAAAAATCGCAGTGCGTGCTATGCCTAAGGCGGAAGCCTAATGCGACGGGACTGAGTCTATGGCTCGCGCGTCACTGTGGTCACCGCACGCCCCCGCTCGCCGCGCCCGCCTCTGGCTCCAGTCAACGCGCATTCAAGATACCAGTATCCCTATTCATGTTTTTAGGGCTCCGTTCCTCAAAAGAAAAAAAAGGAACCCTTACACTTCGTGGTCTGTGTGTCAAGACCTTTTTCTATGGAACGCCTGCAGGTATCAAGTTAATTTTTTACTGTATACTCAGCTCTGCAATACCTCATAGCTTCTGAATCGATGCAATCAAAAGATGAGGGCATTTATGATGTATATTTGACGAATCATAAGGCAATCGAACACCGACCGACACTAAAAAACTAAAACCTGCTTCAAATTTGGCAAGATGCAATGTCTCGCAGCACAAGTAAAGGAAAATGTCTGAAAACTGTGAATTTGTACCTATGTCATAAAAAAACGAAAGGTTTATATACTGTCTGTTAAGACTTGTTCTCAGGAATAATTGAAGATACTAGTATCAAGTTAAAAAAATAATATGATATAGGTACTCAGGTCTGCAATCTCTTGGACCTGTAAAAAAATCGAACTTCTAAATCAACGCAATCAAAAGTCATTTTAGGGTTCCGTACCAAAATGGTAAAAAGGAATCCTTAAGGTGCGACTTAGTCTGTCTGTCAGCTGGATATCGCAAGGACTATTAAAGGTCTATCCACACATATCAGGGCCGTGCCCGGGACGTGACAGGGCCGGGCCCAGGCATTGAAGATTTGTCACTGGACCGTGCACGGATGTGTGTAAACGAGTACATATAAAATATACACAACGATATATTTTTTTGAGCCCCTGACGGGGCACGGTCCGCCCATGTCCCGGATACGGCCCTGATATGTGTGGATAGATCTTTATGCTATCAACTTCAAATTTGTATTAGTTTTAGATCTGCTAGTTTGCCCAACTATTTTGTAAACAAGAAAGCTTTTTGTTTCTTCTGCAACTTGGCATGAAAAATTCGAAGTGGGGCTACTAGTAACTAGGGCATGTACATGTGTGTGTGGGCTGTGTGAGTGTGTGTGTGCGCTATTTGCACATTCTCAATATTTTTTTATCTTTTTTAGTTTTCGGTTTAAGATACCGTCCCCTCCCTCCTTATCTCCGAAGTTTGCATGAGAAATATCTTAAATTATTCTGTGATACAAGTTTAAGTAAAGATTACAGGAAAAATAAAACGATATCTCTTAACACACTTTTTCAGAAATCATCAACAAAAAATACATTACTTCCACCATCGGTCAAGACATGGCGCTGACCTCAAGCTGCAATATTCTACACCGCAGTGTTAAAATTCTCTGACGAATAGGTATAGGTTTCGCCGATGAAAATTCAAAAACAGTTCACAACCAAAATGTTTGTAAATCAAAAACAAAGATATAGGTAATAGTAAAGTACTGTCCGCCTGTTCACCCTTCCACCTCTCCGCCTATCCACATGTCAGCCTGTCCATCTTCCTACTTTTGCAGGACTGTACGTAAAAAAAAACAATCTATTTATATATGATGGTACGGAACCCGCGATGCGCGCTCTTGACCGGCTTTTTTTATCGAAAGTTTTAGGAATCGCAAGCAAATCTTTTTCTTTCAGAGTAGATATAAATATATCTTATCTACTACTAAAGTTCAGAAACCTAATTGTTTTGGTGAATGTAGCTGATTGTTCGGAACCATCGGTGCGCAAGTCCGAATCGCACTTGGCGGGTTTTTTTATTATTATTTACAATAGGCTCACGTTTGACCACTAATTTACCTGATCGTAAGCGATGTTGTGGTCGACGGTGAAGCACGTTTACCTAGAAGTATTCAGTATTGACTGAAATACCCCCAGGTTGTAGCTATCAGGAAACATAGACAGGGAATTCCACTCCTTAGCTGCACGCACAATGTACCTAAGTATTCCCAAAAAGTTTAGTACGTGTGGGTAGGATGTCCACCATATACAACTGACGTACCTACCGACCATTTTGTACCGACGGTGCATTGCCGGACTATAAAACTAGTCCGATGATGGAACGGGCTAGGCGGGATCAAATTGCATTTCGCACACACCCCGCCTTTGTATTTGTGCATAAAGTTTTAATAAATAATAAACAGACAGCTGGCAACTCAGTGTTGTTGTTCAAGGCTCTGGTTGCAGGGGAAAGGCTTTCAAAAATGAAACACAGTAAAAAAGTTAGTTTAATCATTTAATTAATACCGTCTTGCCTACAGATGTTCCCATTTCTCATGTCATCCGAAAAAACTTCCTGAAACAAAATAGGTTACATTTTAGAAAATAATTTGATATGTTTCCGGAACGTATTTTACGGTTTTGTTAGATCAGTTCGGCATTTATAGGATGTAACACAGTGATGTTATATATATACTGAGTTATTTACGTTTTACCGACATCTGCGCGGCAATACAAACACATGCTGATCAGCTTGAGTGAACTCAGTCCGTCCTACGTCTGGTCGTGACACGAACGTGCGTTTGAACAGTAGTTATTTATATATCTGTGATCTTTTAACCTACTCAGTGATGGAAATAAAGTTCCAAGTTCCATAGGTCCTATGTAGGTAGCTAAAGTAAATTATCGCCATGTTTTTATTTCTTTATAATCAGTATGACGTCTCTATTGACACAGATATTATAACACTAGCATACTGACAAAGACATTATACGTATTTCTTACTACTAGACTGTGTACCAAAAAAGCTAAAATGAAATCTATTATCATACACCTAGTAGAAAATGTTATATTTTTATTTTTGTGTTATACCAAAACGAACAATTCATAGACTTTGACACGTATTTAAATATTTCTACAGTTCCTAGTTATATTTAAATAATTCGTTGTATTTAAAAAAATATTCAATAATACTGAGTAAGAGTAGTACTTTTAAATGTTTGGGCCTGGTAATACTAAATGTAGGATGGTGGTTTGCGGCATTTTTGGCGGACTTTGTTAGATTGAAATTCAGCGGCTGTTAATATTATTTGCAAATTGATTCCTAGTGGAATACAATTGGTGCAGTTTTATATCTCAACTGTCTACGCAACTGGACAATATGTGAAATCATGAGACTTGAGGAGACTTGGGATTTGAGGATTATTTAGTCCGCCCCGTCTCTTCGAACTTGAGATAACCCTATAATAAACTAAAACTCCATCGTAAACTGCTCAATTCCTCTTCGAGTGCGGTGATTTTTTCGTCGGCCGGAGTGTGCGCGTGTTGTACGTTGTCAGGTCCAGTCGTCGGTATTTGTTGGGGTAGCCGGATCTCGTCTGGGATTCTTAGCACCCCTTGCCATACCATAACCTCGACCGCTACCGTAGTCGAGGGTACAGGCTGCCGGGCAATAGGGGCTATGTTTTATTTGTGCTATTCATGGGGAGTGCTTTGCAGGCGGGTTGCGATCGCAGTATGGTTGTTACAAATGCACAGAGAACGCCCATTCTCTATTTTTTCCATGATCGCCTCTTACGACACCCACGCCACGGGCAAACATGGGATAGTGAAATTCTTTACGCCCGACACCATACGGTTAGTGATGTAAATACCAAAAAATATAAACACTATTTTTTTTTTATTAACTATAAATTAGGTTTAGGTAGCGCATTTAGGTAGCATCAATATATCGGGATACTTAAACTATCGTTTTTACAATCAAGTTGTCCCGTGTTCTGTTTGGTCATGGTCACCTCATTAGAAAGAGACACACTACCAACGGGAGCCTTCTCACGTGGACCGGTTTTTGCGCCATAGTGCACAGTCTAGTAGTAAGAAGTATAAGGTCTTTGCATACTGATGCCTCATCCCATACAAAGAAACCGTACCGACGGCGTGCCTAGCGTTTCGTCTGATTAAACTGAATATTTTTCTAAGAACATCGATCGCGTTCGGTTCCGTTGCACGGATATAGATGGTTTTAGCGACTTGCAAGTACAACGGTTTAATCAGTATGTGAATACTTTCTTTTTTAAATATAGCGACGATTAGTTTTTTATATAATTTGCAAGTTTTTACAGTTTCATTGTAACAAAATGTGTTACAAAACAAACTTATAAAGTCGAGTGGCTGCCTCAGAAATTTAAAACCATATAATTGCAATCAATTTTAAATGACCCTTTCTAATAATTTTTGAAATGTGAACTCAATTTCCTTAATTTTGCTTGCTTAGGAGAGTAAATGAAACAAGAACATATATTTTTTATGATCGTCTCTAGAAAATCTTAATATTTCACAAAACTCAATAAAAAATTGAAGCTTATCACGCCATCTAGTGCAATTTATTTGAAACAAATTTTCTTTCTTCGCGTTGGGTGCCCGCGTGCTATTGGTAAAATCTCATTGGTGTAACAGCAGTGGGTACCTAGTCATATTGTTGTAAAAAATGCTTCTGCCCATCGAAATGATCAACTTTCTTCATGAAAACCATAGAAAATTCTCAAAACAAACATTGTACATCCAATAGATACTAATTTTGATCGCCTGATGTATGGAAACCGCATTTTTTAGGGTTCCGTAGCCAAATGGCAAAAAACGGAACCCTTATGGATTTGTCATGTCTGTCTGTCCATCCTTATGTCACAGCCACTTTTTTCCGAAACTATAAGAACTATAATTGTCGAGAAAAATGCGAGTCGGGCTCGCGCACATAGGGTTCCGTACCATTATCGCAAAAAACGGCACAAAAATCACGGTTGTTGTATGGGAGCCCTACTTTAATATTAATTTTATTCTGGTCCTCCAAACCAAACTCCAAAGTGGTAAAATGTTTGTCCCCCCCGCCCTGTAACTTCTAAAATACAGAATGAAAAAAATGAAAAAAAAAATGATGTACATTACCATGTAAACTTCCACCGAAAATTGGTTTGAAAGAGATCTAGTTAGTAGTTTTTTTAATACGTTATAAATCGCAAACCGCAATTTACCAAGTACGGAACCCTTCGTGCGCGAGTCCGATTCGCACTTGTCCGGTTTTTTTGTTGGGAATTTGTTCTGATTTCCTTAACGAAAGTTGTTCATTTCCATGAGCAGAAGCAGTTTTTTTTTAATATGCCCATTGCCAATATACGCTGTATAGTCATAAACTCATAAGAGTTGAGATATAAGTGATAAATCCTGCAGTATTATTGCGCAAGCGTATTCCGCAAGGCAAAGGGTTTGATCGCCATCAATCGACCAATAACACGCGATGTGGATTTCCGTCTATGTGATTGATCGATTTATTTATTTAGACTTCATGTACAAAAAGTACAAAGGCGGCTTAATGCCTTAGGCATTCTCTACCAGTCAGCCAAGGGAAGATTCCCGCGACTGATCCCGCGGGATGAGTTGCCGGATACATTTACTTTAATATTTTTCTTCCGGCGACTCGTCCCACCCATAATATATGAATAAAATAATCGGTCGTTCAAGCCAAAAACAGTACAGTCAAAAGAAAAATGTTTGATTTAATAATTAAATAAAAAACTATTTGATTCAAAAATATAATTTATTAAAAACTATTCTTTCATTTCTTCATTTGCAAATACTATTATGCGCTTTTTTTCCCTTCCCTTTCCCTTTTTTGGTACTTCAACGTCGGCAGCTTTGTGAAAAGTAACTTTTTTGCCCCAATAGAAACATTTCTTTTCTTGTAGCAAACATTCAGCACTGTGTCTACTACACATCATATAACATTGTCCAAAGTTAAACTTGACCGACTTAAAGTGATAAGCTTCTTGACAGTGATTGGTCGAGCCAGTCATCAATCGATGCAAAATTCTATTGTACAACAAAAGGGCTGCATAATGCTTCTTGAGATCGACAGCAAAACGGACTAGAGTCAAAGAGGGATAGCATTATATAATGCTATCTCTCTCTAACTTACCTGCACGGTTGAATTAAGCGTTACTATGTGAATGTAATACATTCATGTCTAGGATAAGTAAATGATATTTATATAAAAAATGATATTTGTTAGTCAAAGAGTTTTGAACATTTTTTCGTTTGACTGTACTGTTTATGGGTGGGATGAGTCGCCGGCAGAATAAAAATTAAAATAAATGTATCCCGCAACTCATCCCGCGGGATCAGTTAATTGCGGGATCAGTCGCCGGAACCCTCACCAAGGGCGGTGAAGAGATACCATGGCAGGAGCATTGTGAAAATAATTTTAAAAAAAGTTGTTATAACCATACTAAAATAGTTAAAACACGTACATATACGATTGAAGAAAAGTTCGGCTAAGTGCGAGTCGGACTCGCGCACGTAGGGTTCCGCACCATTATCTTAAAAAAACGGTACAAAAATCACGTTTGTTGTATGGGAGCCCTACTTAAATATTAATTTTATTCTTTTTTTAGTATTTGTTGTTATAGCGGCAACAGAAATACATCATCTGCATGAAAATTTCAACTGTCTAGCTATCACGGTTCATGAGATACAGCCTGGTGACAGACAGACAGACAGACGGACCGCGGAGTCTCAGTAATAGGGTCTCATTTTTTCCCTTTGGGTGCGGAATCTTAAAAAGGCAAATAAAACGCCAAGCCAAGACCTCAGTAGCAAAGCTTGCGTGCAACTATAGTTCTCGCCAAACTTCTAGGCCGCCCTGAAGTTGGCTAATATGGCTGCGCAGTACTAAATCTTTTATTTAAAAAAACAGCACCGATCCGTGCCTTGCGTATCGGAAAGCAAACTTCGGGAAGTTTGGCGAGAACTATACCAGATCAACGAGGTACATAGTCATGGTACACTACGTGAATTTTACAGTAATTTCGTCCGAATGACAAATCAATAGGAATATGATAGTTACCTGCTATGCCTGATGCTTTGTTAGTAAAATCTGCTGCGACACCTGTAACAATAATAATACTCAATACTTTATTGCATTCCATATGTATTACAAATATGGTATAGACATGGTAAAAGATCAATATGGACCCCGTCGGGCACAGCAAAAATTAGGAGAGAGGAAGGGGTGGCCCCCTCTTCAGTAGTATTTCAAGGACAAGACAAGACAAAGACAAAGATATTTTATTTCAACTAGGCCACAAAGCGGCACTTTTGAACGTTAGAATACATTAAAATTTACAGGGAATAAAAATTGATTCTACCGTGCATTCGGAAAGTAGCTTGTTATGGAGAAGAACGCACAAGAAACTTACTCTTTTAAAAAAATATATGTTTTTTTACAAAATTTAGGTACATAAGTACATACTTTAATAAATTTATATGTGTGAGGACAATGCACCCAGAATCACTACATACTATACTACGTACAAAGTATTAAAAGTACTCACACATGTACTGTGCAGTTACATAATAAGCACTAGAAAAACACTAGCATCCGAAGCAGTTAAGTTAAGACCAATCCCAACTGACGGCGCCCGTTCACGAACATGACGCATGAATCGGCACCACCCAGCTCAACCATCATGAAGGGAACCGAATGATCCAACACACACGCCACCATCCACCAAAAGGCATTACATAGTATCAAAAAAATTAATAAAAATATTACAAATGTCAAATTGGATGTATAATTATGTCTGTGTTTATAGGTATGATATATTGATTGAATAGGAATAGTAAATAAGTAATTATTATAAAATTGATTGAGGTATTTTCATTAAGATTAAATTATGTTATTAATGTTATTTTTTATATTTGGCTTTTAATAGTAGATAATACATTGCTTTGGTATAATGCGATCAGTCAAATTGTCCAGTTATTTTTATTGTTTTTAATTATGACGATGTACTTTAATTTGATTAATGTTACTAATGAGATTGTGTTAGGCCTTAATTGAAATTGTTTTTAGATTATTTTTTATTCTTAATTTTTTTATAGTTTAAAAGCCCCTATTTCCTTCCGCTATAACTTGAGAACGGCTTCACCGATTTTATTCATTTTTCTAAAAAAAAATGCGCTGAAAATAAGGAAAAAATAAAACAAAGAAGCGCACGGTTGGCGCAGTGGTTGAGCGATTGACTGCTGCGCTGCATGTCGCGGGTTCGATTCCCGCACAGTGCAAATATTTGTATGACCTACAGATAGTTGTACCGGCTCTGGGTGTTGTGAATGTGAGTTTATATATTTGTAAACGCACCCACGATACTGGAAGAAATTTCTAGTGTGGGGCAAAATATAAAAAAAAAAGTAAGTAGGTAGATAAGTTAGGTAGGTAGGCAAGGTAGGTAGGTAGGGTAGGGTAGGTAGGTGGCACAGATTACCTCCCATTACCTTGGGAGGTAATCTGTGGTAGGTGGTAAGATAGGGTAGGCAGTTGACGGGAGCAAAGCCGTGGGCACAGCTAATGTTAATAAATAAATGAAATAAAACCTTTGTGGCCTTTCTTTCTTTCATTAAATAAAAAAACTTTTTGCAAAAAAATACTACCGATTTCCAAATACAAAACTACAAAGTGAAAAATAACTTAATTTTTTGAAGTCGGTGTCCATAACGCAAAAAAATTGTACCTTCGAAAGACACCGACTTCAAAAAAATAAGTTATTTTTCACTTTGTAGTTTTGTATTTGGAAGTCGGTAGTATTTTTTGCAAAAAGATTTTTTATTTTTCACTTTTTAGCTGTACGAACCAAATAGGCAAGTTAGTAAGGGAACTATTTCGCCAGAATAGATTTCATGAAACTTGAACATAACCGGTGAAATGAGAGGTCTGCTTACCCCTTAAGAGCGAACTGGCGTGATGTTATGTTATGAAATGTTATAAACAACAAACAGACATGTGATTGCAGCAATCCCGACAGATTTGCCGTTATTTATTGAAGAGTTCTGTTGTATATCTCCGAATTTCTTCATCAGATCTTCACCAAATTAAAATGGGACCAATTTCGGAACATACTTTATCAAACAAAAAAAATATTTTCAAAATCGGTCCACAATTGACGGAGTAATCGGTGAAAATACACAAAAAAACAAACAAACATGAAGTCGAACATAGAATCTCCTCCTTTTTGGGAAGTCGGTTAAAAACAAGACAGTTTGTCATCGAATATACTGCATAGAGTAGATAAGAGAGATAGGACTATGCGACAACCGTCAGCGAGTGAAAGAGGCAGTTATACAATGCTTTCTTCTACTTCAAAATTGACACAAAAGTAGCAACTGCACAGGGTCTTCTATACTGCGTTAACAATGGAGAACATAATACTCCTTAAGGGCCTACATACGCTTTAGTGCCGTAAAACGGTAACTTTCTAAAGCATACTCCTCAGTAACAGCTAGGTTAAAAGGTTTGAAAAAAATATATATTGATTAATTTTTTTTCGTGTAACTAATAGTTTTGCTTTAAAAAAATAATTAACAACACGATATTTTTTCGCAACTTTTGGAAACTCTGGAGGAGTTTCTAAACGACTTGGATGTTTAAAAATATTTTTATACAGAAAAATTTATGGCTGGAATTTCTTCATACCTAACACAGCATATGTAAATCAAATAATATTTTGCAAACAAAACTGTTCATAAGGAGGTTCAATGTTGATATTTTGGCATCGAGCGGGCGCACGGCCAGTACTGCGTTACATTGGGGCGTATATATCGCCTTAAGAAGGTATAGTGCGCGACACGTAAGTTGACCCCAAAATGTATTATCGTTCTATTGAAATAAAACAATTTAAACCGAAATAAATCCCTTTTCTACGACCTAACCGTTTACAATATACAAATTTTCAACGGTTAGGTCATAAAGAAAATATTCATTTCGGTTTAAATCATTTAATTTCATTAAAACGATAATACGTTTTGGTTCAACTTACGTGTCGCGCGCTATAAGCGGCTAAAATAGTGAATGAATAGAAATGCGGTATTTAGTCAATAATATTACCTATAGGTATGCTTGCTGCTTGTACAGCTCCATTTAGGGCTGCACCTGTAAAAAACAAAATAGAAGTAAGACTTAACTTGCGAGAAACAGCTCTACAGTGACGTAGCTTAGGGCTAGAGAGGGTTTTACACTATCATAATATATGGTCATACTAGGATCACCATGAAAAAATCGTCAACATCATAATTTTTATCAAATACGAAATGATTCATATAAAATCATGTCTATATTACACTATCATATATATATAATATAAGGGGAAGGGAAATGGAGTAGAATATTGATGATTTGGTTCCCAAAATACAATAAACGAAAGAGGGGGAGACCGTTCAAAAGGTGGGAGGACGAACTAAAGGATATCGCAGGAAAAACATGGACAAGGACGGCGGGGATTGGAAGAGGTTGGAGGAGGCCTTTGCCGAAAATGGGCAAACAGATATTAGGTATATCTGTCGATGTCATGTAAAAATATTGTAATAATTAAGTACTTTGGAATTATCATATTAAAAAGGAATAAATAAATATATAATATGTCTCAAAGATCTGTGATCCTAGATATATGATAGTGTTACACCCCGCTTATTGACTACCAAATGATTATACTAATAGTGATACTAAGATATTTAGGTGTGTGACGATTACCTGCGACATTGAAAAATTAATCTCATCTAATGTTGTTTTTGCGGTTTCTAATCCAATTTGTATGCACTACACGGTCAAAATAATTATCCACCGAGCTGGAATGCGATTAATTCCCGCATACACGCGGAACGCCCCGCGTTCACTCCGTGCGCCTATGGTCGAACGTCACAGTGACGTTACAGCGCCATTTGTACATTTATTTTAACGGGGCAAAGTCAAAAGTCAAAGCCAAAATTATTTATTTCAATTAAGCCACTAAACGGCACTTTTGAAAGCCAAAAATTTAAATTTACGAGTAATAATAATTGATCCTACCGTCCATTCGCAGTAGCTTGTTATGGATAAGAACAGACAGGAAACTCCACAATTACTCTTAAAAAGAAATGTGTTTTACAATATTTACATACCTACATACATTAATTCATATACGTGAGGATGATGTACCCAGAATAACACTATATACTATATAGGTACCTAAAGAAGTATAACAATCATTAACAGGTAAATTCGCTATCAGAGCAGTGAAGTTGCTATCTTTCGGTTTGAACGGTGCCTGCCTAATCAGGGACGTTTTATAATATTTACCTCCGATGTTCGCTGCATGAGCAATCAAATCGCTGCCGCCATCGACACTGCCACCGACACTGCCACCGACACTGCCTGTAAATTTTCATCGTTTTAATTATAGTTATTGTAAGCAGCACTGGGTTTACCAGGCAATCAAACCTAGGAGTTCTCATTCAACAGTATCTTGCGAATTGGTATTGAGGATTGATATTGATAGCGTTACTATGCTAGTATTATATTATCTGTGGCGTTACACAGAAGTGGCCCAAGAAGCTTAGTTAAGCCAGGACTAAACTAATCAATCAAGATTAGCTAGGATTAGCTAGGAAGATGCATTTGCCAACCATGCTAGGGTCAGCTTCCAGTCTAACTGGTCGCACCTGAACACCAGCTGTTACATGGATCGCGCGTGGAACACTTCGCGCCGTAAACTCGGGCCTGGTCCTTGTCGGACGGCAAGCTACCCATTACTTGCCGTCCGCAAGCCTGCGCCTACGGTGGCCGGGAATCGGCTTGCGACTCCTGACACCCGGGGCGTCTCCTACGGTGGCTAGGGGCGTGAGGGCGTCACCTTTGCGAATCCCACACGCGTTCCGCCTCATCCTTTGCGAGCATTAATTATTCGCAGAAGGAGGAGACAGCTTCCCATGCCCTCTCACTCCGTACCATGGCCGGACACGAGAGGTCGCCACCACTTATCGCCTCCACGAGGACACGGCGGTGCTCCGCCAAGCGGGGAACTGTCCTACAACCCGGATTGACAACAACACACGCGTAACACGAAATATGACGATACCTCTTGGCAAGACTGATCTTAGTTTCTCTGGCTTCTAACTACCCTCACTGTCAAAGATAAAACAAATGACAGTCATAACGTTCGGTTAACGTGCTTTCCGAATCATAAAGGAGTCCCGGTATGGTGGATGTTAACCCATTAACGGGCCGACCTCGGCAAGCGATGCTTAACCTTGTGGATCAACCCGTGCGATAGTTATTGCTTAGCCACGAGCTCTTCAGCACTGGCTTTACAAAATGGTTGAAAAAAAATGTGTTACACATAAATAGAGAAAGTAAAAGACTTACCACTGACAGAACCAATTGATACCCCTCCAAAACCTGAAAGTCCTCCTCCGGGGGCACTTGGTTGTCCCGAGGACTGACCGACGGCTGTGGACATAATAACAGTTCATCAACCCGTTTTGTAAAACAACTATAATGCACTGCAAATCGCATAAAAGTTCGAGCGAAAAGACTTATATCGCCTGCATAGCCAGTTATTTCTTCTATACATTCAGTGCCCTACGTACCCTACACCTCCACTTTGGAGGATCCTATGAACGCCACTGACGGTGGGTGCAATTGACGTAGCCATTTAAAGAGTTTCCATCAACTCGAAAAGAAGAAGAAGAAGCTTTTTCTGTCATTGGAACAGTGAGGAATAGAATGGAGTGAGTAGAATTCATGAGTAAACAATATGACCTCCGTAGTTATTTTTGAATTGTCAAGAAATCCAGTCAATCAAAAAACGAATGAGAAAACATGAGAGTGCTGGTGATAAAAAATCTAACAGCACAGTCGACAATTAGACAGATAATAAAATATAATCAACCAGCTTTTTCCCGTGGCATATCCATATAAACCTGGTATTTTTAACCAATGGCACTCAACAATAATGTAGCCGTTCATGAGTGAAAGCGTTTTCGTCATAATAAATAAATAATATCGACCTACAACTATTTTTTTTTGCTTTTTACAATATTAAGTTAAGATTTAAATTATTACCTGTTGGTGCATCTCCAGGAGCCGTTTTCGATATATCACTAACTTCAGCAGTTTTTTGCGATGCCAAGGCAGAATCAGCATCTGACCCAGGCACTCCAGGTGATTGTAGTCCAGATGGAGACGGTAGACTACCTAATTCAGAGTCACCTGGCAAACTAGGTGAAGATGGCAAACCACCTGATCCATTTAGTATTGGTAGATTGCTCGATCCAGGTAATGATGGTAAACTTCCTGATGGTGCTGTTGGCCAACCAGGCGTTCCTGATAATCCAAGTATCGAAGGTAGACTTCCGGGTACAGTTGATAAACCAGTCACAGATGGAGGATAAGCAGATCCAGGTATTGTTGGCAAACTGCCAGTAGAAGGGAAGGTTGGAGCGCCTGGCAACCCGGTTCCTGTAGGATTGGGTGATCCAGGTGCTAAGGGATTTGGTAAGCTACCAAATGTTGGAATGGTAGGAGCACCAGGTGGAGTGATAGGACTTGATGATGGTGTACCAATTTCGGCGGTTGAAGGAGGGTTTGCTCCAGCAGGAGGAGTTGCACCATCAGCTGATAGTGGGGTTACTCCCGGTATAGTTATATCACCAGTTGATGGTGAACTAGCAGCGTCTGGTGATGGGGTCGTTAAAGCTCCAGGAACTGTAGACGCTGCAGGAGTTGAAGGTGATAATGAATCTGGACAGGGTGTTGTTGCTGAGGGACTTTCACCACTTGGTGTTGAAGCTCCAGGCGTAGTGGTTGAAGCCTCAGGCGCAGGAGTTGAAGCCCCAGGAACAGGGGTTGAAGCCCCAGGAACAGGGGTTGAAGCCCCAGGAACAGGGATTGAAGCCCCAGGAATAGGGGTTGAATCCCCAGGAACAGAGGTAGAAGCCCCAGGAACAGGGGTTAAAGCCCCATCAACAGGGGTTGAAGCCCCAGGAACAGGGGTTGAAGCCCCAGGAACAGGGATTGAAGCCCCAGGAATAGGGGTTGAAGCCCCAGGAACAGAGGTTGTAGCCCCAGGAACAGGGATTGTAGCCCCAGGAACAGGGGTTGAAGCCCCAGGAACAGGAGTTAAAGCCCCAGCAACAGGGATTGAAGCCCCAGGAACAGGGGTTGAAGCACCAAAAACAGGGGTTGATAATCCACTTGACGATGGAGTGACTCCTGGAGTCGAAGGCAGGGTTACTCCTCCAGGAGGAGATGTAGCAGCGTCTGGTGATAGAGTCGTCACAGCTCCAGAAACTGTAGTTACTGTAGGAGTTGAAGATGTTGATAAATCTGGAGAAGGCGTTGTTGCTGAGGAACTTCCACCGCTTGGTGTTGAAACTCCAAGAGTAGGGGTTGTTAACCCAACAGATGGAGTAGTTACTCCAGGAATTGCTGGTGGGGTTGCTGAGGGACTTCCTCCACTTAGTGTTGAAGCTCCAGGAGCAGCGGATGATAACTCAATAGATGGAGAAGTGACACCAGGAATTGAAGGCGAGGTTACTCCTCCAGGAAGAGTAATACCACTAGCCGATGGGAAAGTAGCAGCGCCTGATGATGGGGTTGTTACAGCACCAGACACTGCAGTCACTGCAGGTGTCGAAGGTGATGATGAATCTGCAGAAGGCGTTGTTGCACTTCCACCACTTGGTGTTGAAACCCCAAGAGTAGGGGTTGATAACCCAAAAGATGGAGTAGTTACTCCAGGAATTGCTGGTGGAGTTAAACTTGCAGGTGTAGTTACAGATGAAGATGGCGTGGTCACGCTGCCTGATGGAGTCGGTTCACCTAAACTTGGAGTTGATAATCCTATAGAAGGTGTACTTGGTCCTGCTGGAATACTTACACTAGGATTTGTTAAACCTGCAGACTGACCACCTTTAGTAGTACCATCAGGACAAGGCGTTGTACCAGAAATCGGAGGAGGTGTCAAACCTAAATTTGGGAAATTTGGTAACGAACCCGGATTTGGCATTTTACCAAGAGATGGACCCTTTGTAGATGTATCTGATCCTCCTATGGCCGTTCCAGCTGGTTGAGCATTAGCAGATGGCTTTGCTGAAGGATTTGAACCAAATTTATTTGGATTAGCGTCAACTTTTTTTGAGTCTTGCGCATTTAAGGCAGCCTTTTGAGGATTTAATAAACCATTTGCAAGGATAGCCAGACCTCTCGCTGGGGCTACTGCAGCATCAAAAATTTGTACAGGGTTCGGTAAGACCGGAGCAGGTTTCTTGGTTATCGGTGGAATTGCTTTTTTGGCTGTTGATGCTGCCGCTTTTCTGTTACTTGTTGATAGGAATGGCACATTAACCTTTTGATTATTTACATAAAATTCTGTGAACAAAATAATTAAGTGTATAATGGTCGCTGCATACGAAACATATTTTAATCCGGACGGAACGGCAGGATACGTTTTGAAAATATTGTTTCATACAAAATGCATATGAAAGAGCATACGTCACAGGTGCACAGACATGACGGTGACGTGGTGTCTCTTAGCGTTTTATATGAAACAAACCTATATCCAGTTCAGTTCGGCATATGATGAGTTATACACGTTACGTATGCAGGAACAAAAGAATTAAAAAGAATATATATTTTATTAGAATTAATTTATGGTCTATACTTCATAAAAGATAGCTTGATCTCTGCGACATATGTCAAACTGACGTATACGTTATAGTTATCCTGTCAAGCGCTATTGTTACTGTATTGATACTGACAGCTGTCGCAGAGATCAAGCTATCTTTTATGAAGTATAAGGCTGGCCTCACATATTCTGAATTTCTCTCTAAATTCAGAGTCATAATCTGAATACCGGCAATGAGTAAATCATAATCTGAAAAATCAGAATGTGTATGAGTCTGATTCTGAAAGGAAATTCAGAATGTGTGTTAAAGGCCTTAGAATATTTCAGAGTTTGGTGTTAATTTAATTTTAAAATTGCATAACATTCTACTCGTATCGTACCTATTATGATGTATAAATATCATTTTGGGTTGAAATTGAATCACTTTTTCATAAGCTTTTATTTACTTTTACCTGTCCTTTGTCTGCTGTAATCAAATCTTGCAAATAAAAATTTACCCACTTCCCAGTGTCTAATTGAGCTGAAAATGTATACTAACGTTTGCGCACTAATGCAATTTATCAATATAAGTAAAATCTTTTTCTTAAATAATGATTGAATATAAAACGTTGTTACAAATTTATCTATGTACTTACTGTTAGTGTCAAGATTTTATTTGAACGAATAACATGTCGTATTTAGATTTGTTATGTACTAGCATAATTGTTTAACTAACTTTTTTCACGGCTTTGCTAGATTTTCGTTACATATTTCTTGTATAAAAGTAGCTTTTTATGAGTGAACGGACTTTTTGAACCGGATCAGAACCAGTGGCGTAGCTACGGTACGGACAGGCGGGGCGGTGGCCCGGGGCCCTCAAGTTCAAGAGGACCCTCGACGTCCATGACCGACTGCTGCATTAATACGTAATAGTACTTATTACTGAGTAATAAGCCTTACTTTGCTTTTTGCCCTGCAGTGGAAGTGGGAGATAAGGAGCTGATGATAAGTTTTTCATCTTTAAAGAATTTTCTTTGGTTTCAATTGGGCTCAGTCCCTTTTTTTTTCAATGTTATTTTTCCCACGGAGCCCTTGGTTACACAGCTCATTGGTCAGAACTACGTTTTACACATATTAAACAATATCTCTCTAAAATCGTCGTCCTAGATCTATAGTTCTGATTTAAGATTCTAATTAGGTACTTACCGAAATCGACGAAATTCGCGTGACAAACGCATATCTGAAACAAAGAAAACATACAAAACATGAGGTCTGTAATCCCTGGAGAGATAGCTGATAATGTGTTCACCCACCGTTCGCCAATATAAGTTGGGTTCGAGTGGGATCGGTGTCTTTGGTACCTCTTGTTTTAATCGTTTTCAACAACGACTTCCGAAACGAAAGTTATTTTTACCGACTTCTAAAGCAAGTTGTTAAGTTCTATTACCAATGTGAATAATAACTTCAGTTTCAGCAGTCGGTGTCAAAAAACGAACAAAAACAGGAACACCGACTTCTGAAATTGGGCCAATTGGCACACACCTGCACAACTGGGGCAAGCCCAGTTGCCTAGCACCACGGATAAAAATTATCATTCATGATAATGGGTCCTAACATTGTGAGCTGTTATAATTGATCCCAATAATAGGTATGGTAAAAACGCTTGAACGCACGGAAGTTTGTGACCAAGCTAACATAACATCACGTCTGTACTCGCCGAAGGTTTAAGCAGAAGTGCACTAATAGTAGACCACATTTCACCAGTTATGTTTGAGTTCCATGTACTCTAGGACGAGCCTGTTTCACAAATTCCCGATGAAAATAAAACCTTTTTACAAAAAAATACTACCGGTTTCCAAATAAAAACACTACAAAATGAAAAAAACCGGTCAAATGCAAGTTGGACTCGCGCATGAAGGGTTCCGTACCATTACAGCAAAAAAATCACGTATGTTGTATGGGAGCCCAACTTAAATATGTATTTTATTGTGTTTTTAGTATTTGGTAGAAACCATTTTTTTCCGTTATGGACACCGACTTCGAAAAAGAAAGTTATTTTTCACTTTGTAGTGTTTTAGTTGGAAGTCGGTAGAATTTTTTTGTATATTTTTTTTTTTTATTTTACACTTTTTTGTTGTACCTATTAAGCAACTTGCCTTTAGTAAGGTTGGTACTTATATTAAAAAAAGACATACAAGAAGTCGAACATAGAACCTCCTCCTTTTTTGAAAGTCGGTTAAAAAGAAAGATTCTTTTTTGTTCATTCGATAATATTCATTATAGCTATTTATTTATGCAACTGTTACGTTATGGACGGTCTTTTAATACGAGTGCCATTTTTCGGTTCAAGAGTAGCGCGTACCGAAATAGGTGGGCACGAGTTATTAAAAAACTAATAACGTACAGTTGCATACAAGATGTTATCTACGAAGGAAGGAATAAAACACAGATATAGACAAATAAGTATTTCAGGAAGTGTGTTTAAGTATTTCATTTCTCTTACATGTCTTGATTTTTCTGGTAGTAAATTATGTGTAGCCGCAACTGCTCTCTATTTGTTATATTTGGTGGAGTATTTTCACACTTTTCACTTGATGTTGAAGACATTTTTAATAAAATTTGAAATTTCACTCAGAAAATTTTTCGCGCGTCCACTTTATTTTTATTCTTTTTATTTATTCTTTATTAGGTATAAGGCAAACATCTTGAAGCCGCAACAGCCAAATAGTTTATGATACTTTTGTTCTAAACTTGTTCCATTTTTAAAAACATCATTCACATTGTCTCGATTTTGAATTAATATTCTAGGTACCTGGCTGTATGTTCAGAATGTCTTTGCTTGTGTTTTAGAGTTTATGACGATTCGCATAATGCAACCCGATGTCATTATGGGTATCATAATGAAACCGCTGTCAATTTTGTAATTCGAATATAACGAAACCGAAGTAGATAAAAATATTTATTTTACTTGTGTGGAATAAGGGACCACAGTTTAGTCGTTATATATTGAAGCTTGACGTCGTCGGTTTATTTTTTTAACCGACCTACCAAAAAGGAGGAGGTTCTACGTTAGACTTCGTGTATGTTTTTTTTATATATTTTTTATGTATGTTCACCGATATCTCCGTCAATTGTGGACCGATTTTATAACTTCTTTTTTTATATGAAAGAGTATGTTCCGAAATTGGTCCCATTTTAATTAGGTGAAGATCTGATGAAGAACTTCGAAGATATGCAGCAGAACTCTTCAATAAACAACGGCAAATCTCTCGGGATTGCTGCAAACGCATGTCTGTATATTGTTCATACCATTTCATAGCACAACATTACGTCAGTACGCTCTTAAGGGGTACGCAGATCTCTCAATTCACCGGTTATGTTCATGTTTCATGATATTCGGGTAATATATTCTGGCATTATAGTTACCTTACTAAAAAAAACCGGCCAAGTGCGAATCGGACTCGCGCACGAAGGGTTCCGTACCATTATAGCAAAAAACGGCATAAAAATCACGTTTTTTGTATGGGAGCCCCTCTTAAATATTTATTTTATTCTGTTTTTAGTATTTGTTGTTATAGCGGCAACAGAAATACATCATCTGTGAATTTCAACTCTCTAGCTATCACGGTTCTTGAGATACAGCCTGGTGACAGACAGACAGACAGACAGACAGACGGACCGCGGAGTCTTAGTAATAGGGTCCCGTTTTTATTCTTTGGGTACGGAACCCTAAAAACTTGCCTATTAGGTAGGTACAACTAATATTCTCCATAACGCAAAAAATAGGTACCTACGAAAGACACCGACTTCCAAAAATAAAGTTACTTTTCACTTTGCAGTTTTTTATTTGGCAGTCGGTAATATCGTTTAAAGAAAAATTGTATTTGGTAATAAGTTTTTTATTTTACACTTTATCGTTCTCTAAAAAGAACAAAACCGTTCGAGTTACTGTTTAGTGTTAGTGAATGTGAATGGTGTAACGTACCTACACAAGTGTTACCAAACAAACACAAGAACGAAGTGTATTCGCTGTAATAGAGACAATAAGAAAAGTTATATTGGACACATTCTTAGTAAAGACAATGTTTAAAAAATAATAGTTTAGGTTATAATTAAATTACTTATTAGTATATTTATAAGATAAGGATAGATTGAAATAAGATTCCATCCATCCTATTGATGAACCCTAGAAAAGGAAAAAAAGAAAAGAAAAAATACTCTTTTAGTAATGGTACTAGGCTCTTTTCTCTTTTTTTTTTAGCCCTCGTCATCATCATTTTTACCCTTTGACGGAAAAAGAGGGGTGTTACAAGGTTTGAGGTGTGTTGCTGTGTATCTGTGAATATGTGCATCTGTGTATCTGTGTATATGTGTGTCTGTGTATCTGTGTATCTGTGTGTATGTCTGTGACATCATAGCGCCTCAACGGATGAACCGATTTTGATTTAGTTTTTTTTGTTTGAAAGGTTATTGTATCGAGAGTGTTCTTAGCTATGTTTTAATAAAATCGGTTCAGCGGTTCAAAAGTTATGGGCGTTTTACTGTTTAGATCGTGATGTTTTCGCAAGATAAATGTGTCGGGGGTTTTTTAAATTTTGAAATTTTACTTTTCATTTCGATTCCAATAAGCCCAAACACGACTAGGATACCTTGTTTTAATACGGAGTTAAAATGTCTATCTTCCGGCTTCATCATCAGACCGGATAGATGGTATCATTTTCATCAGGTACTTATATGTATTTGCATAATAATAGTCGCTTAAATATTCAAGATATCTTATACCCATGAATAAGGCGCAGATACCCTTGAGTAGCTGATTTTAAAATGAGAATCACGTCTAAACGGCTAGTTGTAATTATTAGGAAAAAATATAGGTTACATTAGACCATTTTCTTAATAATTTGAATCAAGAAAATTTTGAGTTTTATTCGTATAACATGGTGTAATTAATTTGTAAAGTTATGTCTAAAACGGACAAAAACACGACAATCGCATTAAAACCGCTGGGCGTATTTTAATGAAATCGACACCATCTCAAAGACAATTTAATTATCTACATTTTGATCTGAGGCTTTTTTAAAGACATATAATAATAAGGAAAGTACAAAAAGCTACTAAATTTTGGATCGCGCGGGTGTGAAACAAGTGCGCGTTCTGTGCCCTCAAAGTCGTTGGCGTTAGTCATCGTAGTAAGACGTTCCAGTGGTCATCTTTGGTGTTCTTCATCAGTTCCACTTCACCATATGATACTTTCTGAATGCAAATCCTTTCCATTATGTTATTGAAAATACCAAACTCGCTATATGTCTGTCTATAATATTTGAGAAGTGCCCTCGGTTATCATGGGATCCCTTCATCAGATTCTAATTTGGTCGCAATGGGACCAACCACCTCGAAAGTATACCCTTTCAAACAAAAATAATTTTAAATAAGTCTATACATATGACGGAGTTACGCAATAAAAAAAAACCGGCCAAGTGCGAGTCAGACTCGCGCACCGAGGGTTCCGTACAAACCTCAGCTTAAACGTATTATAGACCTGAGTATTTGATATGAATTTCAATGTAATACCTGTACGCGTTCATGAGGAAAGGGGTAGTAAGTTTAAAATTATTAAAAATATTTTTGTTATATGATGTAACTAAAAATTTACGGTCTTCGCAATTTATCTTTATCTGTGCTACAAGACTTTGCTTCGTACCAAATTTCAAGATTCTGAGTTCCCGGGAAGTACCCTGTAGGTTTTGTTTCCCTTGCGAGTGTCGAAAATTTTCCGAAAGTTGCGACATAAACGGCTGCATTTTTTTATTGCGTTGGATTAGAAGTTTGTTTTTTTTTTCAGCTTTAAGGGACATTAGACCTGAGTATTTGTTATAAATTTCAGCTCGATACCGCTACGCGTTCCTGAGAAAAAGGGTCTTGACAGACAAACAGACGGACGGACAACAAAGTGATAGGATCACTTTGTTGTTTTTGTTTGTTTTGCTAAGGGTTCCGTTTTTGCCTTTCGAGGTACGGAACCCTAAAAATTAAAAAACCGAATTGAGGACCTACTCCTTTTAGGGAGACGGTTAAAAAAATCGTCCACAACGCTATCAATGTAAAAAGTTCCCAGAACACTGACAGTATTGCTATGTTGAATGGAAATGCTATTGATTCTTTGGCCGAATAAGACGCCATCCCTCTGGTCACGTGATGAGTCAACTAAATGTTTGTTAATGTCCGGCAAAACTCGATGAGCACTCGGAGTTCGGACCCTATAGGCCTAATCCCAAAACCCCAAAAGGTGTTATATTTGCGCCGCCGCCGTTTGAAATTTTCAGCACCAGCAGCAGCCGTCGCAATTTATTTTATTTTATTTATTTGTTAAGCCACGCACTGGATCGCCTTGTAGCGTAATGTTAACTGAAAATTAGTTTTTTGTCTGTCTAGTAAATTGTGTACGTATTTTTCTTTTGACACGTAAACATAAAATGACAACGTTAAAATGCCTTGAAATATCGTGTGACATATATCCCACCGTTCGTACACTTTATACTGACATAGTGACGTCACAAGCCTCCACTCCTGAACTTTGATACGCTTTATCTTTGTAAATTTTTATTGATTTGATAAAGCAAAAAATAGAATTATATTTTTTTTACCCATGCAATTCCCTATTACACCCAGAGCAAAAACTTATAAACACTAACAACTATAAGTCCAGGTTTCCTCACGAAACTTGGAAAGTACATAGAATTGAAAAGGTTCCATTGCTATTTGCACGGATTTGATCCCACTACCTCAAACACGAGAGGAGAGGTCTTTAGTCATAGGGTTCCCACGACAGCTATAATAATAATTTCAGCCGAAAGATGTCCATTGCTGAACCTAGGCCCCCAAACGCCGCCACATTGACCGGTCAATAAAAATACCCCTCCAATGAAATGAGCACGACAGCTATATATGTACTTATTTTGTTAACGGTTACCCAATGATATTTAAATAAACAGATACGTTATACACTCACAAAACAATTGAAAAAAGTGTTCCGCGCAGCAGCGGCAGCACACAACACACTTTTCATTCATCTGACATAAAAAAATATTTATTATAATCAATGAATATAAATAAATACAAATACACACGATGGCATTTTTATTTTTTTATTTTGTTTCAACAAAGCCTATCGCTCTTCGCCATGCGTGACATAAACAAAAGACTAAAAGGTCACAATTGTGACCTATTCGAGTCTTCACAATGCGCGCGCTCATAACATATCTGTTTATTTGAATATCATTGCGGTTACCTCACTAAAACCGTCCCGGTGATCACCATCAGCACGTAGAACCCCTGTAATCTCTAAAAAGACCTCCCGGAACGGCCTAAAGGTGCCTGTAAACAGGCTAGATTTTCGACAATTTCTTGCTGCAATTGTATAGCCGCCAAGTTGCCAATAGCCGTCAAGTTGCCAACTATATCGCTTAATACAGTGCAACAATTGCTGCAATCTTGCAGTGAAGCCCGGCGATATAGCCAAGATATGTCATTGTTGCCGCATGTATTCAATGTCTAGCCGGCTAGATTGCAAATGATTTATCCCGCTTTGAATTTACTGCAATATAGACGTATATCGTCTTTGCTGTGATGTATACGTGCATCTCTTTTACCTCACCAGGAACCCTCGCCTCGTCCTATCGCTGCCTGATTAGTGCAGTTGTTTTATTTATTGAATTTATTTTGTTCGTCATGGCCGAGTGAAAAAGATTTTGAACTTATCAACGAAATCCATGTAAGTCGCGCTAGCCGTTTTTCGTGCAGTTTTTAGGAGCTATCTACTCGTTATTTAAAATGAAATATCAACTACCTAATAAAAATACATTAAATTTTTTTTTTTTTTTTTTTTGAGTTTGCCTATCGCAATGACAAATTATAGACGGAATGCTTTTTCGATAAGAAGTGCACTTTGTTTCAATAAGCTACCTGTGGACCTTAATGTCGACTTGTTTTGTACCAGTGTGGTGACATTGAGACGGCTATGGCACAGTAATTTTTCAAGGATGGTTAACTTGTCTACTACACTAATTATATTAACTTGTATGTACTTTCTTTTTATCGACTTTTTTTTTTCATTAACTATATGTGGAGGCTTGTTATTAGCTATTTTTTGTAATATTACATTCTTTATGTCACTGGTTTGTTAGTCTGTAAGCCTTCTTTAAAATAAAATAAATAAATAAATATTATTGATTCCAAAATGGAAGAAATCTTTTTTTAAATGAAGTATATGTTTCACTAATCTCCTTCCAACAAAACCATAAAAATGAGAAATAATGATTGATAGCATGCATCTCCTCGTAAAGTAATATTAATTAATAATTTTTTGTACTAACACTAATGGATAGACAATTTGATAACGAACATTTTGTAAGTTTTATTTTTTTCAAAAGACCAATGTTCGATTTTATAAAGATTTTATTGTAAAATCTGGGCGTATTCACTATTGTAATTCATGCGCCACCAGTGCCGCTAGGCCAATAGGAATGCTCATATCTCATGCTGATTTTTTGGTCAGGGTACGGCCTTAATTGCTGAAATCTAGCCGCAATTATTGCTCCGCGTGTACGAGCAAAATTCCTCAGCAACCCAGTTGCACTATCTCGCTGGACAACATCCAGCAATGTACTGCAGAATTAAATTGCAGCAAAAGTATACGTTGCTAATATACTGAGCTATATTGATCAACAAATTGCCGACTAGATGCAATTTTTGTAGCCCGTTTACAGGCCTCTTAACAGGCGTTGAACAGAGATCATCTACCCTGAGCCTCGCTGTGCACGGCAGCGCGTGATCACTGTACCACCGTTTTTCTGGCGTCACTTGGTTGGTGTTTTCGGCGTTTTAGGCATCGAGGCGGTTGCCTTCCTGACGCCTTCTTCTCCGAGTGGGATAGAAGCTCTCACGATCCCGCTCGGCAGCCTCCTTCATCACAATCACGGTCTCACAGAAGGAGGCAATTTCCCTCCAGTTTTCTGTTTCTGCCAGACAACTATATACATACTTAAATCTAATAAAATCAATTATAAAAACTTACCAAACACAATAAAACAAAGAGCCGCGCCATTTTCACCACTCTTCGACTAAATAACTAAATGTTAATTTACAAAATTAATCATTACCATAACTTATATACAACCAAATGTGTAAATAACTTTGATATACTGTTTCAAATACAAACTGATTGTGTTTACACAGCTGTTTTTAAAGAAAATAGATTATATTTTGAATTGTTTCTTATGGGGCCATGAGAAATGCGTTATTTTGGGTTCTAACAGGTCGCCATCATGAGGAGCTCGTGGCTGAATTAAAACAGCGGCACGAATGGAACTTCAAGGTTAAGTAGGTATTGCTTGCTGAAGTCGGTCCGTGGATGGGTGGCCATCTGTTTACATACATACTCCATCGTGCCGCCGTGGATCTCGACTGTTATTTTTTGTTTTTAACCGACTTCCCAAAAAGGAGGAGGTTATCAATTCGACTGTATTTTTTTTAATGTGTTTTACCTCAGAACTTTTTACTGGGTGAACCGATTTTGATGATTCTTTTTTTCGTCAATATCTGATGAATAACTTCGGTGATATCAGAACTCTTCAATAAATGACAGCAAATCACTCGGGATTACTGCAATCGCTTGTCTGTTTAAGGTTTTGTTTAAGTTTCATGTTATCGGGTAATTTTTTTTTTTGTCTGATATTGGCTCGCGCTTGACCACTATCTCACCTGATATAGTAAGCGATGATGTGGTCGACGGTGGAGCACGCCTGCCTAGAAGTAACCTATTCACTCTTGACTTAAAGACCCCTAGATTGTAGCTATCGGGAACACAGACTCCGGCAGGGAATTCCACTCCTTAGCTGTACGCATAATAAAAGTATTCTCAAAACGTTTAGTGCTTTGGGTGGGATGTCCACCATGTACCGATAACGCATCGCCGTACGTCTGGAAGTCCGATGATGGAACGGGCTAGGCGGAATTAAATCATGCAATTCCATCGCACACTCTCCGAAATGTAATCGATAAAAAACCGACAAGCTGGCAACTCGGCGACGATGCTCAAGGCTCTGGAGCTTTGACTTAACCAGTGCCTCATCGCTGATGAGCCTCTTGGCCCGCTTTTCGATCGACTCTAGTGCATCAAGCTGGTATTTGGCAGATCCATCCCAGAGATGAGAACAGGTCTAATCTAGCATCTAGTCTATTCTAGCATCACTTTGGGCACTATAGGTAGCTAGCCTATAGAATTGGTCCATTATGTGCCACAACTAAAAAGTGAAAAATAAAAAACATTTTTAGAAAAAAATACAACCGACAACCTACCAAAAAAAAAACACTACAAAGTGAAAAATAACTTAAATTTCGGCAGTCGATGTCAAAAAACAAAGAAACGAAAACAGGAACACTGAACTCCGACAGTGAATTTATTTTTCACTTTGTAGTGTTTTTTTTTTGGTAGGTTGTCGGTTGTATTTTTTTAAAAAGGTTTTTTAATTTTTCACTTTTTAGTTGTACATAATGAACCAGTCTATAGGCTAGGTACCTATAATGCCCAAAGTGATGCCAGAATTGTTTAACCCAATTACATGAAACTTAAACAAAACCGGTGGAATGAGAGTATACCAGGGTAAACGGTTTACACCTGCGTACCCCTTTAGAGCGTACCAGTGTGATGTTATGTTATGAAATGGTGTTAACAATAAACAGACATGCGATTGCAACTATCCCGAGTGATATGCCGTCATTTATTGAAGAGTTCTGATATATATCTCCGAATTTATTTATCAGATCTTGATGCAATTTAAATGGGATAAGCAACAGCTTTAAAAAAAAAGAATCATCAAAAACGGTTCACGTAATAAAAAGTTCTGAGGTAACACAAATAAAAATAAAAACAAAAAGCGGCATAAAAATCACGTTTTTTGTATGGGAGCCCCCCTTAAATATTTATTTTATTCTGTTTTTAGTATTTGTTGTTATAGCGGCAATAGATATACATCATCTGTGAAAATTTCAACTCTCTAGCTATCACAGCTCTTGAGATACAGCCTGGTGACAGACAGACAGACAGACAGACAGACAGACAGACAGACGGACCGCGGAGTCTTAGTAATAGGGTCCCGTTTTTACCCTTTGGGTACGGAGCCCTAAAAAAGCTCTGGAATTGATAACCTCCTTCTTTTTTGGGAAGTCTGGTAATGAAAGGAAAGGAGTGTGTTTTGTTGCTGTTAAAATAGATACGCAATTATGGTGCTGGACTCATAGTCTGAAATCGTCAACCCGTCTTAATCAAGGGATGTGGTCAATGCTCCTGCCTTCTCTGTATGAGAAGAGGCCTTGGCCCAATAGTGGGACAGCACCATCATCATCATCATCAGCTTTATTTAATGTTCCCACTGCTGGGACACATGTCTCCTCTCTGTGGAGGGAATGGGCCGTAATCCACCACGCGGGCCCAGTGCGGGTTGGTGGATGTCACATAACTTGAATTTCTGGTCCATTGACATGCCGGTTTCCTCACGATGTTTTTCTTTCACAGTTTTGAGAGCAGTGGTGATGAAATAATTTACACAAAGTAAAACGCCTGCCTGTGGGTTCGGACCCACGACATACAACTTGTAAGTCGCTGCCGTTACCACTGGGCCATCACTGCTCTCTAACCACCACTGCTATTAGTTACTGCCCGCTAATACTATCCACTTGTATTATTAGGCACGAGCTTCTGATTTGGCTCTTCCAAAATATTCTATAAAATCGCTACCATCTTTGTCAACTACGAATCGCTACTTTCAGAGCCTCATTAAAATCACAATGATAACCAATTCCATGAAAACTACGTGATAAAATTTTTTGCTGACGTACTAAGTGGAACAATATTACCAAATATTGTCTGATAACGTCAGCAATGAATACCTTCAAAATATATTTATTAGGGCTTGGTAAACATTGGTAGGTACTCCTGTTTTGATTATGAAGCTGAAGGATATATCGAATACAATTATGGAAATGACTAATTGAATATTGTTTCTCGCTGCGTAGGAAGGCCTCCCACTGGGTGGCCCGATGACTTGGTTATGGTTGCGGGAATCTGGTGGATTTGAGACTCAGGGGACAGTCGATGTTGAGAAACAATGGGGAGGCCTATGTTTATTAACTTATTTATTATAACACATACATTTGTTTTTATAGGTAAGACCCAAGCTATTAATAGCAGTCATGAAGTGCTAATTGTCCAGTCGAAGCACAAGTACAGTGGACAACATACAGGGGCGTAGCTACCGCCGTATCTGCCGTATCGTATCGTATTAAAATGATTAAAAAAATCAGTTTGCCGACATAAAGGCAAGGAGAGTGTGACTTTTTTTTTCAATTTGAATTGTTTGTAAAAAATTTGGAAAAGTGACAGATAGATAATTATGATGAATAAATATTAATTTTAATTTTATGCGATATTTTTTTTTCTTTTGTGAGAAATCTTTACCCTTCATAAGGGCCCCCAAACAAATTTTTATACAGGGCCCCGCCAAGTTACGCTACGCCACTGACAACATACCTACTAAGTGCCACCCCCTGAAATTCCGCCAAAATATGTTTAAACGCAGAGAGACGCTATTGAGTATACTAACTGCACGACTCACTGGTGCAAACTTGAATAAGTTTGTACGGGTTGCCGCGATTTTAAAAATCCCTTTCCTCGGTCCTTACCGTAGCCTCCTGTTTGGAACGAGCAATCCCAACGATTTCAATATTCGTGGAAAACCATAAAAACATATTTTACAAGACCGAGGTTGTGCCTTACTTCCTTAACTTATTGTACCCAACCATTCCCGTTACAAAGTGAGTTAGATACATAAAAGGATAGAAAGGGTAGACACCATATGGTTTTATTTACAGATACGCTCATGTGCAGGTATGTTCAGAAGTGGACGTCTTTCGGCTGAATTTTCGATGATAAAGAGAGGTACGCCTTGAACAATAATGAACATCTGGTACTTACAGCAGCGATGAAAATGTTCCGCTGGGCGGATTGCGTGACGCAGATTGGATTGCGAAACGAATTTACAAGAGGTTTATTTTATTTTATTGTTATTCTCGCGTTTGACCACTACCTTACCTGATGGTAAGCGATGAGGTGGTCGACAGTAGAGATGTAAATTGAAAAAAAAAAACAAAATGCTTTTTTTCACAATCTTGAAAAAAAAACATGATAAAAAACTTGGCACCGTCGTTTTTTTTTACATTTGGTTTTTTTTCAGAAAGTGAAACAGGAATAAAACACAAAATTTGGTTGTTTTGTTTTTAATTAAAATCAAAATATGTTTAGATCAATAGGTACTTATTATTATGAACTTAGAAAATAGTTAATGTTTTAAGATCAGAATCATCTTTTCAAAATCCCCGTCCGTAAATGGTAAACTTCAGTGGGTGTTGCCAATTATTTTAAGACCTTTATGTACTATTTAACAAAAAACAAATGTTATTTTCTTATTAAACAAAAAAAAATGTAATATCAACTCATGTACGATAACCGCCTTACCATATTTTCATTTTCGTACTCTTGAAAAAAAACCTACTCCAGAAAAAAACTGATTTATTTCATATAATTTTTAAACGTTTTTTTTCATCTTAGGAAATATACCGTTTTTTTACAACTCTAGTCGATAGTAAAGGACGCTGGCCTAGAAGTTATCTTCACTCTTGACTCTTGACAGCTTTTTTTTCTTGGGGAATTGCTCATGCATACCGCGCTACCACGGAAGGCCGCGGAAGGTAGGGAGAGCGGCACACCGCAATACCGGCACTTCTCTCCCGCCGCGGCTTCCGATTCACAGCCGCAATATCGTATGGGTATGGGTGGACCCATACGACATCGCGGTCCGCCTCGGTTGCCATGTCGCCCAGGCAACACTGCAACCTATATGTTGGCCGCTACGACGTCGGCTTATCAGCAATAGCCCTGACGAGCGGCTCCTCCTCGGGTTCCTCTTCGCTTCACCGTGGGTGACCAAGCCACGGTTATTGACCCCCCGCCTCGACAATGCGGGAACCCACCGGGCGGGGACTTAAATACCCCTAGGTTGTATATAGCTATCAGAAAACACAGACTCCGGCCGGCAGGGAATTCCACTCCTTAGCTATACGCACGATAAAAGCAGGTATTTCCAAAACGATAAGTTCGTATGGGTGGGATCTCCACCATGTAGCAATGGCCCACCGCCGCAGAATGCTTTAAACTAGCGCCAATTACCGACAAGATCATAGAGACAAAACTTAGATAGTATGGTCACATTAGAACAGAAAACAGCAGATCCGTGAAAACAATGTTCAAAATCAACACCAAGCGACGAACAAGGGGCAGACCACCGGCCTCTTGGTGGACTACTGTCGAGAGAGAACTGAAGAGCCGCTATCGACCACCCAGGATAAACCATCCATGTGTAGACGCACAAGGAGATCCGACCCCAAATAAATTGGGAATAAGGCAGGAACAGGACGCAGACACGCAGCCCACTCAAATGGCCAGACCAGCAGCCGTATCAATACAATTATTAGAAAAGCCGTTTTGGTACATCGAAAATGTTTCCAAGCATTTTTGGAATTTTTGTCTGTTTTGTCTGTTAGTCTGTTTTGTGCACGCATCACGTAAAATGTACATAACTGTTAGTCATCAAAATTATGCATACCTTGAAGTATTACTTAGTTTGTGTTTCATGGCAATCGGTTCCTTATGGTGCCGGACGTAAAGAATTTCACCATCCCATATCTTCCCGTGGGTGACGTAAGCGGCGACTAAGGGACATAGAATGGGCAGCAGCATTCTCTGTGCACTTTCACAACAAACTACGATCGCCAACCCGCCTGCCAAGCGTGGCGATTACGGCAAACCGCCCCAAACCGAAAAAAATATAAGCAAAACGGAAAAAAATGGCCCTAGTACCCGGTAGTCCGTCTACCCTCGTTTTCAATTATGATTATGATTACAATTATGATTACGATGCCTTAATATTAAGCTGGATAGATCTCGAATGAATGAATTCTACTCTCCGTCCAGCACAGATCCAGATCCAAAACCCCGAAAGCTTTCAGCTCGAACTCCAGAATCCTTTCGAGTGCATAGGGAGCTCCGTGGGCTATTAAAACAATGGGTTCGTAGAAGCTGTCCATACGGTTGGGTCTAAGATTTTCAAGACCCGTCGTACAAATAGGACCAAGAAACTATCCGATCCTACTCTCGAGCTCATGAAGGAGAGGCATGACATGATCATGCAGTCTTCAGACGATGCGTGGATCTACCGGCAGCTCAATAGACGGATCTCTAAGCCCTTGAAAAGAGACCTCCGCCGTTTTAATACCGAGCGTATTAATTACGCGATTGAGCGGAATAAGGGCTCCAAGGTGTTTGCAAGAGATCTGGCTATTGATCGGAGCCATCTCACTAAACTGAAGAACGATGATGGCAAAATTTTATCCACCAAACCGGAGCTTCTGAGGGAGATCGAGAGGTTCTATGGGCAATTGTAAACGTCAATCAGTAAACCCGTTGCAAATTTAGCACGACCCAAGAACTAGATTGTCCCGACACTATACCGATGACATCCCGGAAGGCAGGCTCTACGACATTGGAATGGCTCCGTGCTCTGATACAACTAAAAACAACAAGGCGCCGGGTGATGATGGAATTACGACCGAACTCCTGAAGGCGGGTGGACAACCGGTACAAGGCCCTTCAGAAGCTGTTTGTTGCCGAAGGTAAAACGCCACAGGCATGGTGCAGGGGTGTGGTAGTACTCTTCTTCAAGAAGGTCGACTATAATGAGTTGAAGAATTATAGGCCCATCTCACTTCTTAGCCATGTCTACAAATTCTTTTCAAGAATCATCACGAATCGTCTCGCACACAGGTTTGACAATTACCAGCCTCCCGAACAAGCCGGGTTCAGAAAAGGCTTTAGCACCGTATAGTACACTATACGGTGCTAAAGAAGAGTATAAAATGCCTCTTTGTTTAGCGTTTGTGGACTACGAGAAAGCCTTCGATTCGATCGAGACTTGGGCTGTACTGCAGTCTCTCCAACGCTGCCAAATCGACTACCGGTCCAACGAGGTACTGAAGTGTTTGTACAAAAACGCCAACATGTCAGTCCGACTTCAGGATCAGACCTCGGAACCTATCCTTTTGTAGCGGGGTCTGAGGCAGGGAGACGTCATATCTCCGAAACAGTTCACCTCTGCACCGATGAGGATGTCTTCAAGTTTCTGGACTGGAAATGGCTAGGCATCAACGTCAATGGTGAGTACATCACTCACCTTCGGTTTGGCAACGATATAGTGGTCATGGCTGAGACCCTGGAAGACTTCAGTACAATGCTCGATGACCTCAGTAGAGCTTCAGAAAGAGTAGGTCTAAAAATGAACATTGTCAAAACTAATTTAATGTGAGGTCGAATGTCCATGTTGCACCCACTCTTATCAAGGTCGGAGACTCCTACACTCGAAGTTGTGGACGATTATCTCTACCTGGGACAAACGGTCCAGTTAAGTTTAACTCCAGTTAACTTCGAGAAAGAGGTCAACCGTCGAATCTGACTCGGCTGGGCAGCGGTCGGGCAGTTGCGCGGTATCTTCTCGTCCAACTTACCACAGTGACTCAAGACGAAAGTCTAAGACTAATGTGTGTTGCCAGTGATTACTTACGGGACAGAGACGTAGTCGCTCACAATGGGCCTCATGAGAAGGCTTAAAGTCACCCAAAGAACAATAAAAAAGTCATTGGATGATTTCCCAATCCTAAAAGAAAAGTCATGTTCCTCTTGAAAGTAGGTACTGTAGTATATTACGTAGGAAAACATGTGTGAGTCAGTAAATAACAGTCATCCGTTAAATGTATATTTGCTTTGAACGATAAATTATTATGTATCTACACCTCTATAATGAAATTCTATTGATTTTAGTAACAGCTTGCGTTTTCAATAATTTATAGGCCACGATCATATTATTTATCGAAGTTTATAGGTAAGTAAAGTTACTTTGTCAGAACAAACAGCATTTGTAAGTGAGAGAGTTTCTTGTCCATTATATAACAGTCTACCTTTGCGAATGAACAGTAGAATCAATAATATTATTATTTTGTAACTTTACATTTTTGACAGAGGGCTACCGCAATTGAATTTGCCGCTAGGGTCGCTGGAGTAGAATGAGGTCTTCAAAATGTCAAATGGCTTATAGAGCGAGTATATTTACTACTTTTTTATTGTTGTGTGTGTATATTTTCCAAATATAGCAGATTATGATAGGTACGGGTTTTAACAACCACTGCTTTAATAGATTATATGTTTCGGCAAATGTTACACTCGTTTTTTAGGGTTCTGTACCTCGAAAGGAAAAAAAACGGAATACTTATAGGATCACTTTGTTGTCCGTCCGTCTGTCTGTCTGTCAAGACCCTTTTTCTCAGGAACGCGTAAAGGTATCAAGCTGAAATTTATATCAAATACTTAGGTCTAATGTCCCTTAAAGCTGTGAATAAAACAAACTTCTAAGCCAACGCAAACAATAGATACAGCCGTTTATGCCGCAAATTTTCGACACTCGCAAGGGCATCAAAACCTACAGGATACTTCCCGTGAACTCAGAATCTTGAAATTTGGTACGAAGCAACGTCTTATAGCACAGATAAAATAAAAATTACGAAAACCGTAAATTTTCAGTTACATCATATAATATAAATATTTTTAATAATTTTAAACATACTACCCCTTTCCTCATGAAAGCGTAGAGGTATTAAATTGAAATTCTTATCAAATACTCAGGTCTATAATACCTTTAAGCTGAGGTTTGTACGGAACCCTCGGTGCGCGAGTCCGACTCGCACTTGGCCGGTTTTTTTTAACTGGAGCTGCGCAAACCGGCAGCATATTCGATTTTAAATTTAATCGCACTTCTACGGCATTATAAATTTTAATTCAAACTTTACTTCCGTGCGCGTCATAACAACGTTTAACAGCTGTATGAAAGTACATGGTAAGGACCTCAATCGCCAGTGGCGCCAACTGGTGAGCACAAAAACTGAAGCCCTCATTGAAATTAAGGACGTGCCTCTGACTTTTCTTCAGGCGACAGGTGGAGCTCATGGCTCCATAATAACAGGCAGTCGCATGGGTCCATATTTAAGCTTAAGGTTGTCCTAGTCGACGGCTCAAACTATTTTGTGCGCGGTTTTAAAATGCATGCTATCTCATCCGACGACACGTGTGAAACAGATCGATGCTGTGATGAGCTGTAAGAAGCTAGTTCGCGTACGAATTAGCACTTTTGCATAATAGCGAAATGGATGATGATTTAGGACGAAAACGAGCGCGCGAAATTTTATAAACTGGCCATTGGGAATATGGGTATTGTGGAAAAACTACTAAATGTATATTTCGAAAATCAAATTATTTGCATTTTTAACCGACTGCCCAAAAAGGAGGAGGTTCTATGTTCGACTTCAAGTTTTTTTTTTTTTTTGTTTTTTTTTTTTTTTTTGTTTATGTTCACCGATATCTCCGTCAATTGTGGACCGATTTTGAAAATCTTTTTTTGTTTGAAAACGTATGTTCCGAAATTGGTCCCATTTTTTTTGGTGCGGATCTGATGAAGAGCTTTGGAGATATACAACAGAATTCTTCAATAAACAACGGCAAATCTCTCGGGATTGCTGCAATTGCATGTCTGTTTATTGTTTATACCATTTCATAACATAACATCACGCCAGTACGCTCTTAAGGGGTACGCAGATCTCTCATTTCACCGGTTAAGTTCAAGTTTCATGAAATCAATTTTGGCGTTATAGTTACCTTACTAACTTGCCTATTAGATAGGTTACCTACCTTATAACTAAAAAGTGAAAAATAAAAAAAACTTTTTTGCAAAAAAATACTACCGACTTCCAAATACAAAACTACAAAGTGAGAAATAACTTTATTTTTTGAAGTCGGTGTCCATAACGCAAAAAATTGGTACCTACGAAAGGCACCGACTTCAAAAAATAAAGTTATTTCTCACTTTGTAGTTTTGTATTTGGAAGTCGGTAGTATTTTAGTGCAAAAAAGTTTTTTTATAAAACTACTCATCTATCCCTGTATGGAGACTGTTTTGCAATTTTCCTTCTCCTTATGGTATTTATTTCCGCCCAAAGATGCCTTTAAATTAATAATAATTATTTTTTTTACTTCTTTGTTTACAATTTTTGTTGACAATGATGAGACAAATTGATATATTTTTTTTTATTTTGAACGTACATCGTCAAACAGTGGAGTAATCGCCAGACTACGTTTGTATGGAAGAATGATCGACTAGGGCAACCATAAAGTTCAGATCAGTCATACAAATACATTGATTCGTTTTCTACTAGCGTTATAGATTGTAGATTATCAGCTTGGCTACAGGTGTAGGACCAAAGGCTCACCGTGATTTTCAAGGCACGGAGTTTTCACACCGCCAACTTCCAAACAACGTATACTGTAACTGAGAAAATCCCAATAACTCTCTGCCACATTTAGTGTTAAACAAGTAAAATTTCAAAATTTAAAAAACCCTCGACACATTTATCTTGCGATAACATCACGATCTAAACAGTAAAACGCGCATAACTTTTGAACGGCTGACCGATTTTATTCAAACATAGCTAAGAACACTCTCGATACAAACACCTTTCAAACAAAAAAAAAACTAAATCAAAATCGGTTCATCCGTTGAGGGGCTATGATGCCACAGACAGACACACAGATACACAGACACACAGATACACAGCAACACACCTCAAACTTATAACACCCCTCTTTTTCCGTCGGGGGTTAAATATGGAACTTTCGACACTCATAACTTTCAAATATATATTATTTTTACTTTTTATTTCCAGACAGGGCTAGATAATGTTGAGGCAAATTTATTTTGAATGTACATCGTCAAACAGTGAAGTAATCGCCAGACTACGTTTGTATGGAAGAATGATCGACTAGTGTAGCCTTAAGCAATGCTTGGTAAGTCAGTCCCTGGATGACTGAATTATCCATTTTATTCATTGGGAGACTCCTGTGTGCCTCGGAAAGAACGTTAATCTGTATGACGTTGGGTCTGTCGTATTGTAGATCTTTGATAATTGTTACGGCTTGTCAGTAGGCAGAATATATGACACCAGTCTTGGCAAGGGGACTACAATGGCACTGAGCATGCTGGACTACGAAGAGTAACGATGGGCTACAGTGGACTGCCATAAACATTTCAGTTACTAAAAACACTTTTTTTACAAAAAAAATACTACCGACTTCCAAATTAAAGCACTACAAAGTGAAAAAATAACTTTCTTTTTGGAAGTCTGTGTCTTTGGTAGGGACCAATTTTTTTCGTTATGAACACGGACTTCCAAAAAGAAAGTTATTTTCACTTTGTAGTGCTTTAATTTGGAAGTCGGTAGTTTTTTTTTGAAAACGAGTTTTTTTTTTTTGTAAATGTGTTATTTTTGGTAAAAGAGTTTTTTTTTTGTAAAAGGGTTCTTCACTTTTTAGTTGTACCTAATAAATAGATAGATTACCCGAATATCATGAAACCTGAATATAACCGGTGAAATGAAAATGTACCAAGGAGAAATATACACTTCTACTGCCTGTACTGAAGTAACGAGCATAAAAAAACATTAGAATTGAACCCTCCTTTTTGAACTCGGTTAAAAACGCATAGACATCCTTGAATAACTTGTCTTTTCTTTATTGGCTTGATCTCACGTTAAACTCCTATAGCGTCCGCAATACCATGATACACCATGACGGACCATGTTGGCTCACAATGGACTACGATGAACCATGTTGGTCCACTCTGCGCTTATTCTTATTCTTTACTGTACACAAAAACATAAATACACAGATACAACAGGACCGCTTATGTACAAAGGCGAGCTTAAGGCCGTACCCTGACCAAAAAATCAGTATGAGATTTGAGCATTCCTATTGGCCTAGCGGCACTCGTGGCGCATGAATTACAGTAGTGAATACGCCCAGATTTTAGAATAAAATCTTTATAAAATCGAATATTGGTCCTTTGAAAAAAATAAATCTACATAAATGTTCGTTATCAAATTGACTATCCATTAGTGTTAGTACAAAAAATTATTAATGAACACTTTACGAGGAGATGCATGCTATCAATCATTATTTCTCATTTTTATGGTTTTGTTGGAAGGAGATTAGTGAAACATATACTACATTTAAAAAAAAAAGAATTCTACAATTTTGGAATCAATAATATGTAGAAAATTAATGTATTTTTATTAGTTGATATTTCATTTTAAATAACGAGTAGATAGCTCCTAAAAACTGCACGAAAAACGGCTAGCGCGGCGTTTTGCTCGGGGTAGCGCCTTAACCCATAATTGGGTTCTCCTACAGCAAACCTCAGTAGCAGTAGCATTAAGAAAATGCGTATGAGGACAGTATATCCAAGTGCACAACAATTTCTCTAAAAACACTCAATGTTTAAAATTCTTATATACTAAATAAACTTAAATAAATACGTGTACAAGACACAATGTATAAACGTAATACATATATACTATACTAGCTGACCCGGCAAACTTTGTTTTGCCATAAAAACACCAAACATTCACTTACCTAACCCTAACCTACCCTACCTAACCTACCCTACCCTACCCTACCCTACCTACCCTGCCCTACCTACCCTACCTACCCTACCCTACCTACCCTACCCTACATACCCTACCCTACCCTACCTACCCTAATTAAAAATAGATGTTGGCCGATTCTCAGACCTACTCACAAAATTTATGCTCACAAAATTTCATGAGAATCGGTCAAGCCGTTTCGGAGGAGTACGGGAACGAACATTGTGACAAGAGAATTTTATATATAAGATAATAAAACCAAAATCTGTAAATTTATAGATACATAATCTCTACGTCATGTTGACAGGAAATGATACCTTATTCTTCTCCTGAAAACCTCTAACGAAGGGCTATCCCGTATAGAATGAGGAAGAGTATTCCAAAAGCGGACGGCACGAACAGTAAATGATCCACCATAACGACTTGATGAATGGGGAGGAAAACGAAGGAGGAGAGATGCGCTTGATGGAGTTAAAAAAATAAAAATGCACAAAATCCTTAAATATCTTTATATAATCGTCAAGATTCCTCGTTAAACACCTGAGCAGCTATGAATGCATGTGGAATGACGGCGTAGAGCGCGGGAGTGTCGGGGGCCCCGCAAGAGCGACCGTATGAAGTCACAGCGATGACGCGCCATAGGCAGCCATCTTGGATCTGCGCCGGCCCACCGGAGTCACCCTATGTAAAATAAAATGTCCATTTATCATCACCATTTGTAACTAATGGTCACACCCGTCTTCACAGACATCTTTTCAACATAGGCGCCACCACAGACATAAGTCTAACTAGATGACGCGAAGTACATGGTCTCATTGGTCGTAACCAATGATCGTAATCTGAGCATTTCATTTAGCATTATCGGCACCTGAAACCCACCGAAATCAAGAAAAATGCCTTTCTATGCCATACTGAGTTTAAAATTATTTGTGAAAAAAAGTTAATCCAAAAAATCAAAAAACCCGTCTGTTTAAAAAGCGAACTAAAAAGATGTAAACTATAAGAAAATCATGCTGTGGAGGATACATATTCGCGAGCTGGCTGACCAAAACCGGATGTATCCTCCGACTGCACAGCATGATTTTCTTCTTGTTTACATCTTTTTAGTTCGCTTTTTAAGCAGTCGGGTTTTATGATTTTTTGGATTAACTTTTTATTTATAAGTTTTTAGTTAACATTTTTTTTCGAATTTGGTACATTTATTTATAACTTATTACCCTTTATTTTGATACCCCACACGATGGGTTTGGAATAAAAATGTAATTTGGAACCCCACAATATGGCGCTATTTTAATGTAGCCAGTGACACTCGCAAGGTTAAGACGAATCGATTGACGTAAGAATCATCAAAGAAAAATCGGCCGACGCGTTTGGTCTCTGGAACGCCACTTAGGAACAAACATACATACACACATACTTACATACATACATACTTACATACATACTTACATACATACTTACATACATACTTACATACATACTTACATACATACTTACATACATACATAATTACATACATACTTACATACATAGACTGATAAACACATTACCCTACTTCGACAGTCGGGTAAAAAGTAGCACTAGTTTTCATACATATGGAGGGATTTGCGCTATCTAGTTATATGTATGTCTGTGAGCGCCACAGACAGCCCTCATTGCAGGGGCTGTTTTAACGCCGAGGAATCAGCCGCCCACGTCATCCTGGAATGTGAGGCTGTGGCTTGCTAACGTGCAGAAATCCTCGGAACAGTGAGGTCACTCCACGAATCCTGTGGAGCCCTCAGGAAGCTACTGTGCCATTGGGCGAGGCTAGGCTGGCTACGTTAGCCAAAACCCCCACGCACAACGGACCAATTGAGAGACTAAGTGCGGAGAAGGGTGTCTAGGCCCTCTACTAATATAATATTACTTCAACGTAATCGTTAATGTTTATCAACATCTGTCTAGGCCGTTCCCAACTGTATGTTTGGCTTCCGCTCGAAAGGGATAAAGCTGAATGCCAGTATTTCAACTTCAATAAGTTTTTTTTTTTGTATTTATCCTTCTCTGTTTTATTATCTCGTGTGTTTTATTTTTAATTAGTTTTTTATTTGTAAATAGATACAATTTATTCTGCCTTATCCTTGTAGGTTTGGTTCACTTTTTTCCTTGTGTTATTTTCCTGTATACGCCTTCGGTATGACCTGTAAAATTAAACATATATAACTACCTAAGTAAATATCTCTCGTATCTACTGTACGGGTCACAAATAAATATTTTTTCTTTCTTTCTTTCAAACACGAAGCAACTGGGTCGCCACGACATTGTCACACTCACAATCACAGATATAAATCTAACTATGTAGATAAAGCAATTCCCTCCATCTGTATGAAAACCAAGCGTGCCACTTTTTCACAAACAATTTAAAAACAAATTTACTTACCAATGAAAGAAAACACTTCCAATGCCTCGACCAACTTTTGCTATACATTCTTTACAGCTCAATATAGCATTATTTTTTCTAGATTTCGGTGGATTTCCTGTGCCGATAATGCTAAATGAAAAACTCAGATATTTATTAACTTTACTCCGTTTTTTATGCACGCGAAATACATACAATCACGTCATCTAGTAAAATTTATGTCTGTGGTCATAATACTATCGTTCTACATACTAATAAATATTATGTTTGTTTGTTTTCTTACCTGGCAAGTATCCTTCCCCCCTGACCTCTCGCCGGCACACAAATGGCTATCAGGAGTGACTCCATTGGGCAGCTTGAGTGAAGTTCCCCAGATGTCCTTACACTCCTGCATGCCCCACACGTTCAGTGCTACGCGGCGGAGCTGGAATGAGTGGTCACCTCCTGTGAAACAACGAGAGGATTATAGTTTTTAGGATTCCGTACCCAAAGGGTAAAAACGGGACCCTAATTACTAACACTCTTTCTAAACAATTATACATGACAATATTCCTAAAATCAAAAATAAAAGTAAAAAAAATCCCCCGTGGTACACTAAAATCTTAGTAAAAATTCTCAATGAAAAAGAAAAGCTCAGACAACGTTTTAAAAAATATAGTAATCCACGTGATGAACTTGAGTACAGAATACTCGACGAGAGACCACGATCGGTTATTAGGAGTTGTTATAGGAAGTACGTCTGCTCTGTTGAGAATAACATCCGGTCAAACCCTAAAGCGTTTTGGTCCTTTATTAATACAAAAAATTCAAAATCTGGCTCCATACCTTCCGAAATGACATTTAACGATAAAACAGCAGCGACAGGTGACGAAATATGCCAACTATTTGCTAATCAATTCTCATCAACATTTTCTGTCGTAAGCAGTAAGAATGAAGCACCAATAAATACCCAAATATTTTCTCAATTCATACTTAGTAGAATTGCTTTTACTGAGAGGGAAGTTCTTAAAGCACTAAACTGGATTGATGCTACCAAAGGTTCTGGTCCGGATGGGTTGCCTCCACTTTTTATTAAAAAATGTGACCGTAATTTGGCTTATCCTCTCACTTTAATTTTTAATAAATCTCTCTAAACGTACACGTTTCCGACAGAATGGAAAAAAGCAAACGTAGTCCCAATATTCAAGAAGGGTGATTGCGCAAACGTTAAGAACTACACACCAATATCGATCCTGTCCATTTTTAACCGACTTCCCAAAAAGGAGGAGGTTTCACAATTCGACCGTATATACGTTTTTTTTTATGTTTGTTCGCCGATAACTTCGTCGATTATGAACCGATTTTTGATGATTATTTTTTTGTTGGAAAGGAGATATCCCAAGGGTGGTACCATGATAAGGAAACCAGGATCTGATGATGGGATCCTAGAGAAATCGAGGAAACTCCTCAAATATTATAAGCATACATATAGCGATTTTGGTATTTTCATCAATAATGGAATCATTTGTACTCAGAAAGTATCATTTGGTGAAGTGGAACTGATGAAGAAGACCACAATGGCCACTGGAAATCCGAAATAAAACAATGTAACCTAGTCGTGTTTGGGCTTATTGGAATCGTTATAAGATGTCCTTTGGCTATAAATGATTTTCATGTTAATTGGAGGTACCTTCCAAAACTAAAAAGAGTAAAATAAAAACTTTTTAACAAAAAATCAAACCGACCTCCAAACCAAAACACTTCAAAGCGAAAAATAACTTTCTTTTCCAAAGTCGGTGTCGAATAACAGATTCGGAAAAGAAAGTTATTTTTCGCTTTGAAGTGTTTTTTCAAAAATTTTGAGTCAATGATTTGCCCAATTTTAACATCCCATGTTAAAACACAACTTTCCCCTCAGCAGCATGGTTTCTGCAGGAACAAATCCACTGTCACCAATTTGGTTTCGTATGTGGATGAGATCTGTATGAGCATCGATTCTGGCCAACAGATCGATGCTCTTTATACTGACTTCAGCTGTGCTTTCGATAAAGTTGACCATGAAATCCTGCTGTTGAAACTGCATACGTTTGGTGTACATGGACCCCTGTTGAGGTGATTCGAATCATATTTATGCAGGCGAACACAAAGAGTGGTGGTAAATAGCTATCGATCACCGGAGTATATTGCAACCTCCGGTGTGCCCCAGGGATCTCATACCGGGCCTGTCCTCTTCTTTGTGTTTTTAAACGACATAGTCAACTGCATCAAGCATAGCCAATGTTCCTTGTTTGCAGATGACCTAAAAATATGTCGTCAAATAAAAACACAAGAAGACATTGAGCTGCTCCAATCTGACCTAAATTCAGTTCAGGACTGGTGTGTGGTAAATGGGATGGGTTTGAATGCCAGCAAATGTAATCAAATTACATTTACGCGGAAAAAGCACCCCTTACCCTCTTCTTACTCCCTCAATGGAACATCGCTGCAAGAAGTTAAAAACATACGGGATCTAGGGGTAGTGCTTAGCAGTGATCTATCATTTGCCGATCATATTAACAATGTCATTAAGAAGGCTATGTAAATGGTTGGGTTTATTAATAGAGTTGGCAAGTAGTTTAGTGGAACCGTAGCCTTGAAAGTCTTGTATAATGCCTTTGTGCGCAGTCTAGTAGAATATACATCTCCCGTCTGGAACCCTACCTATAATATTCACATAAATCGTCTTGAGCGAGTACAAAAAAAAATCCAGACCACAAATGCCCTTACAGAGCAGATTACGTAGAAAAGCTAAGTCATTTCAAAATGGACTCATTGAAGCGACGAAGGGCTCTAAATGATTTGATATTACTACATAAAACCGTAAACGGGACCACTTCAACTCCAAGTCTACTTAAGAAAATTAGCTTAGACGATCCTCGTTATTCTCACGTCAGGTCCAAGCGGACCACTAGAACAATTATTACTAAGACGAGTCGCACAAACTTGGGACGCCATGCTCCTCTTAACAGAATGTTTATTTTATACGACAGAGTCTGCTCCATCGACAACAGTATTGATATTTTTTCTGATAGCCTGCCAAAATTAAAAAATAAAATCATAACAATCGATTTGTGATCAGCTGCTTCCCCCTATTAATTTACTTGTCTAATTTATTGAATTACCATTTGTTATTTTGGTTCCTTTTTAAATTTTATGATACCTACAATTTAATAATTTATTCGTAATTTCAATTAATGGAGGTATGCGCGTGTGTGTGTGTTTCAATAATTGAAATAATTTAATTTGTTAATTTATATTATGTTATTATTGGAATGGTAATGTTTTAATAATAATTAACACAACACAATTATTTAGTTTTTAGGGTAAATAACTGTTGAATTCTAAATTAATCAATGACATATATATATATTTGTTTTTTTAATTCTCTCCTTTAAATTTAATTTAACAATATATTTACAAGAATTTTATAATCAATTTCAATTTATTTTTTAATATTATTTTTGTTTTATATTCCTTCTAAAATACATGCGACTAATGCTGTGAGTGATGTGCATGCCTGTAAGTGACTTGTTTACACAGGATCTTTTCTAGATGTTTCTTTGTAATATTGATGTGTTTGAGTCCTTGTTAATAAATAAATAAGACTACAATGTCCGTCTGCCTGTCTGTCACCAGGCTGTATCTCATGAACCGTGATAGCTAGACAGTTGAAATTTTCACAGATGATGTATTTCTGTTGCGTCTATAACAATAAATACTTAAAACAGAATAAAATAAATATTTAAGTGGGGCTCCCGTACAATAAACGTGATTTTTGCAAAAATGGTACGGCACACTTCGTGCGCGAGTCCTACTCGCGCTTGGCCGGTTTTATTTTTGATAAAGACAAAGACAAAGATATTTTTTTTTTTTTTTTTTTTTTTTTTTTTTTATTTCAACTAGGCCACAAAGTGGCACTTTTGAACGTTAGTTACATTAAAATTTACAAGGAATAAAAATTGATTCTACCGTGCATTCGGAAAGTAGCTTGTTATGGAGAAGAACGCACAAGAAACTCCATACTTACTCTTTTAAAAAAAATATATGTTTTTTTTACAATATTTAGGTACATAAGTACATACATTAATAAATTTATATGTGTGAGGACAATGCACCCAGAATCACTACATACTATACTACGTACAGGTACAAAGTATTAAAAGTACTCACACATGTACTGTGCAGTTACATAATAAGCGCTAGAAAAACACTAGCATCCGAAGCAGTTAAGTTAAGACCAATCCCAACTGACGGCGCCCGTTCACGAACATGACGCATGAATCGGCACCACCCAGCTCAACCATCATGAAGGGAACCGAATGATCCAACACACACGCCACCATCAGAGAGACATTTGAGAGAGCATGACACACTCAACTGCTAGGGCAAACACAAGTCAACGAACGACACCGAGGTACAGCAAATGGTAGATTTACAGTTGGGTACATAGTACTCACACACGTGCTGCGCAGTTATACTATACTAAAAGAAATTGAGTCTATATAATACAAATATATTCATACAGTCTTCAGCAGGTCCAACAATTCTACAAAACAATAATGTTCTGCATATCACTTGTTTTTGCGCCCTAGTGGTTGTGGAGCAAGAGTAGCATTGAGCCAAGCATTTTTATCAGTGATGTAATCCCCCAACTTATAATATGCCTGCCTGCATAGTGTGCGTTTTATACAAGTTTTAAATTTCGTCTCATTCAGTTCTAGAATGTGGGGAGGAATTTTATTGTAACATTTTGTACAGTACCCCATGAAAGAAGAGGCTACTTTAGCCAGTCTGAAACCTGGTTGAACTAATTGGTCCCTATTTCTAGTAATGTAATTATGTCTATCTCCGTTTTTACTAAAAAGATGTAAATTTTTTCTCTCTAGGATCTCTCTCGATAGGGTCGCCTTTAGAGCAGTGGTGGCCTAGTGGTAACGACCGCGTCTTACAAGTAGGTCGTGGGTTCGAACCCAGGCAGGCGCTTTACTTTGTGTAAATTATTTCATCACCATTGCACTCAAAACGGTGAAGGAAAACATCGTGAGGAAACCGGCGTGTCCTAGAACCAAAAATTCGAAGACATGTGACATCCACCAACCGGCACTGGGCCCGCGTAGTCGATTACGGCTCTCTCAAGGAGGCGGCGCCTGCACGCACAACGGCCCGACCACGGCGTCGCAAAGTATCTGTTGATCGGTATGCAAGTATGTATGCATTTAAGTTAATTTGTACTCTCAGGCTCTGAGAAAACCACAAAATACTTTAAATAAAAATTAAGTTCAAAAACTGAAATACGACTACTGAAAAATCACGCTCTAATAAAAAGTATGAAACAAGAAAATATTATCATCGTCGTCAAGAAAATATTATCAACGTCGTTTGAGCAATCTAGCGATTGCTCAAACGACGTTTTCTTTGTTAGAATGTCAGTTGACTAGAGCCTCTGATCTTCAACAAGTAAGTCAAGTCAAAATTTAAAAACCGCCGACACATTATTATTACATGCAACATAATAAGAGAGCGGTGGTGGCCCAGTGGTATCGGCCGCGACTTACAAGTTGTAGGTCGTGGGCTCGAACCCAGGCAGGCGCTTTACTTTGTGTAAATTATTTCATCACCATTACTCTCAAAACGGTGAAGGAAAACATCGTGAGGAAACCGGCATGTCCTAGAACCAAAAATTCGGATACATGTGACATCCACCAACCCGCACTGGGCCCGCGTGGTGGATTATTGCCCATCCCCTCTCACAGAGGATGCCTGTGTCCCAGCAGTGGGAACATTAATAGGCTGATGATGATGCTACATAATTTATCTAGTACACATAGTAGATACGCTTCGATCGGCACACATTAATTCATTCGGCGCATTGAACACGTAATTATGACGCAATATCTTGCGAAAACACCCCGATTCAAACAGTAAAACGCCCATAACATTTGAACGGCTGAACCGATTTTATTCAAACATAGCTAATAACACTCTCGACAAAATTACCATTCAAACAAAAAAAAACTAAATCAAAATCGGTTCATCCGTTTAGGCGGTATGATGCCACAGACAGACACACAGATGCACAGCAACACACGTCAAACTTGTAACACCTCTCTTTTTCCGGCGGGGGTTAAAAAATACGGTATTGGAATAGTACTGCTTTGCGTCCGTCACGTCGTCGGTCACAGGTCCAGTTGAAAACCAGCGTCGGGCACTATAGTTGCCCGACATGTTGCTGAACTGGTCCTATTTGGCGCAGCCGTGGGACACACTAATGTTACATTTATAATGTTTTCTCTCTTTTTTATTGTTGTTTAGTCTAAGCTTTTTTTATGTTGTGCTCTAGTGGCTTGTGTCAAATAAATGTGTTTTCTTTCTTTCTTTTCTTTAAGTAAAATTTATGTTGTAATCATAACGAATTTGTTCTTAAAGTAATAGGAAATAATCGTTTATGAATTAGGTATATTTGCTAAGAACCTGACCGAATTCAGTCCTTCCCCATCCAGTGGCGATGATGCTCCTGCCCTCTGGCGGTGGAACTCCCAAACACGCTGGTCGAATCACCTGGGAGAACCTGAAATTATAAGCAATACCGAATTAGTTACATAACTTTTCATCTACTAATATCTATCTGCCTATAAGCCCTTTCCACTATATTGAGGTCAGCTTCCTGTCTTACCAGATGCGGCTGAGTACCATTATTTTATACTAGCTGTCGCCCGCGACTTCGCTCCCGTCAACTGGCTACCTACCTACCCTACATATCTATATTACCTACCCACCTCTCTACCCTACCTACCTACCTAGCCACCTACCTACCTACCTACGTAACTACCTATCCTTCCTCCCTACCATCCCAACCCTAACTACATTGTTTTTGTACTAAAAGTAGCCTATGTCCTTCCTCAGGATGCCATCTATTCCCTTGCCAAATTTCATTGAATTCCGTTGGTTTAGGCATGAAAAGGTAACAGACAGACAGACAGAGTTACTTTCGAATTTATAATATTAGTATGGATGGAGCCTATCTGAGTCATCTGACCTCCATCATCATTATCATCATTTCAGCCGAAAGACGTCCACTGCTGGACATAGGCCTGCCCCGAGCGCCTTATTGACCGATCCCGTGCGTCTCGCATCCAGCACCTTCCCGCAACCTTAACCAGGTCATCGGTCCATCTAGTGGGAGGCCTTCCAGAGCATCCTCTTCCGGTTCGCGGTCGCCTTACCCAGAACATTTCGACCCCATCGTCCATCCGTTCTACGAGCAATGTGCCCTGCCCACTGCCACTTAAGTTCCGCAATTCTTCGGGCTTTGTCGGTAACTTTGATACTCCTGCGGATATCCTCATTTCTGATGCGGTCACGCAAGAAAACGCCGAACATAGCCCTCTCCATTGCCCTTTGGGTGACTGTAAGCTTTCTAATGAGGCCCATAGTGAGCGACCACGTCTCGGTCCCATAGGTGATCACCGAGCTGATCTCCACAACCCAGTAACCCGATACTACTAGGCAAGATTGACAATGTCAAATTTCCTGACATCTGACTATGTGTACTTATGACTACCGGAACCCAACAGCGTAATCTTACGTGCTTTCGGATGGTCATCTATCCACAGATCGACCTCCATCTAGCCACAAGTTCATTTTAAACCAGGGGTTCCCAAACTTATTTTGTCTACTGCCCACTTTGAGAATAAATTGTTTTTTAGCGCCCCCATTTTTTCACCTACTTAAAAACCACTATAACTTCAAATTAAATTAATCAATTATTGTAATCTATATTAGCGGAGATTAAACATTAATTCTAAACGAGACTTTTACTATAACTCGCCAGAGTTAATTTGAAACCTGAGCGCAGTAGGTAATACTCAACGGCGCTCAGGTCTCAAGTTACACCTGCCAATGAAAATGATTATTGAAACGCAACTTTATAGTATTCAAACATAGTATCTTTTATTCAAAACAAAAACTTGTTAAAACATGATTGCCCGCGTTCTACTATCTACGAAAATTAGCTATCTAGGAGTACTAATAACTATTAAAATGCAAAAGTATGTCTGTTGCCTTTTTATTTGTTTGTTTGTATCTAACACAAAAAAATGCAGAGTGACGGTAACAAACTGGCTTCTTACATTGGACTACGATATGACGGAATGTATCTTGGCTTAGTAAAAACTCACAGTACACACATTGACAATTCACAAATATACACTTGCACTCACTAACTTACGTCACAGATAATATAATACTAGCCTTACGTATAACATACAGACACTCTCTTATAACACCGACTCAACTGATACAAATCACACCGCCATGCATACACTCTTCTTTACCTATTTTTAAGATTTAAAATTGTACCTTTTATAAAATTGTTAACGGAACGAAGGAGCCTGGATCTCACGACACAGGGAATCCTAGTGTGAGATCTAGGAATTCAATCCGCTTGAATGTAATCATATCAAATAAATTTATTCTTATTCTTATCTACTTTTATTTCGAAACGGAGCGACCGATTGACATGATTTTTATTTTATCTATTCAATAAAACAGGACAGATATATGAACTACGCAACTCTACGAAATATCGAACCGAGTTTGAGCAATCTCTTAACTAATATTAGTTGATGTTCACAAGTTGTAGTTGCCTAGCTAAATGAAATTACAAATCACCCCCCAAGCCTCTACACAACGCCCCCATTTTTTTTCTGGGTCTCTTACCGCCCCCTTTAGGTCTGCAGCGCCTACAAGGGGGCGTTATCGCCCACTTTGGGAAAGGCTGTTTTAAACCAATATTATTAAGAGGTAAAATTAGAATGTTTGTGAGTGTTAACATCTTTAAGGCCCGCTTGCACGAAAAACTTAATTTAACAATGTTAGTTGCTAACACGAGGTTATGTTGACAGTCATACAATATTGTCAATTTTACCTCGTGTTACAATTACAACTCGTAATCTCGTACAAGCGTTTTTGCCATACCTAATATTGGAATCAAGTACAAATCAAACAGCTCACAATGTTAGGATTAGGACCCATTAATATTAATGATATTTTTCATCTGTGGTGCTAGGCTTATCCCAGTTGTAAACGACCCTTTGTCCTTTGTTTGTTATTGACTCTGTTTGTTCTGTCTCCCCAGTATGGAGGGAAGTGGAAATTTGTATTTTTTCCTACTCCTCCGTTATTCTTTTCTGATTAATTTCGTTGCGGGATCCAAGACAGTTAAATTCATTCATTGCCTCGGCGCTTTTCTGGTGTTCGCTACTGTTGATTCTGGCTTTCAAGAGTTGCAGTGGTTTGGGAATAGTGCGGTGGGATTGCCATAAAAAAAAAACACTTGACTGTCTCGTTGGTCTAATGGTTGAGCCTTGAAAATTGTCGCAGAGTTGCCAGCTTGTCATGAAAATGTCATGGGTGAGTGAACATATAGCCTACTAAGAAAATTATAATTTTAAGTGATCAAATGTAAATATTTTAATATTAAATAAAAAAATATTGTGAATTATGAATAATGAGATAATAATATTTTTCTATAAATTTTTATTTAATGGAATTATCCCTAATAATTCTATTACGCACTAGTGTGTAATGTTATTACGCACGTGTGTGTTAAAGCTCGGTTTATGGCCCTACTCGTAAAAGCGATGTGATAAAGCTCACTTTACGAGCAAGTGTGTTGAAAACACTTTTTCCATCTTTCGTTTCTTTTTCTTTCAAATGTGGATCTGCTACAGGTACACTTCTGCGAATTTATGTTACTCACTTGACTTTAGACACCATCTGTATAAGAGCAACGTCGTGGTACGACCTCCTCTGCTTGTACTTGGGGTGACGTATGACGGCTGATATCTTCACAACCAGCGCTCCAGGGTCATCCAAGAATGAGGAACCGAGTTGCACTGCTTGAGGTGGACCGCTGAAAAGATCGTTACTGGTCGTTCAGTAAAGTTTATGAATTAATATGAGGCAACATGATCACTGACATCAGTTGAGGAAACCTGGACTTAGCAAGTTTCCGGAAAATAAGCTACCGGTGTTGGAGTAGCGCCAGTCCTGGGGTAGAGCGACATGAGTGATCGCTCTAGGCACCAGATGACAAGGGGCGCCAAAAAAGCCAAATGCGAAGCACATTTTCCAGCGCAAAATTAAATTTTCAGAGGTCCGGGAGCAATGTTGCCAGATATGAATTTTAAGAAAAAACGGCGCTAAATGGCAATCTCGCTCTACCGTGATCAAGGGCTAGGACCAGCGCTGTGTTGGACACTACTTTTTTGTAAGCAAATTTTAAGGATGACATAGTATTTTGTGACCTTAGGACACCTTGGGTACGTTTATTCGTGACACTACATTAATATGTGAGACTTGGCGAGTTTTACACAGCAACTTTAATATTTGAGCTTCATTACAATAAGTGTCAACTTAAATTTAAAGAAGGAGCACCAAATTTCAACTGCCCAGACGCCTCGTAAGGGGTTGCCTGGTATAGTGTGCCGCCTTATTTAACGTAAAGTTGGTGAAGCTGGCCACTATAGAAAATCTCAGTACTTAAAAAGGGGCATGCCCAAGTCACCTAGATGTTTTTTTTTTTATTAATGATAGGCTAGCGTTTGGCAACTATTACTAATTTAAACTTTCGATGATTCAGTGAGTGAGTGATAAAATAGCGATTTTCAGATGTAATTATCTCGTGAATGGTAAAAGATTTTTTTATTGTAATTTGGGATTTGGTAATTAGATGGGGTCTTACAAGAAACATTATAATAATCGCAAATGTGTAGCATAGATTGAAACTATGGAGTTGTCTAAAGTCGAAGAAAGGGCGAAATATAAACCACAGTTGTCTATTTTTAGCGAACTTGGCTGACATCCCGTAGCCAGATCGTTGAATTGGTCAACGCAAATACAAATTATACAATGAAATAGGAAGCTGGATTGAATCGAGTTCTAGAGTATTTTTTCTTCGTATATAGATGAATGGTAAATACCTGACGACATTGGCGTCCTTGTCCTGATAGGTGCAGTGCCCCGCGGTCAGCACGTAGCGATCACTGATCAGAGAGCCCCCGCATTTCCAGGAGTAGCCGGATTGCTGAAAGCATTACCGTAAATATATCATATAGTTCTCGCCAAACTTCTGGGCCACCCTGAAGTTGGCTTTCCGATGCGCAAGGCACGGATCGGTGCTGTTTTTGTAAGAGATTTATTACTGCACAGCAATTGTAGCCAACTTCAGGACGGCCAAGAAGATTGTCGAGCACCATAACTAAGTGCCGCAGCTCCGCCCGCGTTGTATTTGTACTTTTCCCAATATATTTTTTAATTTTAGCCTATGTGTTATTCTGATGTATAAGCTATATTTATTTGAAGTTTCAACAAAATCCGTTCAGTAGTTTTTGCGTTAAAAAGTAACAAACATCCATCCAACCATCCAACCGTCCATCCATCCATCCGTCCGTCCATCCGTCTATGGAGTCCGAGGCTCATCGAGTTTTTGAATTTTTGAGCCCTTTTGGGGTTGAAACATTATGTCCATGGGGTCCGAGGGTCATCGAGTTTTTGTATGTTTGAGCTCTTTTGAGTTGAAACATTAGGTACATGAGGTCCGAGGCTCATCGAGTTTTTGTTTGTTTGAGCCCTTTTGGGGTCGAAACGTTTGGTCCATGGGGTCCGAGGCTAATCGAGATTTTGTATGTCAAACATGAGTCTCCATGACCCCACACAGAGTGTGTGGAGTCACTTGCAGGTGTAGCTTTCTGCGGTTTGTCTTCATATTGTTCCATGCGGGAGCTAAACAGCTTCTCCAACTCCTCCATGCTATGTACCAGCCTGCTGTCCATGTTTGGAAATTATTAAATGTTGTAGTTGTGATATAGAGTGAGTTATAGGTAAATATGAAGAGAAGGTGGGTTTTTTAGTTATATATAATGAATAACTATTTTTAAATAAATTTTAACAAAGGGAGCTAAAAACGAACGTTCACTTGACACGCCTACCCACGCTACGAAAAAAAAACCTTCTCTGCTGTCTTTTAACTGCGGTATCGGTCAATATCGCCCTGACACTTTCTTTGGTTGTTTTCTCATTTCCTGTTTGGTAGATCCAGGATTCCAGGGGCGAAACGAAAAAGAAATTGGGTTCAGGAGCATTGTTGCTCGCAACAAGCTTTAAACTATTCTAGTGGTGACCATGTTAGAGTTAAAACATTAGGGCCATGGGGTCCGAGGCTAATCGAGTGTTTGTATGTTTTAGCCCTGTTGGGGTTAAAACATCAAGTCCACGGGGTCCGAGGCTAATCTAGTGTTTGTATGTTTTAGCCCTGTTGGGGTTAAAACATTAGGTCCATGGGGTCCGAGGCTCATTGAGTTTTTGTATGTTTTAGCCCTGCTGGGGTTAAAACATTAGGTCCATGGGGTCCGAGGCTCATCGAGTTTTTGTTTGTTTGAGCCCTTTTGGGGTCGAAACGTTTGGTCCATGGGGTCCGAGGCTAATCGAGATTTTGTATGTCAAACATGAGTCTCCATGACCCCACACAGAGTGTGTGGAGTCACTTGCAGGTGTAGCTTTCTGCGGTTTGTCTTCATATTGTTCCATGCGGGAGCTAAACAGCTTCTCCAACTCCTCCATGCTATGTACCAGCCTGCTGTCCATGTTTGGAAATTATTAAATGTTGTAGTTGTGATATAGAGTGAGTTATAGGTAAATATGAAGAGAAGGTGGGTTTTTTAGTTATATATAATGAATAACTATTTTTAAATAAATTTTAACAAAGGGAGCTAAAAACGAACGTTCACTTGACACGCCTACCCACGCTACGAAAAAAAAACCTTCTCTGCTGTCTTTTAACTGCGGTATCGGTCAATATCGCCCTGACACTTTCTTTGGTTGTTTTCTCATTTCCTGTTTGGTAGATCCAGGATTCCAGGGGCGAAACGAAAAAGAAATTGGGTTCAGGAGCATTGTTGCTCGCAACAAGCTTTAAACTATTCTAGTGGTGACCATGTTAGAGTTAAAACATTAGGGCCATGGGGTCCGAGGCTAATCGAGTGTTTGTATGTTTTAGCCCTGTTGGGGTTAAAACATCAAGTCCACGGGGTCCGAGGCTAATCTAGTTTTTGTATGTTTTAGCCCTGCTGGGGTTAAAACATTAGGTCCATGGGGTCCGAGGCTCATCGAGTTTTTGTATGTTTTAGCCCTGTTGGGGTTAAAACATTAGGTCTTCCACTTTTCCTATTGATAACGATGTGGACTAATTTTTTTTACGTTCATTTGTTTTACGCGCTTGTATAATTTTTAATTTGAGTTTGAGTATGAAACTTACCTGAACTTTTCTCCAGCCAACAAGAGACATGTGGGGGAAGTCTCGAATATTAGTAACAGTACCCCCGATGATGAGGGGCACGTTGATAGGTGTACAGTCGGACACGTTGAACGCCGTGCCCTCGGCTGATGGTAAGAGCGGAAGAGCCACCACTTTCTTCACTGTCAGAGATTTGTAGTAGTCACACACTGGAACGGAGAGATTGGAGTAATATAAGAATCTGTTTTAGGGTCGCGTACCCGAAGGAAAACGGAGCCCTATTGCTGTCACTCACGTGTCCGTCTGTCTGTCCGTCTGTCCGTCGTCTGTCACACGGGTTTTGCAGCCAAACGGTTGGAGCTACAATCTTCAAATTTGCACAGTTTAAGCATATTGTTGACCCAATAGAATTTTTTAATGGAGACTCCCATACATCTAAAAGAGGGAATAAATCTGTTAACCTACCCCATCGAGTGGGGTATCGTTGTTTAGAAATCGTTGTATAGATAACCACTGTATTTTTTTTTTTTTTAAAGTTTTGAAAAACAAAGTAATGAGAAGCCACCAAAATCAGCTTTTTTTACAAAATTTTGTTCCATTCATATTTTAAACTGCCCATTGACCTAGGAACTTGAAATTACCAATATATAAATACCAATATATTGATAAATCAGTTTTTTTAACCGACTTCGCAAAAAGGAGGAGGTTTTCAATTCGACTGTTTTTTTTTTTTTTATCTGTGTTACCTCAAAACTTTTCATTGGGTGAACCGATTTTGATGATTATTTTTTTATTTGAACGCTGGTGCTTGTCATGTGGTCCCATTTGGTTTTTTTATCAAGATCTGATAAAGAACTTCGGAGATATACATCAGAACTCTTCAATAAATGACGGCAAATCACTCGGGTTAGCTGCATTCGCATGTCTGTTTATTGTTTACACCATTTCATAACATAACATCACACTGGTACGCTCTAAAAGGGTACGCAGGTGTAAACAGTTCACCCTGGTATACTCTCATTCCACAGTTTTGTTTCAGTTTAATGTTATTGGGTTAATCTTGTCTGGCTTTACTTTCGGCATTATAGGTAGCTAACCTTTAGAACTGGTCCATTATGTACCAAAACTAAAAAGTGAAAAATAAAAAAAACCTTTTTACAAAAATTACAACCGACTTCCAAACAAAAACACTACAAAGTGAAAAATAACTTTAATTTCGGAAGTCGGTGTTAGTGTTTTCGTTTCTTCGTTTTTTGACACCAATTTTTGTAAAAAAGTTTTTTTCTTGTTATTGTCTATTATCTGTCTAGTCAAATGCAACGGTGAAGGAAAACATCGTGAGGAAACCTGGACTTATATAGTTAATAAAAGTCTGAAATAGCCAAGTCAGAGGCCTGTGGGGTTCCCAGAGGCGGCTTAATTAACTCTGACACCAGAGGTGGCCACATCCTCACACGAAAAGAAGAAGAAGATCTGTCTATTACAACCAACTTAATTTTGCGGTTTGGTATATGGTATATTTATATATTATTATTTGTATATTTTGTATTTGGTATCATCATCTTCCTGCCCTTATCCCATGGGGTCGGCGCTACACGTTTTCTTCTTCCATACCGTTCTGTCCCCAGTCACGCTATTACTGACTCCCTTTTCCTTCATATCACTCCTCACACAGTCCATCCATCTTTTCTTTGGCCTTCCTCTTCCTCTCCATCCATCCACATTTATATTCATAACTATTTTAGTAACATGCGTTTCATCCCTCCTCATCACATGACCATACCAGGACAAACGGTTTCCCTTCAACTTTTCTGTCACTGGCGCCACTTTCAAACTGCCTCTAATATACTCATTTCTCACTTTATCCAGTCTCGTCACGCCGCACATCCATCTCAACATTCTCATCTCTGCTACATGCAATCTCCTTTCATCCATCTTTTTCAAAGCCCAACATACTGATCCATACAGTTTGACAGGTCTAATCACGGACTTGTATATTTTACCCTTTAATTTGAGGGGCATCCGTGGATCGCAAGTTGTTCCAGTGACCTGTCGCCATTTCATCCACCCTGAGTTGATCCGGTGCGTTACGTCTCGGTCTATTTCGCCAACACCTTGGACAAGCGACCCTAGGTACCGGAAGTCGGAGCAGATTGGTATGGGCGCTCCAGCGAGAATTATGGGCACGGAACTGGAGAGACCGCCAAAATCGCAAAACAAGTATTCAGTTTTGCTTCTGCTCAATTTCAGGCCAACACTTTCCAGTCTGCACCACCATACCTCCAATCTGCTCTGGGCCTCTAGGCCACTAGGTTTGGTATGATATATACAGAGATATTTTGTTTCGTACAACCCAAACCGTCCTTTATCAGCACTACTGTACAGTAGTCTATACCTACTCCAAAAAAGTTTGTAGCTCATATATAGGGGTATTTTTTCGGGCAAGTCTGACACACTATTCTCAACCACTGAAACTCCTGAATGTGATTCAACAGTGGTGACCACCAGAAAAACACCGAGGTAATGAAGCTCGACGATTCTACTGTCTTGGATCCCGCAACGAAATTAATAAGAACAAACAACAAATTTACTACAAAATCACAGATCAGAGTTAGGTCAATAGACTCAAAGTATCGATTACTGTTTACGCCCAGATGCCAAGCACCATAGACAAAAATTTAATTAATGTTAATGAATCCTAAATCGTGAGGTATATTTCATTGCAAAGCCTAGCAGTCACAACAGGGAATTAACATGTAATTATTTTATTTGCCACAAAGAAATAGATACTTATGAATTATTACAATATCTTCATCAGCGACGAAGTTATAAAGCTTTACAAAGATAATTAGAAAGATTAGTCCAATCTATGTAGTCTCTCGACGACAAAATCTAAAACGCCCATACTCTTGCCATAGGAAACGGTATTTTCGCAAGAGGAACATGAGGTACGTGTCAAAATGTCGAACCATGATAGATGGTTCGACTGTGTAAAAGGGACCGATGTGTACAATTCATATACATCTGTCCTTTACGTACACTGGAAATAACCTCACTCTAAGATCTTATTACCCCCTGATATATTTGTTTAAATCGCTAGTTCTCTTTGGTTTTCCACCATTTTGGTTCTGCTTCATTATTATTATTATTTAGTATAATTATCAAATGGATTAACAACAAAAAAATATATAATTTAAAACAATAGGGAATACCAATGTATTCCCTATTGTTTTAAATTACAGAGTCCCGATGAAATATACTAAACCGTTAAAAAAATATACTCACTCCTTTCAGCCTGATCTTCAAACCGTCTCTTCTGCCATTCACTCATGTCATCTTCATCAGGTCCAATCAGGATCTCCGGTTCACGATTCCTTTGGTCAGTAAATGTTACAGAACTGGCGTCAGACGGTCTATTGAAGTCAAAGTTATTATTGGTGGTCACAGGTCTATTAGTAATGGGTGGCTGATTGACATTCACAGGGGCTGGTACAACTCCTGGTCGGTTGACTATGGGATCGTCTGGGAAGTAAAAGCCACCTTGATTGAAATTATTGCTGTTACCTTGGTCACCCCAATTGTTGTTGGTAGCTGGCCTATTGGTATTAGTGTTAAAATTAGAACTTCCTCTATTGTTTTTATTTGAAGTCTCTCTATTATTATTATTTGAAGTACCTCTATTATTATTATTTGATGTCCCTCTATTATTATTATTTGAAGTCCGTCTATTATTATTTGAAGTGTCTCTATTGTTATTTGTAGGTACTCGATCATTCGAATTGAAATTCGCCGTTCCTCTATTGTTAAAATCAACGCCTGCATTCCCAACGTTAGAAGGTCTGTCTGCATTAGTAGGTCTGTTAAATCCACTTCCTCCAATGTAACTACCAACATTAAATCCTGGATCATTGTCTGTATTTAGAAAACCATTGCTATTTCTGTCGTTACCTGATCCACTTGGATAATTGAAGTTGGAATCAGTGTTCAACGTTCCTTGATTGAAATTGTTACTTCTATTCCTATCATTTTGAGGTCTGTTCTTTGCATTGCCAGCGACATTGTTGTTAAAGTCAATACTAGCGTCATTGTTGACCAAATTAGCAGGTTGATTATTAACAGCAAAAGTTTCTCTGTTGTTGACATTTTCAAAACCATTCTCAGTTACTGGTCTTCCTACATTGAAATTGTTACTAAAAACATTCTGTGTTGTTCCTCTATTCACATCTAAATAGTAACTAGCTTCAGTAGTAGTTGTAGTCTTCGGTCTATTCCTATGAGCTTTAGTAGTTATTTCATAAGGATTATAATATTCTCCTAAAAGAATATTGCTATATTCATTCTTATTGTTAAAACTCCTAGAATTATTTTGACTAGAGTTAGATTTCGTCGTTTTCCGACTTGGTTTTTCTGTTGTGGCGAAGACATAATCATACTGGTTAGTCGGAGGAGGTTTCTTTGTACGTCTTTCCTCGTTCTGGTGTCTCAGTTCTATAGTCTTCTTCTTGTTTTCTTGTCTGTTCGTCTGCTTGTGTGTGGGGGCTCTGGTTGCCCCATTGTTGAATTGATTTACGTTGAAATCATTGCCTGGGTACGGCTGGAACAATTGTTGAAAACCTTGTAGGATGTCTGGAAAAAGAAAGAAAGGGGGATTTCAATAAAGATACACTACTCAAAACAAAAGGACCACCCGATAATTTGCAATATAAATAAGAATAACTTGTTTTTCCTAATCACAGCATGATTAGGAAAAACAAGTTATTATATAGACAATCCTATGTTATGGATTAGTTAATAAGCTTCACGCCTGAACAGCTGCTCAACTTGTATAAAGCGCAAGTTCGGTCATGCATGGAGTACTGCTCTCACCTCTGGGATGGATCTGCCAAATACCAGCTAGATGCACTTGAGTCGATTGACAAACGGGCCAAAAGGCTTATTGGCAACGATGCACTGGTCGCCTCAAAGCTCCAGAGCCTCGAACATCGACGCCGAGTTGCCAGCCTGTCGGTTTTTTATCGGTTACATTTCGGGGAGTGCGCGACGGAACTGCACAATTTGATTCCGCCAAGCCCTTTCCATCATCGGACTACAAGACGTACGGCAATGTGCCATCGGTACATGGTGGATATCCCACCCATACGCACAAAGCGTTTTGAAAATACTTTCATTGTGCGTACAGCTAAGGAGTGGAACTCCCTGCCGGCGTCCTTGTTTCCTGATAGCTACAACCTAGGGGTCTTCAAGTCAAGAGTGAATAGGTTACTTCTAGGCAAGCGTGCTCCACCTTCGACCATATCATCGCTTAACATCAGGCGAGATAGTGGTCAAACGCGAGCCTATAACGAATAAAAAAAAAAAAAAAAAAAAAAGCTATGTTATGGATTATTTAGGTATCAGTAATGTTGCTAATGTAAAATTATTTCAAGTGGGCTTTCTTTGATCGGGTTATTTGAGGTTACATAAAATAGACGCTTAATTTTGCAACTTTTAACCGGTGTTTCTCCTACTGTTTGTGAAAGCAGTTTATAACGATTTTTAGACGCATGATGCAGGAAGCGTCTATGAATGTGGATGGTTCTAAGAGTAGGTAAAGACCAAAGGAGTATATAGAAGATGATACGGCTAGAAATTGGGTGTTTATTGAGATGATGTCTACTAGAGAAGCATAGAAGTAGAAGGTAAGCCGCATCGAATATATTTTAATTGGAATAAGGGCAAGTTAATGATGACGAATAACTTAGTACCTGCACAAAGTGGTTCAGAAAAAGAACTGTAGGTACTGCTAGATATCTATAGAGCCCATTCATTGGCAATAGGTCATAAAAGAGAGCAGTGGCGGCTGGTGGACCATAGAAGTAGTGGTGCACCTTGCCAGGCCACCGAGCATTCGTCTTTGAATAAAAAATCACAGGAGCATATGTAAATCGGCAAACAATATCGCTAGCGACTTCTAATTCGACGCCAACGCCATCTAGTTACGTCATTGTACAACTTGACCAAAAATTTAACATATTGTTGACCTGATGAGTGATTATTGATCATTAACAAGTTGTATTATAAATAACAACATTTTGTGTATACTAGGTATTTTTATATTTTATAAAATCCCCATCTACCCGCCTCATTTCCCACCCGCGTAATGTTGGTACTCTACCCCAAAGGTAAATTTCGTTCGTCAAACCTCGCCCGCTCTCGCTAATCTTCGGTTCGCTGGGACGGCGCACGAGAGTGGTCATATTTTGCCGTACATTTTCTGCCATTCCACAACTGTTCGGCCCCATCGACCATCCGTTTTAACCAGGAAACTAATAATTAGAATATGGTATTTTCAACATATAATTTCCGCGATCTCTTCCAGGTTGCCTGGAAGAGATCGCGGAATGCGATAAGGCCGCCCGTTGTATATTTTTAGTTTTAAGTTTCTTTTGTTACTGTATTTTCTGGTGTACAATAAAGAATACATAAATAAATAAATAAATATACAGGTAAATAATGTTTAAGTGATGATTTTATCCTTATATTTTAAAGATTACTAAATAACAAAAAAAATGTGTCTTCACAAAAAGAAAACAATTAATATCCACAATTTATTAATACGTAAAAATAACCTGATATAGTAGATTATTAAACAGACAAAAAAGACTTCTGATGAATAACTAACTTTTTGTGTTTTATTGATCTTTTCCCGGTACTTTCTTGACAGAGCAGTATGTCTAGAAAGGGGGTGAATACTGAGAGGGAGACTAAAATAGAAGTATGAAATAAGAAGAAATAAACAAGAAGTTTTCATACAGATGGAGGGCTTGCCTTATTTACACTTTAGGGCAAAACTAACACACTGACACAGGCTTACTTAGAGCAACAACCTGAGCAGCTTCCGCGTGTGTAGTGTCCATTTTTCAGTAGCTAACGATAAGAAACTTCCCTTGAAATCGTTTGATATCAAAATAATACACAATCAGCAACGATCACACTATTCATCATCAGCTTTATAATGTAGGTTCCCACTGCTGGGACACAGGCATTCTCTCTGGGAGAGAGGTAATGGACCTTATTCCACCACGCGGGCCCAGTGCTGGTTGGTGAAACACATGTCTTCAAATTATTAACACAATTATGCTAACGTAATTTAAGAGAGTAGATTTGGATAAAGCGTCAGAAAGTCGAATAATATATGTCTACCGACTTTATAGGTACAATCGTTTTTAATTTAATTTCTAAAGGAGCGTCCTCACTGAGAGCATTCACGTGTAATGAGCATTCGACGTCGAATATTCGAGTGGTGTGGACGTTGAGCCGAGCGTTACAAAGCTTGCACGCAAGCGCGATCTTCGGCCGGTGTGGACGTCGCAACGATTCTTGCCGAAACGGCCCGCATTCGAATGTTCACGCAAATAAAACGCTCGAAAGCGAGCACTCAGATAATGAAATAAATGAGTATATATGTAGGAATATTACTGGCCACTTCTAAACAAGGAACAGTTCCTTAATCTTATGTGTTTGTGACCTTCTTGGTCAATCGTATTATCGAATGAATGATATTTAACGAGATCGTATTCGAATACTCCAAGCTCGCAAGGGAATGGTTCGACTCGAACGTTCATAGTTTTGCTCGATGGTGAATGCTAGGCTCGCTGGGAAGCATTTGTTGCTCGCCTACGATTGCTCGTTTACAAATGCTCGCGAAAGAATGCTCCCAGTGAGGACGCTCCTTACCAAGAACTTACCGTTCTTCAAATATACAGTATTATTTGAAAATAAACTTTATTTTCAAATAAAATCTGCAATATTGTATCTAAGTAAAAAATAATTCGGGTGTCTGTGCGATAGTTTTGCTCTCAAGTATAGAATAGAATACTCTTTATTAAGTATACCATATAAGTTACAGAAAGTATAGACGAAGAAAACATTACACTGGGTTATACAATGGGCGGCTTTATCGCTAAATGCGAACTTTTCAAGACAACCTTTGGATGGATTTAAAAAATTAAAGGAAAGACAGTACTGTAGGTAATCTTTGGTGTACTATTTATATATAAAATAAACACATATAAATATATATATTATATAGACAAATATATACAGTAATAAGTATGGAACAAAACATAGAAATCAAGAAGAAGGGTATATAGTCAGATTTGTCTGTGGATAGTGACGGTCGCTTCCAAACAAAATTAGAAAAGAAAATCACAAAAATATGTGTTTTGTGGTTTTGTATATATTATTTCTAAAAACTATATTAAATAACCTTTAACATTAAGATGTCAAAAGAATTATACTAATGATCTCGCTCTTGTTATTGAAATTAACCGGTTTTACAAGTTCTTAGACTGGTCTCGCAAAAAAGATGAAATCGTATTTTTTTTTTAATAACTACTATTTATTGTATGATATACCTGATTTAAAATGTGTTTGATTTAATGTGGTAGCATTAACATAAAATATATATATATTATAGATACATATTTTACAAGTGTTTATGTCTATAAATGCAACTAGAAATTAAAAGGTATCCTTATATTCACTGCCGATATAAACAGGTCTGCTATAGTAAGTTTTATTTCGTGGTAGCCCAGTGGCTAAGACCTCGCCTGTCGTGCTTGAGGTCGTGGGCACATCCGTGGGTAAATCCGGGCAAGTACTAATGTGACTTTTTCAATTCATATGTACTTTCTAAGTTTATCTTGGACATCACAGGCGACGGTGAAGGAAAACACCGTGAGGAAACTTGGACTTATATAGTTAATGTAAGTCTGAAATAGCCAAGTCAGAGACCTGTGGGGTTCCCAGAGGCGGCTTAATTAATTCTAACACCAGAGGTGGCCACACCTCACACGAAAAGAAGAAAAAGAGTATTATTTAAAATCTTTCTATTAACTACATTTTTTGAGTAAAAAATACTTAATTTAATATTGATTCTATGACATAATTATTATCCAATCAACTGAGCTTGATACATCTTATCTTGTTTGGTGGACGAGTTCCTATGGTGTCCTGCCAGCTGGATCATCAGACTAGCTACGTAGTCGGTAGCTGCCAAATTATTGCACTGTCTCCAAAGTTGTTAAGCTTAATTTGGAGATCAGTTAGTGCTTGAAAAATTTAATTACTGTAACTGATGTACCGGACACTCATACGAAAGAAGAAAATTAATAAAAAAATATATTTAAAAATCAAAAACCCGCCTGCTTATGAAGCGAACTAAAAGCTGTAAACAAAAAAAAAATATGCTGTGCAGTGGGAAGATCAGGGGGTCAGCCAGTTTGCGAATATGTATCCTCCGACTTATTTTTTTTTATTTACAACTTTTAGGTATATTTTTTCGAATGACACAACTAAAAACCCTTCATTTTGATACCCCACTTGATAGGTTTGAAAGAAAAAATTGCAACCCCCACAATATGGCGCCCATAATGTTCCTTTTTTACACTTGGGCGGTCAAGACCTATCTAACGATGTCTCAATCATAAAAATCCGTTAAGGAGTTTGAAAGATATGAGATAATAAAGAATATTACATACATACAAGATACACGCGAAAAACATAACCCTTTCCTTGCAGCCGGGTAAAAAAACAGTTGTGTTTTGAAAGAGAAGAAAGCACAGCGACAGAATTCGCAACGTTTCAAGATAGGAATCGCCGATGTTGGCAATAAGTCTGTTAGGCTGAAGAAGGATTGGGCGGGTCATACAAATATATAACTGGCATAAGCGTGTAGGGGGTGAAAAATAGTTGTTAGCCATAGTTACCATAGTATTGTGTCTGTCCTCTCACGACGGTTATCACGGTGAGCACCAACAGGGCAGTGAGAGCGTAGCGAGCCCCCATAATCGCATTATTGTCTGCAACAAGCAAATACAATAATTAAAACTTATCCCAGAGCTTTTTGTTAAGTTCACTTGAAGTCTAGCATCACAACGACGTGATTCAATTGATATCACACTGATACACCATCATAATAATTATTTCAGCTGGAAGATGTCACTGCTGAATATAGGCCTCCCCCAAGAATCGTCACATTGACCGGTCTCGTGTGTCTCAAACTCAACTCAATGAAATCACAGTGATAGATGAGCAGTTTCATCGTCATATCAGCCGAAAGACGTCCACTGCTGGACATAGCTCTCCCCCCCAAGCGTCGCATCCAGCGGATGCCCGCAACCTTCACCAGGTCATCCGACCACCTGGTAGGAGGCCTTCCAACGCAACGTCTTGCGGTTCGCAGTCGACACTCCAGAACCTTTCTGCCGCAACGGCCATCGGTTCTGCGAGCAATGTCAGTAATTCTCGTTCGAGCACGTGCATATGGACGACATGCAATACACTTCGAGCGGATATAATTTGAAATTTTTTGTACGTTTTTGTACGCGATATCCGATATACCTACATCGCTTAGCGACCCAATTTTAATAACATCGCGCCATCAGAAAAATCCCTCAAGATGTAATTTCAACAGGAGTGGAGTTATTATATTTCTTACATATTGTGCGAAATAAACATTCCTCTTCACTTTAGTATCTACGTAACGGTCAGGACTCGAATGAGGGCTACCGTGTTTGATTTTTTAGCTACGGCGCTGGTGTAGACTGAGGTCTTCAAAATGACAAATTGCATACTTTTTTGGCTTTTAGCGCAAGTTTATTTACATTTATTTTATTGTTGTGAATATTTTCCAAACATGGCAGATTAAGATAGGGAGATTTACCAACCATTGCTTTAATAGAATTTTTTCATTTTTTTTTTTTTTTTTTTTATGTATAATTTTATTCTCCTATTTTTCGAATAAAAATCTGATTTTATATTAAATCGCACTTCTACGGCATTAGAAATTATTTTAATTCAAACTTTTGTCCGTGCGCATAATATATTTAAGGACCTTACTCGCCAGTGGCGTCAACTGATGAGCACAAAAACGTTAGCCCTCATTAATGACCTCCTCGACAATTGGACGACCTCTTGACCGACAACAAAGTCTGTAAGTAACTACTTAGGTGCATCCTTCGCCAATGCCTATTGTTTCATAGTGTCAGATGAATGCAAACTTTCCCACGCTATCATAACGCTTCAGACATTTTGATCCGGATCTACCTACTCTATAGGCTACTTACTAGGCTTCATACACAAGCACAGATAATATAATACTAGCATACAGATGCCTCATCTCTCTTTTCTTTAAATATTGTGATGATTTGTTTTATAGTATTTTTTGCACGTTTTTACAGTTTCATTGTACCAAAATGTGTTACCGTACAAAATTTAAACAATCGAATGTAATGCCTCAGAAATTTAATACCGCGCCATCTATTGACATCAATTTTAAATGACCCGTTCAAATAATCTTTGAGAGCCCCATATTGCATAATTTTTTGCTTCGAAGAGCAACAAAATACATTTTTAATGTTCAATTCCAGAAAATGTTAATTTTACACACAATTCAATAACAAATCGGTACATATCGCGCCATCTAGGGATATTTATTTGAGTCAAATTTTCTTTCTTAGCGCTGCCAGGGCCCCCGTGACACAAGTGACATTCTATCAATAAAACCGCCACAATAGAGATTGAAAAAACTCAAAAGTTATAGGAAAACGAAGCGAAGCGAAGTCTCACGTGATCAATCCCTTACATTTCGGCATTTCAACCAACGTCATCGGTGATATAATGACATTTTCTCTATAGCCTTAGGCTCATCAAGCGACACTACAACTCAAGTCGTAACGTATTCGTAAAAGCCTATTGAACTGCCATCTCATAAGAAATGAGTACCTACCAGCAAAAGGCCTCCAATTCTCGTACGTACCTACTTCAAGTCGCAATATCATATAAGCGACAAGCAATGTCTAAAACTTGTCAAATTAGAGATGTTTTTGATCAGAATCAGGATCCGATTTTTTATTTGTTTGATGCGAATATGAAAATTCCGTTCGTTCATTCTAATTATAGTCTCAGTCTTTGCTTTCTGAGACTCTAAACGCTAGACAAATAGCCTGCAATAATATACTACGATCAAATACCATTTATAAAATCAAGTTTTATTAAAAAAACATATAAGTACAGAACATCACAGCGGATCTTTGTGTCTCGGAAGTCGGCTGACCCTGCGCTGTTGCTATTTTTGTTGTGTAGATCTTACGTAGTAGCTATTTTTGTGTCAATGTTAAAGTAGAAGTTAGCATTGATATAACTGCCTCTTTCACTCGCTTACGTTTGTCGCATCGTCCTATCTCGCTCACTCTGTGCAGTATACTCAATGACAAACTGTTTCCTGTTCAATAGTTAGCAGAGCATACTTCAGAGACACAAAGATCCGCTGTGACTACTGAACATGGAGACTTGTGCAGTGGGATCTCGGGTTAAAAGTGTCATCCTCTCGGCGATGGCGATAGTCGAAATGTCAACATATTAGGGATTAATCTCGTGACATGCCCATACATTTTGACATTTTATCAATATCACTATCGCCACGCTATCTTCTTCTTAAATATAAAAACCGGCTAAGTGCGTGTCGGGCCACGCGCAGTAATAGGGTTCCGTAGTTGCATAATAGTGCGGAATAAGAAGAGAGTTTTTTGTTGTTACATGAACTTCAAAACGGTTTCAGAGGCTCACAACAACTTAAAACGGGGGCATTTGTACAATTTTTTTATTGTTTTAAGTACATTTTATAAGTTGGTAGATTATTAAGTCGTAAACTTGTAAAGCCTACTTAGCTGTGATAGTTTAGATTTGAATTATTCTTTTTTTGTTTTGTTCGATAGAATACTAAATAATATTATTTATTTATTCTTTTGTGTAACCTTCCCTGGTTACACAAAAGAATAAATAAAAAATATTTTTGCAAAAAAATACTACCGACTTACAAATACAAAACTACTAAGTGAAAAATAACTTGGTACCTACGAAAGACAGCAAAAATATTTTTTATTTTTCAATTTTTTGTTGTATCTACCTAATAGGATAGATACAACTAAAAAGTTCGCTCTTTTCTTTCATGAAATCTATTCTGGCGTTATAGTAACGTTACTAGGTTACTATAACGCCAAAATAGATTTCATGAAACTTGAACATAATCGGTGAAATGAGAGATCTGCGTACCCCTTAAGAGCGAACTGGCGTGATGTTATGTTAAGAAATGGTATAAACTGTCGCACAACTGTCATCTACAAGTGTAGGATAGAGACGGGGACATGTCTAAGTTCAACTGGAGTATCTATAGACATTAGCTATCACATGCTTTGGCTAAACACTGTTCCTGCCACTGTCGCACAACTGTCATCTACAAGTGTAAGATACAGACGGAGACAAGTCTAAGTTCAACTGGAGTATCTATAGACATTAGCTATCACATGCTTTGGCTAAACACTGTTCCTGCTACTTTCGCACAACTTTCATCTACAAGTATAAGATAGAGACGGGGACATACATGTCCCCGTCTCTATCTAGACATGTCTAAGTTCAAGTGCGTGCTAGGTAACGTTTATAAATACCTCAGGTTTCTCCAGTTATTAGATCAGTTTAATATGTTGTGAATCTTGTGTCAAAACTTGTCATTAGCTGACACAAACAAAAACAACTAATATTTAATTTAAAATGCGGTTAGACAAGGCATCTGCGATAAGACAAAAAAATATTGAAAATTTATGAGCCAAGTTTGAAAAACCTTTTGTTCGTTACCGTAATAATAGTCTTAATTATGATTACCAGGCCCTTAATTGACCATAGACAATCACAGAACGAAGTAAACAATTTTTTCTTACACGACACGAGTGGCGTAGTAGTTGAGCGATCGGCTGCTGCACTGCGTGTCGCGAGTTCGATTCCCGCACTAAACAAATATTTGTATAGCCTAGAGATAGTTGATTCGGTCTGGTTGTTTGTGTACGTGAATTTCTATGTTTGTAAATGCACCCACGATACAGGAGAAATTCTTAGTGTGCGGCAATTTATAAAAAAAACTACAAAGTAATTAAAAAAAATACAATAGTATAATAGCGAAATTTTGTCTATCAGTCTGTCTGTTACGTTGGCACTTCTAAACCGCTGAACGGATTTGATCAAACTCGGCACACACCTGCGGTTCCCTAAATAGAATAGGTAATTTGCATTCCGGGTAGTAAGTTCCCTTAGACAAACAAAAATAATTTTCACGCGTGACGTGGGTGCAGCCCGGGTAGAAGCTAGTTATATCTTAACTAATAAACTACATAGAGAGGTCGAATTTTGTTAGCCTGTACAGATCTGTAGGGTAATCTCTGGAATCACTTGGTACAAATTTCCGTGCGTTCAAGAAACCGTTTTTGCTATATCTATTATTGGAAACAAATATAACAGCTCACAATGTAAGAACCCATTAATATTAATGATAATTTATGTCCATGGTGCTAGGCAACTGGGCTTATCCCAGTTGTACACTATCCTTTGTGACTATTGGCCTTGTTTGTTCTGTCTCCTGCTTGATATGGGGGGTAATGGTAAGTTTTCCTACTCCTCCGTTATTCTTTTCTGATTAATTTCATTTTTTTTCATTCTCCGGGACTTCATTGAGCTTCATTGCTTCGACGGTTTTCTGGTGGTCGCCACTGTTGATTCTGACTTTCAGGAGTTGCAGTGGTTTGGGAATAGTGCGGCAGGATGTACCCTTCGGGGGTTATAAACGTGGTGTAAATAAAACTGTTCGCTCCTTCACTTACCACTATGGTTCCATTGGTTTGGAATCACCCAGTCGACACCGGCTATCGCTGAAAAGCGCTGTGGCTCTGTCTCGCATACGAGTCCCAGCATTATGCTGAGCGATGACCGTCTTGCGTAGCTAAATTCATTCTCCGGGACTTCGTCGAGCTTCATTGCCTCGGCTCTTTTCTGGTGGCCGCCACTGTTGTTTCTGGCTTTCAGAGTTGCAGTGGTTTGGGAATAGTGCGGCCGGATTGTACCCTTCGGGGATTGAAGGCGTGATATAAATAAAACTGTTCGCTCCGTCACTGGCCACTAAGATTTCATTAGTTCGGAGTCACCCAGTCGACACCGGCTATCGCTGAAAAGCGCTGTGGCTCTGTCTCGCATACGAGTCCCAGCATTATGCTGAGCGATGACCGTCTTGCGTAGCTAAATTCATTCTCCGGGACTTCGTCGAGCTTCATTGCCTCGGCTCTTTTCTGGTGGCCGCCACTGTTGTTTCTGGCTTTCAGAGTTGCAGTGGTTTGGGAATAGTGCGGCCGGATTGTACCCTTCGGGGATTGAAGGCGTGATATAAATAAAACTGTTCGCTCCGTCACTGGCCACTAAGATTTCATTAGTTCGGAGTCACCCAGTCGACACCGGCTATCGCTGAAAAGCGCTGTGGCTCTGTCTCGCACACGAGTCCCAGTATTATGCTGAGCGACGACCGTCTTGCGTAGCTAAATTCATTCCTCACGATGTTTTCCTGCACCGTTTTAGTGATGTGGTCAGTAAATAATTTACACAAAATGCCTGCCTGGGTTCGTACCCACGCAATCGTAAGTTGGGGCCGTTACCACTGGGCCGCCACTGCTCCCTCACAAAATAAAATCTGGTTTTAGTAATAATTCAGATATTAGGGTTTTTATATACAACCTATGTAATGAATAATTTTAGTTAACTGCGATCCAATAGGTCACGATCATTTATTGATTTAAAGGTGAGGTTACCGGATTGATTATATTATAAAAAGACAAGATAAAAATATCATTTAAAAATAAATTTAAGCTAAGTTATTGTAAAACAATCTTGAATCAAATAAAATAACATAAAAATAAAATTTACCTGTTAAAATCATTAACAGGTAAATTCACTAATTAACCGACTTCCCAAAAAGGAGGAGGTTCTATGTTCGACTTAATTTTTTTTTATTTTTTTTTTATGTTCACCGATTACTCCGTCAATTGTGGACCGATTTTAAAAATTCTTTTTTTGTTTGAAAAAGTATGTTCCGAAATTGGTCCCATTTTAATTTGGTGAAGATCTGATGAAGAACTTCGGCAAATCTCTCGGGATTGCTGCAATCGCATGTCTGTTTGTTGTTTATAACATTTCATAACATAACATCACGCCAGTTCGCTCTTAAGGGGTAAGCAGATCTCTCATTTCACCGGTTATGTTCAAGTTTCATGAAATCTATTCGGGCGAAATAGTTCCCTTACTAACTTGCCTATTAGGTACGTACAACTAAAAAGTGAAAAATAAAAAACTTTTTGCACAAAAATACTACCGACTTCCAAATACAAAACTACAAAGTGAAAAATAACTTAATTTTTTGAAGTCGGTGTCCATAACGCAAAGAAATGGTATCTACGAAAGACACCGACTTCAAAAAATTAAGTTATTTTTCAGTTTGTAGTTTTTTATTTGGAAGTCGGTAGTATTTTTTTGCAAAAAGTTTTTTTTTATAAATAGGAACATGTTTCTCACATACTTACAAATATTGCAAACATAGTTAAAATACCTAAATCAACAGCAACGGAACAGTGTGCGAGTCAATTTCTTAAAAAAAAAAAAGAATATAATAACTATGAATACAAATTAACAAATTTTATTTTGTCTACACTAAATATTGCCTTATGGCCCAGCATGTTTCCAAGCATTATTATCTTGAATATAATCATCTGATTTGTTATATGCTTGTTTACGAAGTGTGCTTTTAACGAAAGTTTTAAATTTACTTTCATTTCGTTTTAATATATCACAAGGTATATTAAAACTAAATTTCCTTATTATATATATTTTACCCTATTCCCCCGACCACACACGGGATTGAACGAGCCCAGGAGTCCACCGCGGGAATCAAAGTGAGTAATACTTGTAAGTTAACTTTCCATCTGTCAGACAGGAACCAGTATCTCTAAAGAATAGACCCCTAGCTACTGCTGCTGCGAATCGCATCGTCGCGGGTATAGACCTGATAAGATCCAAGAGTAGTAATACTGCTATGGGCCCCAGTGTTCGGCTTTTGGCTTTGTGATTCGCAGGCCTGTATTCAAGTAACAAACATACATCTATCTAAACTTTTGCTTTCTTAATATTAGTGAGATACTTTTTTTTTTTGTTATGTTTCCTCTTGACTCTAGTCTAGGTCAGAGGTGACAGAGACAGAGTCGACGATGGAGTTAGCTTACCCAGAAGAAGCCTGTTCACTCTATCTAACTTTGTAGAGATACGGGTTGTACGCGTTCGGAAACACAGACGCAGGCAGTGAGTTCCGGGCACGCCACAATTGAGGCGATATTAAGGCCCCTCTTTGAGGAGTGGCTTGAGAGGCACCACGGCGTCCTCACCTTCCGCCTGACGCAGGTCCTCACCGGACATGGATGTTTCGGGAGGTTCCTGTTCAGGATAAGGCGGGAGGAAACGCCCGGGTGTCACCATTGTGTGGATCGCCCGGAGGACACGGTGGAGCATACGGTGGAGGCGATCGGCGGTGGTGACCTCTCGCGTCCAGCCCTGGTTCAGGCCATGGTACGGAGCGAGAGGGCATGGGAAGCTGTCACCTCCTTCTGCGAAGCAGTAATGCTCGCGAAGGAGGAGGCGGAACGCGTGAGGGAGACGCAACGGAGACGCCCTCACGCCCCCAGCCACCGCAGGAGACGTCCCGGGCGTCGGGCGACGCAAGACGATTTCCGGCCACCATAGGCGCGGGCTTGCGAACGGCGAGCAGCGGGTAGCTCGCCGTCCGATAAGGACCAGGCCCGAGTCGACGGCGCGTAGTGTGCCACGCGCGCCTCAAAGAGATGTCAGCAAAACTGACGGGGTCCGCTAGGGCCGATGCCAGTCTGGGTCGCGGATAAAGGCGAATGGCAGGCTTGTATGGGAAATGCCCATAAACCGTACCGCTAATAAAATTTCGTGTTTAGGGATATTTTTTATTTTAATGGGTAGATAATATCATAGATAATCCCTCTTTAAATTCTTAGATTTTTAGAACTTGGGACTTGGATTTATTTTTTAAGTTTATGTACTTGTGTACCAATGTAGTAAAAAGTTACATATTGGTAGGTAAATATTACATAATGTGTAAGGTAAATGTTCTAAATTGTTTGTTGCTATCTTTGTAGTGTTTTACTTATCATTATGTAGGTAGATTGAGATGAGGATACCTACTCAGTGCATTAGGAGATGTCCAATGTCCAGCAGTGGACTTATATTTAATGTTATTTCTATTTCTAATTAATTAATTATCATTTGAATATTTGTGTTATTTTACATAGGGCAACTTCTATAAACATATCTGCGTTTAGTTTACGATTTTATTTCATTTATTTATTAAAATCTATTTATTGTTATTATTAATTAATCCGAAGTTCTAAAAATAGTAAACTTACATGAAAATAAATGGTATAGTTGCCATATTAAGTGGTTCAAATTCTGTGACCGAACAACAAAAAAAGTATGCAGTACAAAATCTGCCGTTCACCTTTGAAAAAGAGTTACCGCGGCCCTGGCTCAAGCAACTGAAGGAGCACGGGTGGGTTTTAGTCAGTAAAAGTCTGACACGCCCTTCCGCTTCACCCAGAGCGGGAGAAGTCACTGGATGATTTCCCAAACAAAAAAAAAAACAAAAAAGGCAGTGAGTTCCACTCTTTTGCTGGTGCGCATTATGAAGGATGTTTGGTAGCGCTTGGTGCGAATTGGTGGAATGGCCACTAGGTGAGGATGGTAACTTGCAGTGCATCTAGATGTCCGATGGTAAAAGGGGGCCGGTGGGATGAGGTCGTGGAGTTCATGAGTGCACTCGCCAAAGTACAGTCTGTAGAAGACCGACAAGGCAACCTTGCGGCGATAAGCCAAGCTGTGAAGCTTGCCATCCACCAGTTTGACGTCGCCAACTATAAATGTAAAAGTTTGCTTGTTTGTGTTTCATTCACGCAAAATAAACAGATAATAATTTATAACGCATAGGATACTTTTTAACTTGCAATGTATGGATGTAAGTATGTTCGGGTCAAATCTTGCAACTGAATTTTAAAGTTGTTATCCTCCACCGATAAAGATGAAATTTTGCATACACGTTTAGTTTAAATGACAATGCATGGTTGGTAAGTGACGTCATTCTAAATCCAATATGGCGGACGGCCCAAGATGGCGGACTAGTTATTTTTTGTGCACTGCCATGATATGGGTATCAAATGAAAAGGTTTGCTGAGAAGAATACGAAAAAAGCTTGTTTTAAAAAAAGTTTTTTTAATGGATAATTTAATTATCCCGATAAACTCAGTAATAATGATTCATTGGGATAATACAAAAAAAATCACGCGGTATATTTAGCGATACTGCCCAGCTGTATAAATAAGTATAGTGACAATCCTTTCACAGACGCATTAAACACACACGCCTCTTTCCCACAGAAGTAAGCAGAAGCTTAATCCTTTTGCTTCGTTTATTACACAACAACAATACAAATACAACAAAATTAAAAAAACCCGACTGCTTAAGAAGCATATTTAAACATATAAGTGTATATGTTTTAGAAATCACCTCCCTTTATTTTGATACCGCCCAAAACCCGGCATTTTTTTGCAAATGTCTTATCGTGTATTTATTATCTGTAAACAATTTTGTATGGCTTGATAAATGAATAAAAAATTATTAATTATAACATAAATACATACATAGACTGATAAACACATTAAAAACCTTCGACAGTCGGGTCAAAAACCAACAAACACACACGGACAAATTCTTTCACAAAAAGTTCACCTAGTCTAACAAACCTTTTTTATTTATAAAAGCTATACAATAGACATTGCACTGGTCTAAATCTACTTTCGAATGGCCCAAATACCAGCAAGTAATGAACGTTATTATTATTTTTTGTATCACCAGACGGTATTGATCCTACTGCCGTGCGAAAATTAGATATAAGTGGGCCACAATACCGTTCGAGACGGATCCTAATGTTCCTATTACCGTTTTTTGTAACTGTGAATCGAATCAAAAGATACCTAATATATGTATCAATCTATTATTTGTATTAGTGAAAGGATGGATTTTGTTCAACGACGCCAGTTTTTATGTGGTTTTGAAAGGTGCCATCAAGATTATATATCTAGCCTTTGCCATCATTATCATCATCATAAAACTGTCCAAGTACGAGTCGGATTCGCGCACTGAGGGTTCCGTAAAAACAGCTACATACACCAAAATAATTAAATAACATTACTGAAGTTTATAAACTACTAGAGGAAGCCTCGCGGTTTCACCCGCATAGTTCCCGTTCCCGTGGGAATACAGGGATAAAAAGTAGCCTATGTCTTCCGGGGATAGTGTAGCTTCACAACGGTGAAAGATTTTTTGAAATCAGTCCAGTAGTTTTTTCGTTACATACAAAAATACAAATCTTTCCTCTTTATAATACACACATCAACACGGTCTAGGGATATTTCATACTCAATTAAATAACTCGAAAAGTACTGGCCGCATTGGAATCTTTTATACACCGATTTGTTTGTAATTTATCTCAGACTAATTCCAAATTCAAATTTTTGAAAATTCTTTTGTTTCGGTGGCATAAAAATGTCTTGATGTGTAGGAGAGGGAATTTTCATTTGTGCGAAATTTAGAAAACAATACGAATTACGTTTAGTTACAGTTTTTTTTCATTTTTAAACGAAAGATAAAGTTAAAATTGAGGTATTGTAGCCATGCAACGCCAACATTTGACGAGGGCGGAGATGGTACGAGCTGTGGGAATGCTGGAAGCTGGGTCTGTTCAGCGTAATGTTGCTGAGGCCATAAGGACCCACCAAAATGTAATTTCAAGATTGTGGACCGTCTTCAGAACCCTCAGGAAGTTCACCCATACCAAGGAGGAACAATTATGGTTTGGGCAGGAATTCGTCTTGGAGGACGGACGGATCTCGTTTGGGTGCGGGGCAATATGACGCAGAACGATACGTCCAACAGGTGCTGGGGCCCGTAATCTTGCCCCACAGAACACAAATGGGGCAAGATTTCCTGCTCATGCACGACAATGCCCGGGCACACACGGCGAGAACGGTAGCAGCTTGGTTACATACGCACAATGTTAGGGCTTTAGACTGGCCTGCTCAATCGCCAGATCTAAATCCCATTGAGCATGCGTGGGATATGCTGCAAAGAAGAACTCTGAAGGAAGTTCCTGAAAATCTGGCTACAGAAGATCAACTTTTTGCGCACCTCAGAAGGACATGGGAAAATATTCCGCAGCAAGACATTGACGACCTTGTTCTGAGCATGCCGAATCGTTGCCGATGTGTTATGAACATCATGGGTGCTTTCTCAGACTACTAACTTCAAGTTTATAAACACAAATTAAATGATTTTTCTATTTTTTTCAGTTTTTTACTCATAAATTAAAAGTTAATTCATATACGGTTTCCGTCTATGCTTCATTTTTTTCCATAAAATCCTGAAATTTTAATCGAAGTACCTTAACCATTATTAAATAATGGTAGAATATTAAATAACGTATCTTTTAAATATATACATGTCATATAAATATTTAACACATTGATAGTAATTCGCTTTTTTTTTAAATATCCCTAGACCGTGTTGATGTTCACACACACACACACAGCTCAATATGGCATAAAAAACATTGTTCTAGATTTCGGTGGATTTCCGGTGCCGATAATGCTAAATGAAAAGCACAGATTACGATCATCGATCGGTAACTTTACTCCGTTTTTTGACACGCGAAGTACATACAATCGCGTCTTCTAGTAAGATTTATGTCTGTGGGTACTACGCACTTATTAGCTTATCTAAAGAACATCACCAATAACATCTGTGTAAGCCATAAAATGGCATTTAAACGACCCTGCTAATGTCAGTAGACTGAATCTGACCTTTAATAAGGACAATATAAAACCTGTTGGCTCGGTGCCGATAAATTACTGAGAATTTTACATAAACAGTGATTTAATCTTATATTTAAATAAAATTGTTATAAATGTGTTTCGAGTTCTGAATGAATAGGTACGTAACTTTAGTATTTTGCTAATCATTTAATACATTTATTGTTATAGTTACATACATTAAAAAATTAGATGTCAAAGTCACAACGACACGTCAAAAAGCGTTGTCTTATAACTAGTCAAATAACCCGCCCCTTACTGTTCCCGGCGCAAAGGTGCCCATAACGCTTGCTGCATTGCCACGTTGGATGGCAATGGCTAACCTTTGCACCAAAAACGAGCTGGAGCGGGAGTCACCCGTTTTGTCACTTAGCCTATGCCCTATCTCATTAATGAGCTTCTTGGCCTCAGTGCCCCAACCGCCCATTGTCTCAACGGCAATGGGCACAAAATAGTAACGGCCCTCCAACGGTGCGTACTTCACCCTCTTCCTCTCAGCGGCGTCTTCCGCCGCAGCTGACGGCGAGAGGACGGTGCGACCAAGGTGGCTTACCACAGTGCTGACGCAAGTTGCGTGCCATATTAAGCACTTGCCGTTTTTCCAAGGTACCAAGGTCAGTCCATCCGGTACGTAACTAAATATAAATAGATAATTATGTTTGTGCTCCCCCAGACTCAAATTACGTCTATTTTTACCCGACTGCCGAAGGAGGGTAATGTGTTTATCAGTCTATGTATGTATGTATGTTTGTTCCTATGTGGCGTTCTAGAGACCAAACGCGTTGGCCGATTTTGATGATTCTTACGTCAATCGTTTCGTCTTAACCCTGCGAGTGTCATAGGCTACATAACAATTGGAAAATAAGAAAAATGGCGGATTTTGGGCGCCGTTTTGTGAGGGAATTTTTGTTTTTCTTCCAAACCCATCGTGTGGGGTATCAGAATAAAGGCAGGCGGACGATACATCTGGTTTTGATCAGCCAGCTCGCGAAAATATATCCTCCGACTGCACAGCATGATTTTCTTCTTGTTTACCTCTTTTTGGTTCGCTTTTTAAGCAATCGGGTTTTTTTGTTTTTTTTTAATTAACTTTTTTTTGTGTAATACGAAGCCTCGTCCCAATAAATAATCAAAATATAATAACAAAAATATATATATAATATAGTCTAATTGATAACCTCCTCCTTTTTGGGAAGTCGGTTAAAAATACCTACAGGCGAATTGAGAACCTCCTCCTTCTTGAAGTCGGTTAAAAAAGGTTTAAGTTCCGTATAATAGATAAGCCTCCTCAAAGAATCAGCCTGTATAAACCACATATGTATACAATTATGTAGATATTTATCATTCGCAATCAGAATATAAATTACAAATTATATTATTGTTCAAAACCACAAGATATCTATATTTAGAACAAATATATTATGAGAAAAACCGCAGAATTAATTGCTTAGTTGTTATGTACCGTAAACAGTTTATATTTAGGTTCAAAGTCCAATAAAGTTTGTTTGTTATGACCCCGATTAACATGTCTAATTTAGGTTCGTTTAGTTGATCCTATAAAAAGATTGGAGGCGGTTTCACCGTTTACCTCACAAAGTTCATCATAATCTGTCTAACCTTTTAGACATAATGAAATTATTATATTATGATTGCAGCAATCTCGAGAGATTTGCCGTCATTTATTACAGAGTTCTGTTGTAACTCACCGAAGTTCTTTGTCATGAGCAACAGCTTTCAAATAATAAAAACCGGCCAAGTGCGATTCGGACTCGCGCATGAAGGGTTCCGTACCATTATCGCAAATAAAACGGCAAAAAAACACGTTTGTTGTATGGCAACCCCACTTAAATATTTATTTTATTCTGTTTTTAGTATTTGTTGTTATAGCGGCAACAGAAATACATCATCTGTGAAAATTTCAACTGTCTAGCTATCACGGTTCATGAGAAACAGACAGACGGATCGTGGAGTCTTAGTAATAGGGTCCCATTTATACCCTTTGGGTACGGAACTCTAAAAAGTACAGTCGAATTTAGAACCTCCTTCCTCCTTTTTGAAGTTCGTTAAAAAAAGCTTTTATATTCAAATTTGCCACGAGATACAAACATGTGTGCAATATTTGAAATTCCCTCATTTTTCCTATTACTTTATTTCCAACTTATTTTTGCGGTTTGAGGCGAGAGGCGGTACAGACCCCTTATATGTGCGAAGTACGACACGCACTTAGCCGGTTTTTTTTTTTATCAGATGCGTATCAACCAATAAAAAAACCTGCCAAGTGCGAGTCGGACTCGCGCACGAAGGGTTCAGTACTTGGTAAATTGCGGTTTAAGACTTTGACGTATTAAAAAAAACTACTAACTAGATCTCGTTCAAACAAATTTTCGGTGAAAGTTTACATGGTAATGTATATCATATATTTTTTTTAGTTTTGTCTTTCTCTTATTTTAGAAGGTACAGGGACACACACATATTTTACCACTTTGGAAGTGTCTCTCGCGCAAACAATTCAGTTTAGAAAAAAAATATACTAGAAACCTCAATATCATTTTTGAAGACCTATCCATTGATACCCCACACCGCTTATCATGGATAGGTCCGGTTTTGATTAAAAAAAAATAAGTTTCAGTTCTAAGTATAGGGAACCCCCAAAATTTATTGTTTATTTTCTATGCGGTTCACAGAATACATCTAATTACCAAGTTTCAGCAGCATAGTTCTTATAGTTTCGGGGAACCCTAAAAATAATACCATGCCATGTGATAGGTACCTGCACAAACGCATAAATTACACGTAAACGCGTGAGAATTCAGTAACACAATACGCTAGGGGAAAAACCGATAAGTAGGTATTATGTTAGTAAACATATAGTCATATTACTTTGTGGCTGAGCTAACATCATGAATAATTTATGTGTAAGCAATGTTAAAACAGTCACTTTACTATTAAAATTATTTAAGGGCAGGTACCCTGATTTTTACATCACTTTGATTCAATAATAATCAAACGAATAGTAATTATAATGGTTATAATTACTATTCGTTTGATTAGATACTATCTCGTCGCTATCTCTAATAGGTATTTTTAACTAACATGTCACTTTGTACATGTAGTCAGTTTCCCAATTCGTCTCAAGCCGTATTTCGTCACTTTCCCAACTCGTCCGACGCTTATGTACAATTAAGCATAAAATATGTTAGAAAAATATTTAGGAAAATTCGGAAACTGCCTTCAAAGACATGTTCAAGCGCTAAACCATAGCTTCCCGGAGAGAGGGGAACTGAGGCCCAGTAGTCCGTTTGTCGGACATGTATCTCCTAGCTACAGTGCTGTCGTCTGCATACCCAAAGGGTATTAGTAGAACGTTTATGTGGAGCAAGAACAATGTTGCTGAGAGTACCGACCCCTGAAGGACCCCGGCATTAATATCCAGTTGATCTGACCTCGTATTGCAACTATTCATTTTATAATTTTATACGTTACTGTACATTGAACATATGCGGACGAATTGGGAAAGAGACAAAATACGGCTTGAGACGAGTCGGGAAACTGACTACATGTACAAAGTGACGTATATCCTATTAGAGATAGCGACGAGATAGCTAGTGTGACGAGTTGGCATGACAACCATTATAATGGTCAGCGTCATTCATTCTTTAACACACTATCAAAATAAAAATAGATTTTATTTAAACAAGCGTTTATATTTACGAGAAACAAACGTGACTGCAAAATTTCAGCGCAATCAGACACTGTGAAGTGGGAAAATTTAACTTGCAAGATTTTATTACAGACACCGGAACAGGTGATATTAAAAATAAAAAAGATTGTAGAAAAAAAAACCGGCCAAGTGCGAGTCGGACACGCGCACGAAGGGTTCCGTACCACTATCGCAAAAACGGCAAAAAAAATCACGTTGTTGTTGTTGTATGGGAGCCCCACTTAAATATTTATTTTATTCTGTTTTTAGTATGTGTTGTTATAGCGGCAACAGAAATACATCATCTGTGAAAATTTCAACTGTCTAGCTGTCACGGTTCAAGAGATACAGCCTGGTGACAAACGGACCGCGGAGTCTTAGTAGGAGTTTCTTAAAAGACGTTGCTGACGTATTTAATAAACAGTGCATTTTGTGGATTCTACGAAAACATGAGTTATTGTATCAATACCTGTGAAAACATAGAAACCGCAAACATATTTAGGTTGAAATACCAATTAATTTACTTGTGAATGGTCACTGACCTACTTCAATAACTCGATATCTAATATTATTGTATACTGGTAAATCCCCAAAAGCATGTATTTCTATACTTAGCAGTTTTATGAGTCAATGAAAACCTCAGGCTGTGGCCAAATTTATATAAATAGTAAGAAAAGGACCAAGATAATGCCCAAACAATTTTAAAAATGCCCAATAGGAGTAGGCAAGCAATACGCTAAAAACTATTGAAATAATTAAATTGACCGGGCTTTTTGAATAGACCAACCGACTTCCAAATAAAAACACCACAAAGTGAAAAATTACTTCAATTTCGGAAGTCGGTGTGGCTGTTTTCATTCTTCGTTTATTGATATCGACTTCCGAAATTGAAGTTTTTTTCACTTTGTAGTATTTTTATTTGGAATTCAGTTGTATTTTTTTTGTAAAAAGGTTTTTATTATGGATAAAAAAAGTAGTCTGTGATACTCAGCGATAGCATTCTGTCCAGTGAAATAATGTTCGTAATCGAATCAGTGCCTACTGCCAGAGATTACACATTAGAAACATAATATATAAACATTTACTTCTATATAGTGAAAAAACTTCAATTTCGGAAGTCGATATCAAAAAATGAAGTTTTGATATCGAATTCCGAAATTGAAGTTTTTTTCACTTATAGTGTTTTTATTTGGAATTAGGTTGTATTTTTTTTTTTGTAAAAATATTTTTATTCTGTATAAAAAAAAGTAGTCTGTGACACTCAGCGATAGCATTCTGTCAGTATAATAATATTCGTAATCGAATCAGTGCCTACTGCCAGAGACATTACAAATAAATAATATATAAACCTGTATATAATATTAGATCGGATTAAGATAGTTAAGATAAGAATTGCCAAATTTGGACCCGTCAGCCATCTTTCGGCATTCAAATAAATCTTCCAACAGAATTATTTAACAAAAGATTACCAATTCTTGGTAGTGTTAACGACCGATTGATAGGTTTATTTACGGAAATTAACTAATTCTAGTTACGTAAGGCCATTAGTAAAAAGATTTGGCCCAATAAATTTATTTTGACGTCATATAAACATTTGCTCCATGTGATATATTGGTATTAAATTATATCCGCTTAGAGGACCTCATAGCTTAGTAATTAAAACAGAACAGTTTGTTTTTTTTAAGGTAAAGCAACTCTTGCCAAGGACGACCCGTGGATGGGTGGCTATCCATCGCATATCGAGTCTCTGAGACTGCTCCGTGCATCGGTTTTCAGGGTTCGGTACCCAAAGGGTAAAAACATGACCCTATTACTAAGACTCCACTGTCCGTATGTCTGTCTGTCAACAGACTGTATCTCACGAACCGTGATAGCTAGACAGTTGAGATTTTCATAATTGATGTATGTATGTTGCCGCTATAACAACAAATACTAAAAACAGAACTAAATAAATATTTATGTGGGGCTCCCACACAACAAACGTATTTTTTTTTCCCTTTTTCCGTCGTTTTGGAACCCTTCGTGCACGAGTCCGACTCGCACTTAGCCCGTTTATTTTGTTGTCTGCTCGCGTTTGACCAGTATCTCACCTGATGGTAAGCGATGATGTTGTCGAAGGTGAAGCACGCTTGCCTAGAAGTAACCTATTCACTCTTGAATTAAAGACCCCTAGGTTGTAGCTTATAGCTTAGGTAGCAGGAAACAAAAACTCCGGCAGGGCATTCCACTCCTTAGCTGTACGCACAATGAAATTATTTGTAAAACGCTTTGTGCGTATGGGTGGAATGTCTACCATGTACCGATGGCGTACGTCTTGTAGCCCAATGATGGAAAGGGCTAGGTGGAATCAAATTGTGCAGTTCCATCGCACAATCACTGAAATATAACCGATATAAAACCGACAAGCTGGTAATTCAGCGTCGATATTCAAGGCTCTGGAGCTTTGACGCGACCATCAGTGCATCGTTGCCGATAAGCCTCTTGGTCCGTTTGTCAATCGACTCAAGTACATCAATCTGGTATTTGGCAGATCCGTATCAGAGATGAGAGCAGGATCACCAGTTTGTCACCTGATCAGCACCACACGGGGGCCGCGTGTTTCGTAACGGGTATTTTCCTACGGAGTAGAAAATAATATTTTTGTAGATGCTACGGGTAGTCAACACCCCGAAAATATGACACCAGTTTTGACACGGGTATCGTGTCCTCCAATCACTGTGTTGTGGACGTCAGAAAGGCAGTCTATCCTTGTAAAATACTGGTACTCAGCTGCATCCGAAGACTGATGCCAGGTGTACTATAGTAGGTGAAGATATGGTGGACGTGGCTGGAAGTGGATCACTGTGTTGCCCAATTTCTCACAGGGCATGGTAACTTTAAAAGTAAATTATTCTCCTTCAGTCGTGTTGCCTCGCCTTTAAGTCAGTGTTCTTCATCTGTCTGCGAATATGTACAATCTGCACATCATATCTTATGGAATTGTATTCTTTGGCAGGTTGAACGCAATATTATGTTGGATAATGTACAGGCTGCATCTAGAGTTGTTTACTATACGGATCTTGTAGAAACTAGAACAAATTTTCGTGCGTTCAAGCGTTTTTGCCATACCTATTATTGGAATAAAATATAACAGCTCACAATGTTAGGACCCATTAATATTAGTGATAATTTTTATCCTTGGTGCTGGACAACTGGGCCTTATCCCAGTTGTAAACGACCTTTTGTGCCCATTGACCTTGTTTGTTCGGTCTTCTGCTTGGTATTTTTTCCTACTCCTCCGATATTCTTTTCTGATTAATTTCGTTCCGGGATCCAAGACAGTTAAATTTATTCCCCGGGACTTCGTCGAGCTTCATTGCCTCAGCGCTTTTCTGGAGGTTGCCACCACAGAACAGAAAAAACGTCTCTGTCTTCTCTGTTCTGTGGTTGCCACTGTGGATTCTTTCAGGAGTTGCAGTGGTGTGGGAATAGTGCGGTGGGATGGCCCAAAAAAAATATGTTTAACATATCTGCTTTACATGTCCAGATAATACAGGTATGAAGTAACGCAATTTAGTTTATTTTCTACTCAAGCATAGCCTTAACTATTTTTTAATTCGTACATGTGGGCTGATGCGGGCAAGTTATTATTGGCATGAATGCTAAATACTCAACAATGAGATAATAAATAGTACATTATGGTACAAGTGTGTAATGTTGGTGATTACCGCTGAGGCGCCATTGAGATCCGAGCCGTCAGGTGACGATCTTAAGATAGCCGAGGACGGTAATCATCAATACACACGTGTATCATACGACGTTTTTCAATACACTTGTGAAGAAAATAATACAAAAAAATCATTTTCATCAGTGAAAACGAGTTCTGAAAAATTTTCGTAATGGCGGGCATAATCAATCAGTTTTCCTTTGCGCGCGCATCTAAAAATGGCGATCGGCCATAGACTGAGGTTTCTTCTTTTTTTGGCTTTTCGCGGGTAGCGTTTTAGCCACGTACAAAATAGGGAATATCAAGTTTTCTTTATTACAGAGAAAAACAAAAGTTATATTTGAGTGAAAGTTTTATTTATTAAACACGTAGGTACAAGTTGATGAAATGAATGAGCAAGCAATAGGTACATTAATTTATTTGTATTATTGAGCACAATCTTATTTGTATAATACTCACAACGGATCTTTGTGTCTCTGAATTGGCTGCAAGACCCTGCGCAGTAGCTATTTTTGTGTCAATATTAAAAGTGAAGATAGCATTGTATAACTGTCACTTTCACTCGCTTACGTTTGTCGCATCATCCTATCTCGCTTACTCTATGCAGTTAAACTGTTTCTTGCGCAATAGTTGACAGAACTAACTTCAGACACACAAAGATCCGTTGTGAGTATTATATCGAAACTTTTTTAAGAACAAATCATGCTGTGCAGTTGGAGGATACATCTGGTTTTGGTCAGCCAGCTGCAGCATGATTTTCTACTTGTTTACGTCTTTTAGGTTTGCTTTTAAAGCAGTCGGGTTTTTTTGTTTCTTTTACATTCATAGGTACAAAGCTATATCTGATCACCGTAAGGACTATTTTAGCTTGCAGGGCTCGCCCGCTAAATTAACGCCGACATACTCATCAACCAATAGCATCGCAGCATCGGGTGACTGTTTCTCTAGTACCTGTCAGCCCCTTGTTTTTGTAATTAAAAAAAGACGGTAAAAAATCAAATAAGTCATTTGGCTATGGTCATCTTGTGCACGGGATTTTGTTTTCAAAGTGATCAGATGTAGCTTTGGCCCATAGTACATCGGAGGAGATTCTTGAGGCTATAAGAAACGATTTGTTTGTTGAACCGACTTGACCTAGGCACGTTCCATAGCCTTATGTCTCAATCAAATGGTGATGAAGCGAATAGTCTGTTCAAGTTCATGACCCAAATCTGATGTATAGTAGTTACCTAGTGTATGTTTAGGTTATGAAGGGACTGACATAGGCATGGCGATTATAAAAGTCCCAAACTAAATAAAGAAAAAATAAAGTGTCATTCTATCAACGGATTGGAAAAAAGTAAACAATGTCTGGGAATGCCAAGCGCTATCCAAATATCCTGTGATCAATCACTAAGATTGATTACGGACGGACGGAGTTCGGATACAGTGCGTAAACCTTTACAGTCTTATTACAAAAAGCGGTTTAACTAAAAACCCAGGTCTAAATCGCTATAAACTGTGGTTTACACAAAAATTATATTACAAATAATGGTTTAGCGATAAACCATAGTCCAAATCATGGTCTAACGCTAAACCTCGGCGGCCCCTAGTTTAACGATGGTCTAAGTCGTATCTGTCAAAGTTTCTCTTTTAGGTTATAGCATCTTTTTTATTGTATTTTGTTCTTTTTACCCGAAAATGGATATTAACAGTTGATTTATTTATTATTGAGGATATTACTTTTTCCTCGGTACTCCAATTCTCAGATCGTTTTTTTTTTGTTGGTCCATCACAATATATCATTATATATATTATTAACAAAGAGGCAATTTTTCTATTAGATACTTCGATAACTTAAAAAATCCAAAGATTAGTGATATTTGTTCAGCTTGCGATGGTTTTGTTTAATGTTATGGTTTCATATAACGCGCGAGACTGTTACGTTTCGTTACACGTGCGTAGATGAATTATTAGTAATTATTAAGAATTTATGTAATTTGCTTAAATCTAAACAAAACTTCAATCGATAAATAACAAATGTTTATATCCATGCAAAATAATAAAGTCTCAATATTTTTAACACTCTTAAACGTAATTTAATCCTTATCGTATTATCAAAACGTTTTTATTTCTGGGCAAACGGAACGTTGCAATTGAATGATATTATGGTGAACGAATGATATTTGTATTAATCTGTGGTTGATGTATAGACAATGGTTCAAATGACGGTACTAAGAAGACCACGGTTTTTTTGAGTTTTGTAATACGAACAAATTTAGACCATGGTTTTGCAGATAAGCCTGGACTTGATAGTACAGGTTTAAACCATGGTTTATCTCGTTTTTTGTAATAAGACTGTTAATAACTAAAGAATACTGTATTTTATAGAATTAAAAAAAAAAAAGAGTTAGTGACAGGTGGTAGTGTGTCAGGTGAGATAGTGGTCAAACGGGAGCCTACAAAAAAAATATATATATATATACAATGGAAACAAACAAACCTCAAAATTACGAGGGTTCCGGCGACTGATCCCGCAATTAACTGATCCCGCAGGATGAGTTGCCGGATACATTTATTTTAATATTTTTCTTCCGGCGACTCGTCCCATCCATAAATGAATAAAAATAATCTATTGTTCAAGCCAAAAACAGTACAGTCAAACGAAAAAATGTATAATGTAATAATTAAAGGAAAAACTATTTGATTCAATTTATATTAACCATTTATTCAAAATATTATTTCATTTCTTCATTTGCAAATACTATTATGCGATTGTTTTCCCTCTATAGTCAGCAAGCACCAATCTTTGGTCCTTTTTGGTACTTCAACGTCGGCAGCTTTGTGCAAAGTAACTTTTTTGCCCCAATAGAATCGTTTCTTTTCTTGTAGCAAAAAATCAGCACTGTCTACTAAAGAAAACTTGACCGACTTAAGGTTTGACAGTGATTGGTCGAAGCAGTCATCAAGCAAAGGGCTGCATATGCTTCTTGAGATCGACAGCAAAACGAACTAGAGTTAAAGTTCTCTCTTTAACTTACCTTCACGGTTGAATTAAGTGTTACTTTGCGAATGTAATACATTCATGTCTAGGATAAGTAAATTATATTTATATAAAAAATGATATTTGTTAATCAAAGAGTTTTGAACATTTTTTCGTTTGACTGTACTGGTTATGGGTAGGACGAGTCGCCGGAAGAAAAATATTAAAATAAATGTATCCGGCAACTCATCCCGCGGGATCAGTTAATTGCGGGATCAGTCGCCGGAACCCTCGAAATCACCAAGTATCCAAGTACACTGTCACTCAAATGAACTGTCACTAGAGAAGCGGAAAGGATGCTAAAAGAATATTATATATTACAATATTTAATATATTCATAACCATAATATGATTTTAAAAAAAAGTTGTGCAATATACCTAATTAAAAAAACTTTTTTATAACCGTATAAATCTATTATTCAAAACTACTCCAGGCATGTTCAAAGCCGCCCCTTATTCGGGGCAGCATTGACCATTTCCCTTGTTAAACAAAAATGAAAATAACCGCCTAATCTTACTAATAAAGCGATTATGTAGGTTAAAGATCAGGTTAACCATTCCGTGTAAGTAAAGAGGTTAAAAGAGTTTATATTTTGCGTCATGACATAAAGTATAAAAAACTTTCAAAACTGCCTTCTTCTCCCCTATAAGTACCTATGTCATTCTAGCTAGGGCGTCCCCTCACGGCATTTTCAATCACATTTGCCTTCATAAATAGGTACTGTAGAGGCGTAGACAGATGTTAACAAATAAGTAGATAAATTACTTTTATAGTTTATATATTTTGTAAGAATTTCACAATATGCCTGCCCTGGGCGGCTACACTCGAATTGACAATCAAAAACATATTCACTTATTTTCTATTCGAAATTCATTTCCCTTTCAAGTAATACCAATTACCAGTGTTTTTTATAGGCAAGTAGGTTTCCTTCTATTTAAGCAGAGTCCTCACAGTACCTTTTTAAGTCGACTTTATTTGTATGAATAACAAAATAACACACAAAGGGGTCCTAATTTTAAGGAAAAAGGCAACATTTTGTCATTTTGTTATCGAGAGGGTCACCTTAATTTGATTTTGTTTGACGTCAGTTACCCAAATTAAATGCATGACACACTTCTTTGAAGACGGGTAGGTCAATACTCCGATTTTTTAAGACCTGTCTGCCAGCAGCTTCACCGGCGTGAAAGTCGGCAACTATCCACTTATTCCCGTAACAAAAAAATATATACAACCGACTTCCAAATAAAAACACTACAAAGTGAAAAGTAACTTATGTTTCGGAAGTCGGTGTTCCTGTTTATGTTTCTTTGTTTATTGACAACGAAATTCTTATTTTTCACTTTGTAGTGGTTTTTATTTGGAAGTCAGTTACTTAGGTAGGTACTTGTATGTTATGCTACAAAAAGTTTTATTTTTCACTTTTTGGTTGTACATAATAAAATATTAATAAGTAAAGTAAGCTCCACTTGCATGAAAAACCTTTATTCAGAGTTAGTTGGTAACATGAGGTAAAATTGACATTTTGTCATACAATATTATCAATTTAACCTTGTGTTTGCAACTAACTCTGAGTTAAGTTTAAGGGGATTAGTTTCTTGTCATCAATACACACGTGTATCATACGACGTTTTTGAACACACTTGTGAAGAAAATAATACAAAAAAAAACATTTTCAACAGTGAAAACGAGTTGTGAAAAAAATTTCGAAATGGCGGGAAAAAAACAGTTTTTCTATGCGCGCGCATCTAACAATGGCGATCGGCAATAGAGGATTATTTTTTTTGGCTTTTCACGGATAGCGTTCTAGCCACGTACAAAATGGGGTATTTCATGTTTTCTTTATTACAGAGAAAAACAAAAGTTATATTTGAGTGAAAGTTTTACTTATTAAACACGTACAAGTTGAAATTATCTATTTAAATACGAAGTTGCATAAAATGAGAAACGATTGGTAGGTACATTAATTTATTTTTACTATTGAGTACGATCTTTTTTAACCGACTTCAAAACAAGGAGGAGGTTCTCAATTCGACTGTATTTTTTTTTTTATGTGTGTTACCTCAGAACCTGTTACTGCGTGAACCGATTTTGATGATTCTTTTTTTATTTGAAAGCTGGTGTTTGTCATGTGGTCCCATTTAATTTTCATCAAGATCTGATAAAGAACTTCGGAGATACACATCAGAACTCTTCAATAAAAAATAAATGACGGCAAATCACTCGGGATAGCTGCAATCGCATTTATGTTTATTGTTTACACCATTTCATAACATAAAATCACACTAGTACGCTCTAAAGGGGTACGCAGGTGTAAACAGTTCACCTTGGTATACCCTTATTCGACCGAATTTGTTTAAGTTTCATGTTATTGGGTAAATCTATTCTGGTTTCACTTTGAGCATACTTTGGTACCTAGCCTATATAAATTGTGTAGCACAACAAAAAAGTGAAAAATAAAAAAACTTTTTACAAAAAATACAACCGACTTCCAAATAAAAAAACAAAAAAGTGAAAAATAACTTCAATTCCGGGCGCCGAATTCGTCAAAAAACAAAGAAAATAAAACAAGAACACCGACTTCCGAAATTGAAGTTATTTTTCACTTTTTTGTTTTTTTATTTGGAAGTCGGTTGTATTTTTTGTAAAAAGTTTTTTTGTATCGAAACTTTTTTAAGAACAAAGCAACTCAAACAATAAAAACAAAAAAACTATAACTCACTTGTGAATAATGGCCATGAAAAAGTCACAGTTTGATTACAGGTGTCATTATGTGCCTAATTGCGGTGAAATTAGAGCCACTTTATGAATAAGTGTGTTGAAAAAAGTATTATTATTATATTATAGTGGCATGCAAGACCATTTTAATTTCTTAAAACTTGTTGTAGGACTCTTGAAACGTAATTCGTTAAAAAAAAATAGTGTCGTAAAACCATCAGTATCACAGTATTCCTGGCACCATCGGCATCAAAGCTTGCTTTTGCAATGCTGTTGTTATATAAAAAGATAATTTTGTACAAAATAAATAAGAGACTGTCTCGAAAGAAAAGTCGATGATGGTGGATCCAAGAATGGATATCAATAAAACATCTAGGTGCAACGCAGTTAATAGCAGATGGAGATCGTGGCTATGTGGTCGTTGGATGGAATTAGTAGTGTTCAAAGTAGCTATATGACAATAACTTGCTTAATGCTTTATGCTTTATATTTTAAGCGCGTTATTTTACACGCTTTTTTATAACGCACGGGCGCGGGGCGGCACGAATAAAGCAAGCGCAGTGACTGTTAACTCGCAGCTGTTAGCGTTGGACTCGTTGGACAGACAGCGTGCTTAAAATATTACATCGTATTTATGAATATATTACGTTAAAATGGAGCAGTCAAAATAAACAATGAACTTTCCTTCATACTTTTAGTTCTACTTCAATAATTTAAGTTCCATATTGGTAAATCACTATTTCTTTTAGACATTTTCGTCTGCTATACACAAAAAAAACAATTTAGATTAAACAACAACACAATCTTTCAATCAATCGTCCTTATCCTTACTCACACAATATTATACTTAGTCAATATTACTTATCCTATCACTGTTTACAATAAAAAGCAGGAAGCAAAATAGCGTAGGTGGGTCATAATCAAAATCGAAGTTTGGTTATTGGTGAAAATAAAAGTCGTCAGATTGCGTGCAAAATCAACATTTAATTGCAAAATATTCAAAATAATATAATCACATGTCTGAAAAAGATCGACTTTAATTACTTTTGTAAATATTGCCACTATTTACTTTTTATAGGCCACAGAAAATATCAAGCTGACCACAGAAATGATTGAAAAGAACTTTTAAAACAATAGTGTAGGTATTAAAGAAAAACAAATAACTTGTAATGATTAAATGTCTCCGGCGTAATCAAATAACCAATTTTTTCTTTAAATCAAATCACAGTAAACTCAAATAAAAAAATAATTGTGAGATTCCACAGGAAATTATTAATTGTCCACAGAAGATACCAAAATAATCAAACATACTTCTATAATTGACACAACTATTAAAAAATTTCTTCATCAGTATCACTATCCTTAAAAAAATTACTGACCATTCTCTTGGTTCTATGAAGTGGTACAACAAAATCATCAGAATCGTCTGAATAAACATCTTCTATGTGAATTCTCTTTCTTGATACTGTAGAACGTATTTCTATTGAGCCTTCAGATGTGGGAGAATCGCTTAAATTGGTATTGGTAGTAAAGGCATTCGAAGTTCCTATTCTAGATAAAGGTCTAGGGCTTAAAGTAATTGGGATTGATGCACTATGTGGCGAACTGGGTTCTTTTGATGGTGAATGTAACAAATCAGTCTCAATTTGAATTTGTCCAATCTCATAGTGGCTGCATTTGGTATGAGCTGCACAGATTATACAACTTAACCGTCTTGCATGCAGTATATTTGGTTGCTTTTTGGACCAGCAAATTTGGTGAACTTTAAGTGTACCTTTAAAAGGGCGTATGATATTTGATGTTGTAATTTCTTCGATTTCTGCCACATGAGAATCATCTATGCCAATCACTTCAATACCTTTACATTTACTTTTCACGCAAGTTAACAATGAATTAAAATCTGAAATATCTGACCCAGTTGCAACTGACCGGTCACATGTACGTTTAATACAACCTCCCACACCATCGGGAGCTCCTTTACCATGGCCTGCTTCACTGTAATGCCATGTTATAGTTTCAACATTTAAAACTTTGCCAATATAATTAACAATCAAATGAAACATAGTTTTGTTTCTGTATTGCGTAGTGGGTCCGTCGCTTAGTATGTGAAAATCTGTTAAATTTGGCGACAAATCTTTGATTTTTTCTAGAATGGGTTTCAAATGAACACAGATAAGTATGGGATCATGTCTTAAGTTTTCTGATATTGTACACATTGAGATTGGCTTTACTAAATTGTTTGGCGGTTCAGAATCAGTATAATAGTATACGGAAGTGTGCAAGCTTATCTGCGGTTTTGAACCGCCAAAGTGAGCAGATTGGATTTCAGCAGAATACTTACACATATAGTTTTCAGAGAAATCAATGTGTAAAAGACCCTCAGAGGGTGTTAAATTTTGTTTAATAAAACGAATCGTCTTTGATTGATTAATTATGTTGGCACAATGCTGCATAAAAATAGGAATATTAGTAAACAGAAGATTTACCAATACCTGATTTTTTGTATTTATTATTTCTTTGACAGTCTTTTTGCAAGTTTTTTCATGCCCCTTAACAACGATAGTGACAGTTTTTGTGACCCATCTACTATAGGAGATCGAGTCATTCTTATTGAAATTATCTAACTGGATAGTTTTGTTATAACAAATTGGACATTTTCTTTCTAAACAGTTGACACTGAGGACATTATCGCAGCATAAACTTTTAGCAACTTCAATAGCAGTATTTTGAGTAATGATTTTTGAATTTCGTAACGCACGGACAATCAAATCATTGTTAGTGTGAACTGAACACAGACAAGTATCTCTTGATGATACTTTTGGAAAGATAATCCAAAAAGGACGATATCGTCTAAATGTTTGGTAAGACAATTTAAGTCCTGTTTTTTCCATAAAAATCTTGTGTAAATTAAACAAGGTGTCATTAAGGAGACGTATTTGCATTTTTTTCTTATTGCGAGTGATAGTCTCTTTTTTGCCCGCTGTAAGCCTACTATACTCATCTTCTTGTAAAAAATCACGAATTTTATTTTTAATAACTAATTTCTTTGATTGATTGCTACGCGTAACCATATTATTTTTATTTTGGCTATTTTTGTTAGCCCTTATTAGGCGCATTTTGTATTTGTTTAGCTTAGACTCTAGAATGGTTAACCTTTGCTTAAGGTAAAGATTTTCAGATTTTAATTTACGCTTATTGCGAGCAATCACTGCTCTGCCTGATGCAATTCTTGAATGGGTTGAAACAGAGGAAGTCGGTGTGCAAGTATTTGATAATTGTTCTTGCTGCTTTTTATCCTCACGACGTTTTCTTGCTTTATCTCGCCACATCTTTCTTATTTGGCGCTGTTGACGTGGTGTATATTGTTCAATCGTTTTCACTAATCCTTGCTCCTTCTTTTTATGATACCTGTCTCGATCTTTTCTCCTTCTTTCTTCAATAGCTGCGTCATCTAATCTCGCCCGAGCACGACGCATACTTTGTTTTTTTTGTTCTCGGCGTCTTCTCTTTTTTTCTTCCTCTGTCATTTTTTTCCTTGGAGGCATGGTTGCTAAAACAAAATAAGCTACATGCAATTTCTGCGATTAAAATAAAACAAATACACTTGTGTGTACCCATACAAACAAACAAAATACACACAAAACAATAATAGTAAAATCTAGCTTTTTTATTTCATAAGCGCATTAAGCCAATAATATATAATTTAAAAAAAAGCCAAAACGTGAGTAAATTGAGCAATGGTTATTATATAAAAAAATATTAAAAAAAGAGCATAAACACAATAGCATAACTTCTGAGAAATACTATCGCTATCACTATTATTAATATTATCTATTCTGTTGACAGTCGTCCCTTCGGTGGACACAGAAACACAGAAAAGATTTCCACAGAAAGGACTAACTTGTACAAAATTGAATAAAACGTCGCAAACTTATAGGTTAGAAAAGCAACAATGAAAAATTCGTAAAGATGTTCATTTAACTCAATAAAGCAGAGTTTTTCGTATTCATTTAGTACACACTTACCGAAATATTTTATATCAAGGAAAGACACACGATCTTTGACGAAAAACTTGGATATCACAAATTTTAAATTCGTTAAAGCGCACTGTACCATCACATCATCTCAGCAGATTGACAACTGACAACTACATAAGAGTTGCCAGCGTCAAAATAAAAATATCGATTTGTAACTTGTGAAATCGATTCTTGACTGCGGTTATCTTGGGTCCACAGAATGGATACGGATTCTGTAACGAGTTGTTTAATCTGTTTTTACTAAAAAACAAGTGGTAATATTTTTCGAAATTGCAAAAATATGTAAGTTCAAAACATTAGTGATTAATTATTAACAGTCTGACAATGATAAAAGTAAACATTTATTTTTGACACGCATGCAAAGTTACGAACTCCCATTAGTAACAGGTCCACTGAAGGGGACTTTCACCTACTATAGGCTTAAAAAAACGACATTTAAAAATAAAATGAATAATCTACATCACGCACATGTTACTTTAGAATGAAAATCTTGTCTATGATCCGATTAATTATTTATTATGTCTCATTAACATGAAAAAAATAAGTGATAACACTTTTTCCGCCGTATTTGATTATGACCCAGGTATATTACGTGAGCCGCGCGGGATCTACAATTACGCGCGCGACCGATAACAATCGCTAGCATGCAACGACTGGCCGCTGCGCCCGCCTTCAAGCTTATTGCTTTATTTACGTTATTGCGTTGCGCGCGATTCACGCGATACTGCGTTATAACGAATTAAACAAATAGCGCATAGCGCCAAGTGAGTTCCACGATAGCGTTTGCTTTATGCTATTTATAATAAGCACGCTTTTTTAAGTTGCTTTACGTTATATTGACCACCACTAGATGGAATGGATAAGATCGACGACGCGGAGCGAACGAACTCAGAAGATGTCTGTTCGCTCTTTAGTTTTCTTTGTATTTAAGGTATTAGGTGATAGGGAATACAGATACTGGCATGCATTAAAAAAACCGACCAATTGCGAGTCAGACTCGCGAAATAAGGGTTCCGTACCATTACCGCATTACAGCAAAATAATCACGTTCGTTGTATGGGAGCCCCACTTAAATATTTATTTTATTATGTTTTTAGTATTTGTTGTTATAGCGGCAACAGAAATACATCATCTGTGAAAATTTCAACTATCTAGCTATCACGGTTCATGAGATACAGCCTGGTGACGGACAGACAGACAGACAGTGAAGTCTTAGTAACAGGGTCCCGTTTTTACCCTTTGGGAACGGAACCCTAAAAAGCCTACATAATTATTATCTGGCGCTCCTTGAGGGATTCATGGCCAAATAATACATACTCATACGGCAGCCGAATTGCGCAAATGAATTCGGCAAGGCGCAAGGTTTGACCGCTATCAAATCGACCAATAACACAGACGGAAATCCACAACGCGTCATTCATCTCGCATGTGGTCGATTTGATAGCGGTCAAACCCTTTGCGTTGCCGTATTTAACGACGCAATAAGGCTGCGGGTCGCTCGCCATCAAAAGAATCTGAGGTCAAGAACGGGCTTATCAGGGATTACAAGAATATCTTCTAAGTTAAACAACTTTTGCCGAAGCTGATTTGGGATCATCATTATATACCGAGAACTCAAAGATAAGTGTTTTATGAGTCTGTCAGCAGAGGTTATTCACCTTTCATGGCACCCAGGCCAGTTATATTTTGCCGGGAATATTATTAGCCTTAAAATTAAACAAATTTTATTTAGTAATATAAAATGCCGTTGACATGAATTTGAATAGGTAATCTGTACGGACATCCTGTATCTGTATGTGAACGATAACAGTCAATTGACCTTCTTTATGAAGTTCATTTTAGAGTTAAAAAATGTGATAAGCTGGCTTAGTTTCTAAATAGAAACAATAGTTAAGAAAATAACTAAAAACATGCTTAATAGAAAAAAAAATGAATAAATTTTAATGAATAATAGTGAGATTAACAAAAAAATTGTTTTATTATAAAAAGCATGTGCTTGATTTATTATTTTATTGTCAGAAATTGGTAAAAGCCAATGATATTCAAATAAACAGATATGTTATGAGCGCGCGCATTGTGAAGACTCGAATAGGTCACAATTGTGACCTTTGGTCTTTAGTTTATGTCACGCATGGCGAAGAGCGATAGGCTTTCTTGAAACTAAAACAAAATAAAAAAATGCCATCGTGTGTATTTAGAAAGTGTACCAATTATGATACCAAAGTACATAAAACAGAAGGGATCTCATACCATATGTAAGTACGAATACACCCCAATTTTCCAATTTATTTCAATGTTTTTCCTAATATTCTGATATTTGGAGGTTAGAAAAAGAAAAAAACAATGGTGGTCAGAATAATGTTTGTTTACATTCACACGCAAGTGACAAACACTAGCTGTCTCTTTTTCTCTTGTTGGTTTTATCAAGCCATCCCTTTCGACTTGTAGTGAAATGTCAGATGAATGAAAAGTATGTATGTGTGCTGCCGCTGCTGCGCGAAACACTTTTTCAATTGTTTTGTGAGTGTATAACGTATCTGTTTATTTGAATATCATTGGTAAAAGCAGAGTAATTTTAAAAATATCTTAAAAAGCAACCCACGCTTTTTTAAATAAAATACGCTTTAGTTTTTGTCATGCTTATTAGTTTTTTTAAACAATATTTTTTTTGTTTTTAGTTCAATCGCTTGTCCTGAAGATCCTGGTTAGGATAATGGGACAAACTATTTAAATTATTGCATTGTAATCGGTCCTTGATAAGTGTGCAAAGTTTCAAATTAATCCGACGTTTTGAAGGGGGTGAAAATCACGTTCAATGATTCCGTTACATAGATTCATACATACCAAGCTAATAAAAGCGTGTTAATAAAAAAAATGGAACTGGGCAGGCCCACATCTGCCGCATGCCGCAACAGAACTGGGTAGGCCCACATCTGCCGCATGCCGCAACAGAATTGCGCAAAAGTATCTACTGTTTGGAAAAGTACCATGTTGTAGAGGGCAAGCCTATATTGTCATCCAGCAAGTCCAGAGTCCGGACTGCTATGATAATCATCATTATATCAGCCGAAAGACGTCCACTGCTGGACATAGGCCTCCCCCAAGCGTCGCCACATTGTTCGGTCCCATGCGTCTCGTATCTAGCGGATCCCCGCAACCTTCACCAGATCGATACGAGAAATAAAGAATGAAAGAAAGAAATAAATGAAACGTAAATTTTCACGCACGGGATCACGGGACCAATCAATGTGTTGACCGATCAATGTGACCTCCCGGATTTCCAAGGCAACGTTTTCCGGGTCGCGGTCAGCGAGCAATGTGCCCTGCCCGCTGCCACTTAAGTTTGGCAATTGTTCGGGCTATGTCGGTAACCCTGGTTCTCTTGCGGATCTCTAAATTTCTGATTCGATTACGCAAGGAAACTCCGAGCATAGCCCTCTCCATTGCACTTTGGGTGACTGTAAGGTTTCTGATGGGGCCCTTTGTGAGCGACCACGTCTCAGAGCCATAGGTTGTCACTGGCAACACACATTGGCCATAGACTTTCGTCTTCAGACACTGTGGTCAGTAGGACGAGAAGATATCGCGCAACTGTCCGAACGTTGCCGAGTAGAGTTGGATTCGACGGTTGACCTCTTTCTCGAAGTTGGCCCTACCCAACTGGATCGTTTGTACCAGGGAGGCATAATCGTCCACAACTTCGATTCTGCTACTGATGGAAATACCCAATAACAATTTAGCCGAACCGGGAATAAAACCCAAGAATTCCTGCTCAGTAGTAGCGCTAGCGAGCACTAGTCCAACGAATAACAAAAATAATACAAAAAAAAGGTAATTAAAAAAATAAAAAAACCCGACTTCTTAAGAAGCGAATTAAAAATACGTAAACAAGAAGCAAATCATGCTGTGCAGTCGGAGGATACATATTAGCGAGCTGGCTGACCAAAATCAGATGCCTAACTTTTTTGTTATTTTTTTTTAGTATTTTGTTACATACTATTGAACATAAATTTATTATATATTTTTGAAATTACCTTTTTAAACCATTTTTTTTAAATTCAATTTTCAATTTTAATGTAGCCAGTGACAAGACGAATCGTTTGAAAAGAGTCACCAAAATCGGCCAAAGCGTTTGCATACATACATAGACTGATAAACATATTACCCTCCTTCGGCAGTCGGGTAATAAATGTATTCTCAAAAGCCAAAAGAACTTCACTCTGTACTTTAACAACGGAATTCCTATAGTTTGGACTTTGCCCTTCCTTTAAGTCTGACCTTCACATTCGCAACAACTTTCAATGCATTTCTTTTTTGCTTTGTCCGGCCCAATTATGTAGATAATTATTTGCACTATACATAGGTCAATAGTAAACGTGTACACGATGCTAAAATCGCCGGCGGCAAGGCATGCGCCGGCCGCAAATCAGCGGCGGCGTTTTGTATAAAATAATATTTATTTTATTTTACCTACTATTTACATAATAATATGGGTATGGTTTATGGTTGTAGATAAACAAAGAAATGACAAGAAAAGTTACCTATATTCTAAGTAATTTCCACTAATCGATTCGAATAAAATTGACACCTAATTAGGTGTATGGAAACTTTTCGATAGGTACATAACAAAAATGATTTAGTATAGGAAAACCACAGATCAGCCAGTTTCATCACTTTTAAAAATTGACCGGTAGATACTTTTTTTAACAAATTAAATAATGATTAACAAATTTTTTAAAGGTTTCCCTATTTTACGTTTGACCACTACCTCGCCTGATGGTAAGCGATGATGTGGTCGACGGTGAAGCACGCTTGCCTAGAAGTAACCTATTCACTCTTGACTTAAACACCCCCAGGCAAAGCTACTACGAAATACACACAGTTAAAGTATTCCCAAAACGTTTTGTGCATATGGAAGAGATGCAGGGTTGGGAAATATTTGAATTACTTGTAATTAAAATACAAATACGTATTTGGTATTCGTAATTCAATTACTATTGGTATTTCACACTGAGGTATTTTGTGGTTAGTATTTCAAATATGTACTTACTTATGCCCTCAAAATACATTTGAACATAAATAAATTTCGTGATCATAATAAAAAGTGCGTTCTGCATTTATAAGCAAAATGGCGACGCGTATGTCAAATTGTCAAGTATCTTGGTAATTGTCATTTTTATTTCAAACGGTTATTTTCACGAAATTTCTGTATAATAATTAATTTTATTAGTACGATTGTCACGATCGATGATCGACTGTATTTTGTCGTTTGTATTTTAAATAAAAAAAGTTAAAATACAGTTTTTTGTATTTCAAATACACGACTGCCAAATATATTGTACTTCGTATTTAAAATAAATGCGAGGTAGTATTTTGTATTTGAATTAAAGTAAAGTATGTATTTTTCCCAGCTCTGGTGAAATGTCCACCATATACCGATGGCGCATCGCCGTACGTATTGTAGTCCGATGATGCAACGGGATGGAGGAATTAAATGGTGCAGTTCTAACATTATACTCGTTATACAACCCTGTAACTGTTCTACTAGAGGGAAAAACCTCTTCTCATACAGAGAAGGCACAAGCATTGATGACCACGCTTGGCGCTTGGCGTTGGGGATTTCAAACTTATAGTAGGTAAGTGCAAGTTTCTTCACGATGTTTTCCTTCACCGTCGTCAGTGAAGTTCAAGATAAACTTCATCAACATCATAATCATCAGCCTACAGCAGTCCACTGCTGAACATAGGCCTCTCCAATTGCACGCCATTTGGTTCGATTTTCGGCAACTGTCATCCAGCTGCTACCAGCCACCCTGCGAAGATCGTCGCTCCACATAGCCTGAGGGCGTCCTACCTTACGTTTACTAGTTCGCGGTCTCCACTCAAGAACACGTCTACCCCAATGGTCATCGGTTCTACGACTTATATGGCCGACCCATTGCCACATCAGCTTACTTATTCTGTGAGCTATGTCGACAACTTTGGTTATCTGCCGGTACCTCGTTTCGGATTCGATCCCTTAGAGAGACTCCGAGCATAGCCCTTTCCATAGCTCACTGAGCAACTTTAAACTGATAAACCAGCCGTATTGTGAGTGTCCACGTCTCGTCACCGTAGCTCATAACAGGTAGGACGCACTGGTTGAAGGCTTTGATCTTCAGGCTGTGGGTAGATAAACTTAAAAAGTACATAATGAATATTGAAAAAGTCACATTGGTAGTTGCCCGGATTTGAACCACGACTTTACCTCATTCTTCGACAAAGAATAAATTAGGTATAATTTCCTACCTCACACCATTATTGCAATACAGCATACAACCAGATTTGCTCCAACCGCTTCTGATACACGCGCGACAAACATACGAACTCGTTTTTTATGTAACTGGTTTGTTTTTAAATATTTATGGTAAGGACCAGTTTGAGTTTTTGAGATATTTTTGCTAAAAGTTATTTGATTTTATCGGTAGCTGAGGTTGTAACATATTTTTTAGTTTATGTGCTTTTCTTCTAATAAGACTTCTTAGCAAAAGAAAGAAATAAAGTTTATTTGCGTCAGGATCCATTGTTTCCTATATCTCGTTGGATTTTCGGCCAATTTTTATTCTGTTTTCACTTTCGGTATTCTATTGTATCGTTACTCTGGTTAGATGGTGCCTTTTTGTATTACACAGGGTTCCGTACCCAAAGGGTAAAAACAGGACCCTATTACTAAGACTCCACTGTCCGTCTGTCTGTTTGTCAGCAGGCTGTATCTCATGAACCGTGATAAATAGACAGTTGAAATTTTTACAGATGATGTATATCTGTTACCGCTATAATCATCATCTGCCTAGCCTTTTCCCAACTATGTTGGGGTCGGCTTCCAGTCTAATCGGATTCAGCTGAGTACCAGTGTTTTACATGGAGCGACTGCCTATCTGACCTCCACAACCCAGTAACTGGGTAATACGGTACCCCTTGGCTAGATTGGTGTCAGATCTCAAACTTCTGACTACTCGTAACGACTGTCAAAGATCTTTAAATGACAGCCGGGACCAACGGCTTAACGTGCATTCCGAGGCACGGAGGAAACTCGGTATGTTGAAATGGTCACCCATCCACGGCCCGACCTCGTCAAGCGTTGCTTAACCTTAAGATCGACCCGTGCGGCTGTTATTATTTAGCCACGAGCTCCACCTGTTACCGCTGTAATAAAAACATAATAAAATAAATATTCAAGTGTGGCTCCTATACTACAAACGTGATTTTTTTGCGGTAATGGTACGGAAACATTCGTGCGCGAGTCCGACTCGCACTTAGCCGGTTTTTTTCTAGTCTCTTCGATTAAAAAGGTGGGAATGTTCCTACTACATATTTTAACAAGATGGACATAATTTTTTTCTGATTTTCTATTGGTTCGAAGGTCAACAAGACCGTGAGTAAACAATTTTATTTAATTAACCGTAAAAAAAAACTTGTGGTGAAACACTATGAGGAATGGATTCTTTATTCAATGGTATGAGGTCAAACAAACATTAAATATATTAATTTAATTGGTGATTCACAATGGAAATCCCATTTCCTACTTCCTATAACACGTACCTACTGCCCCGTAGGTCTAGTGGTCGAAAGCGCTACTGCTGAGCAAGAGGAATGTGAATACTTTTAATGCTTTGTACCTGTACGTAGTATAGTATGTAGTGATTCTGGGTGCATTGTCCTCACACATATGAATTTATTAATGCATGTACTATGGGCCAAAGCTATATCTGACCACTTTGAAAACATAATCCCGTGCACAAGATGACCACAGCTGCGTCCGCCCTTTTTGCTTCGACCATAAACAAATAACTTGTTTGTTTTTTTGCAGTTTTTTTATTACAAATACAAGGGGCTGGCAGGTACTAGAGAAACAGTCACCCGATGCTGCGATGCTATTGGTTGATGAGTATAAGTCGGCGTTAATTTAGCGGGCGAGCCCTGCAAGCAGAAATAGTCCTGACGGTGGTCAGATGTAGCTTTGGCCGATTGTACTTAAATATAGTAAAAAAACTTTTTTTTTTAAAGTGTAATTATGGAGTTTCTTGTGCGTTCTTCTCCATAACAAGCTACTTTCCGAATGCACGGTAGAAACAATTTTTATTCCTTGTAAATTTTAATGTATTAACGTTCAAAAGTGCCGCTTGGTGGCCTAGTTGAAATAAAATATCTTTGTCTTTGAGAGGTCCTGGGTTCGAGTCCTGGGTCGGGCAAAGAGTTTTTTCTATTTTGTGGAGAAATGCTCATGCATTGCGCTACCGCGGGGAGATAGCGCAGATAAGTATACCAATCCACGGTGCCCGCCTGTGCCGCTTTTGGCGGGAACACGGCCACGCGTAAGCACTCACCGCGAACCAGCTGTCCGTCACCGGACCCTCCTCTACTGGGTACCCCATCACCGGCGCACCAGAACACACTATACGCCGTGACCGCCCCAGGGACCAAACCAACACATGGGCGCCAGATAACCCCGTGTACGGCACCATTGGTCCCCCTGTGACGGGTCTGGTCAGTGGAGTCCCTTCCTACCATTTTTCCGCCGCAGAGGATAGAGAGAGCGACCATCTTTATACCGACACTTCTCCTCCCCTTTCCTGCCCGGTATCGCGGCTTCCAAACCTCAGCCGCGATACCTCCCATAAGACATCGCGACCCGACTCTGTTGCGATGTTGCCAAGCGGCACTGCACCCTACTTGTTGGCGCTACGTCGCGGCGACGTAGCGCATCTCACCCGGCCCGCAGTAGCCGATTTTAGCGGGGTATTTTTTTTTTTGAGTCTGTTTTGCTGTCTCCCTCATATTGTTTTGTCATAAAAAGACGTAAACAAGAAGAAAATCATGCTGTGTAGACGGAGGATACATATTGGCGAGCTGGCTGACCAAAACCAGCTCACCAGATTTTTAATTCGCTTCTTAAGCAGTCGGGTTTTTAGATTTTTTTAATTAACTTTTATTATTTATAACTTTTTGACTAATATTTTTTTTTCGAAATTGGTGCATTTAAATGTATAAGTGTTATTTATAGTCCCCCGCTGCGTCAGTTCGAGATAAACTCAAAAACTACTGAACGCATTTTCATGCGGTTTTAACCAATAAACAGAATGAGAAACGGGAAAGGTTTTTGTATATAATTTGTCAAGGGTGAAGCCGGGGCGGGTCGCTAGTAAACTATAACCTCAGATCAAATAAAAAGTCAAGATGGAACGTTGCAAACAACAAAGTGAAGCCGGTTCAAACTAAGCCTTGCCGTATAAATACACAATTATACGCGCACACGCATAAAGAAACTACCCCTTAGCTTGTCAGTTGAGCTTTATTATTTGATCTGTAAGCTCGAAGGACAAGCTAAAGCGTAATTTCGTTGTACGTGAGTGTGTGTAATTGTGTATTTATACGGCAAGGCTTAGTTTGAACCGGCTTCACTTTGTTGTTTGCAACGTTACATCTTGACTTTTTATTTGATCTGAGACTATAACAAACAACTAACTAACAAATGTTGGGGACGGCTTCCAGTCTAACAGGATTCAGCTAAGTAGGTACCAGTGTTTTACATGGGACGACTGCCTGTCTGACCTCCACAACCCAGTAACTGGGTAACACGATACTCCTTGGCAAGACTGGTGTCAGATTTTAGAGTTCCGTATCTACCCGAAGGGTTCAAACGTCACCCTATTGTTTGCACACTTGTCCGTCTTGCCGATTTCTGCAACACATTTCGTTCCGAATATTTAACATTCACATTGACCTAGCTGCTATGAACTTGAAATTTGGTGATAATGTTAAATATTACGTATATTTTAGTAACAAATACTAATATATTGATAAATTGGTACGGAACCCTAAATGCACTTTGCCGGTATTTTTTAGTCATGTATGTATTGGATGGTTAGGGTTAGCCATAAAAGGATAAGAATTTAATTTATGACCAGTATAACTACGTCGCGTTGTTTATAACTACTTCGCGTTGATTACAAAATTTATGTATTTGAACCTTTTTGCGTGAGTCATACCTTATCGGCTCAAACCGGTTTTGGCAACAGGTACAAACAATTTAATAATCTGCATAAGAATTTCACTGGTTTGAAGATACAGACGAGATTTCTGAATTAAGAATTTGAAATTGTTTATATTTTCAAAGCCTGCGTTAGGGCCGGTTTCTGAATATTGTAGGATAAAAAGTAAAATTTCAAAATTTAAAAATCCTTCCGACACATTATATTTCATGCTACATAATTTATCTAGTACATAGTAGATACGCTTGGATCTATCTATTGAATCTATTGAACACGTAATTATGACACGATATCTTGCGAAAACACCCCGATTCAAACAGTAAAACGCCCATAACTTTTGAACGGCTGAACCGATTTTATTCAAACATAGCTAAGAACACTATCGATTAAGCCCCATTTTAAACAAAAAAAAACTAAATCAAAATCGGTTCACCCGTTTGTACGCTATGATGCCACAGACATACACACAGATACACAGCAACACACGTCAAACTTATAACATCCCTCTTTTTTCCGGCAGGAGTTAAAAACGTGTTATACGAGAAATGACAAAGTTTGACAGATCTTCAGGCTAAATTTGAGTTTGACAAATACTCAACTCTAAATTCTTATCTCAGAAAGCTGTGGTTATCCTGAAATCTGTCAGATTTAATTAGGTAAATCTGTCAGGTTTCACACGTTCTTAACTCAAAATGCTAAATTCTGAAACTCGCCAAATCTAATTGATGATTAAAAAACAAGCGGCGGAGCTATTCAATTTATACTAGCTGCTCGCCGCGGCTTCACCCGTCTTATATGCGTTTTATTATCCTGTTAGAAATGCAATATAAAGTACCTATTTTATGTTCTAATTTTTTCGAAGTTTCATCAAAATTATTTAGCGGTTTAGACGTAAAAACTTGACAGAGTTCATTTAAATAAAAATGATACCATGGAATAAAATCAAAAGCAACGAAGTTAATACTAAGAACTAGTTGTCAAATGTGAGTAATAAAAATAGGTACGACATGAAAATAAAACCTACCCAATGTAGATAAGGTAACTGAGAATATCTACCTCCAATAATTAAAAACTAAAGTAGAATGTAGTAAATGTAGGTAGACAGATAATAAAACAAATCCATTCAGATCAGAAATAATTTATAACAAACTAAACTTCTTGCAAGCAAAGCCACAAACACACAATACAAAAAGAACAGGCAATTATTCATAAAAAGTGAAAAACAGGAAAACTCCCACAATTACCTACCTTACGGCACGCAAACTGATTTGATGATATACAATTAAATGTCTATCAAGTTCATAATCACTTATTATCACTGTTTAGAAGAAAAAAAACATCTTTTTTCGTCCATACAATCCGACCACAAACAATAAAAAAACTGGAACTTAAAAATATCAAGCGAAAAAAAAGAACACAACTTTTTGAGAATTTCGAAAAAAGAACACACTTCGAAATGTCAAATTCGTTTTGAAGTTTTGTTTTCAATGACACTACTTTTTTTATTTGTTTACGATTTTAGCAAAATGTTTTTGTTTTAGTTTATATTCTTTGTTTCTTGATACACAAGATGTCTGCTTTAGCGTTTAACTACGTCTGAGATAAACTTGTATTGAAACGCACACGACAGGTTCGCGGTAGGGTTGGTGAGTAAGAGATTATTGTATGTAGTCATCGTGAATAATATTATTGCCGTCTATTGTCGACTAAATTAAAATAACTATAATTATCATACTTCCTCTGGTCTCTCACTTAGGCAGTGTGTATCAAATACTTTTTTTGGTATTAAGTCATAAGTAATTTATTTCATAACAATTTATACATTGTGTCGAAATTAGTAATACGAATTCAACGTATTCAATTATGATCGAAGGAATTCATGTAGTGCAGCTGTTTATACAATTAAAGTATTCCCAAAACGTTTTGTGCCTATGGGCGCGATGCCCACTATTTACGGCATGCACTAATGGATGGGGCATCGCAAGCTTCACCTAAACATAAAAACACACAGACAGACCGATTTACTTTCGCATTTATAAAACATAATTTATGTGTGTTTCCGTCATTATATATTCTGAAACTTTAAAAAGAAATTAGTGGCCTTCCTAAACAGAAAATTATTATTATTCGATTAATGATTTGTTTAATGGACAAAACTTTTTAATCAGCAATGTGTATAATTAATATTATTTTGAGCGTATGGACCTAATATACATTTTTTTTTTATTTTGACATTTCTCAATCTTAATTAATGTATGTTTATTTGTAGATAATGATTCTAATTGTGACACTTTAATTTGTAATTTTATATTTTAGATACTCCAACTGTATTTTAATGTAAACTACGTTGCAAATAAATGATTTGATTGATTGATTGATATAGTTACACTTCTGCCCAACCATTCGTGGAACACAGGCATGATACTATATTAAGTGTAGTATGGACGAATAACTTATCTGTGGCAACCCTGGAGAACTGGGTGTCGTTAATGACAAGTTAGCGCGGCATGCGCTGGCGCTGGCGGTGGCTACGTCAGAGATTTGGCGGTGGTCCAATGTGTGAGATGCAGCGATGACACGCCAATATATCGTATAGCGGCAATTGCTACAATGCAATTTGTACAAAATAGCACTACTGGCTGGCAGGCAGTATTGACAGATCGAGTTACGGTAGCAAATAAAAAAACCTAAACGGATCCTTGCACACACATATGTATTGAATTAGGCTGGTTGTCCACAGCGTTGAAAGAAAGAAGGATAATTACGGGCAAAAAATTGTCCAAATCGAAGTTTTAAATGTCATTACACTTAGGAAAGCCCACTAAATGACGTTCATTTTGCGCCGAGCCAACAATAAGTTGTTCGTTTCCATGGACAAAAGCAGTTTTTAGAAAAAGATAACCTATTTTCGTTACACCGTGTATAAGTCGTTGGGTTCAAGTAAATTTTTGTACCTTTGACCTAGTATTTTAAAAGGTAAATCTAAAAGGAATAAGTGACACATCACGACCACGATGATTCACAAAACTAATATTATAATAACACAATAGTAGGATCATGACTCACAATCAGAGCTAATTCGTCCCGATCCGTTCCCTAGACCCAATGCTGCGTCATCAGCATCACAAATACCCGGGAGAATCCGTTATTTCCCGGTTTCTGAGAAGAACAGATAAGCATTAAACGTAAATATATATGTTTTACTAGCTGCGTTACCCGCGACTTCATCTGCGTTTAGTACTTCGAATGGCCATTTTATTATATCGCGCAATAAGCGACTTCCATAATTTAAATACACGCAGTAAGCACGAAGTCTTTTCTTATAAACAGTATAAGCTTTTATAACAAGTTGCCAAAGTCAGTTATAGAACTGACCAATAGAAAGTTCAAAAACTACATCAAACGTACCCTTGTTAAAAAAGCATATTATAAAATCAAGGACTATGTTGAAGATAAAAACATTTGGCCTTAGCTCTTTCTGCGCATGCAGCTTCCCTGGTAACTTGTAAACGGCACAAATATGTGGATGTCTCTAACTATTCTCAATCTTATTTTTTCTTTCCTTCTTTTAATTAGACTTTTTATAATGGTTTTCAATCATCTTTATAGCCCTTTGCTAAGAATAGTTACAGCACTGATAACAACATTTGTGTCACATGTTAAATTTAGTCTTGTTATACTTATTTTATTTTTTTACCTTTGTATAGATTCTTTTACCGATTGTTTTGTGAATGTGTGAACATTGTAGGCCTTCTAGATGCTAGTTAACATTTATTAACTTTTTTATTTAATATATAATCTTTTTATTTTATTTTTTTAGTTTCTTACGACTTATTATCATAACTCGGGCCTACGATGTCCCCCCATATCTAAGTACTAATGCTGTAACATGGAAATATTGTAAGACCAAACCATTTTTAAAAGAGTAACCATGGAGTTTCTTGCCGGTTCTTCTCCATAGGAAACGACCAACCCGAACCGTGCACCTTTTGTCGACATTTTATAAGTGCCCATGTAGGCCTATGTGAAATAAAAAAAATATTTTGATTTTGATGACCATACAAACTTCTACTCACCGTTCCAACCCCTTAAGAATGATTTCTGGGCTAAAAACTATCCTATGTCCTTTCCAGGGTCTCCAACATCTCCATACAAATGTCATCTATGTTCATCGGTAAAAGGTAACAGACAGACAGACAGAGTTACTTTCCCATTTATTATTCTATTATTATTTTTTCGCGTCTTTTTTTTTGGATTGTATGGATTTTGGACCTTTTATAAATCAGGTACTTGATGCATCATCAGGAGAGAGAGGGTGGGAAGGCCAAAGAATAGAAAAGGGTGGACTGTGTGAGGAATGATCATGAAATAAAAGGGAGTTAGTGACAGCGTGACGGGGGACAGCACGGTATGGAGGAAGAAAACGTGTTGCACCGACCTAAATTCACATGGGATAAGGCCAGGAAGATGATGATAATGCTTCATCATCAAGGCTTCTATTAATACATAAATTCACACCATTTTTTTCCATAGAGGTTGGCAAAAGTTATTGAACGCAACCTGCTTTACCTACGATAGTTACATTTTAATCCTTTTGATTCGTGTACGTTCATACACGCAAACCAGTTATATATATAATTCTTCTATTTACAACAAACATTATTAGCTACTATTCTAAACTTATCACTAAACATAATTTATAACAATTATGTGTACGAATGAGAGACGCACAGCCTAAACTGATACTAGGGAAGTCGAGTCGCACGGAAATCTAAACGATATTAACAATAGCTAATAATAATAATTTAGTATAATTAAAAGTAATCTTTTAATGGAATAAAAAGTACCTACGAAATGTAATAACGCTTGTCAATAAATATCCAATCAGCCCAAACACGATGACGCTATTCTGGTTGTGGAGGTGCTATGGCCATCTTAGGCTCCATCATGGAACCAACTCCATAGTACTAAATTATTATTTCAATGTTTCCAACGTTACTGAAGTCCGCCTAGGTTAATAATTCGGATGCCTTTCTGGTGCTTGAAAATCGTTTAATAGTTGCTGGCCACACATACGAAAGCAAGGTATATACGAATAATAGGTAGGTATACGAAGCTTGTAAAAAAATCGAATCGCGTCGAGCAATCAGAAGGTCGCTTACACTTTTAGAAAATAAAACAACATTTACTGAGTGTCATAGGCTGTTCACTCTCTTTGTATCCCGGCAAAAAGGGTGGGTTGTACTATTTTGATGGTCTGTAAATCTCTGGCTAACCCTTCGGAGAATGCCTACAGGCATATGTATATTAAAAAGCAAAAAGCAAAGGTAAGAGATCGCTCGGCCGTTCACCATCAAGATGGACCGATCAAGTAAAAGACTTCCTCCAAATTCTACACGGTCTTAAGGGAAGCGCTAGACAGAAACTGATGGCGGCAGAACATCCGCGCCAGATGCAACACTGATGCTGGTTACGCTTCCTAATTTATAGTTCATATTTTATTACATCACCATAGGGCATCGAGAGGCATTGGTATACTAGTTCCAGTTTATTAAATAAGTGTCACCTATCGTTGTTTTGGTGATATTCCGCGCCGCCGTGCCGCTACGGTCGTTACGTCGCAGCCACCAATGGCCGCCGGCGATGGTGGTCAGTCTCTTACCAACCAGGGCGGAGGTGCGCGCACAAAATCACCCACTCGCCCAAAACTCTTAATTGAACCTACATGGAAAGTGTTATCTGTATTACCTAGACCTACTGTGTTGTGTACCGCTGGCCAGCATAGTGTACCTAATCTGTGAGCTGAACTTCTCGAACGTGGCATCTGCATCTGCATGGGAATCGCTGTTTCAAAGGTGTGTGGCATAATTAGTAAATTGAACTTTATCCATTGCCTTTCGTCTCATCTGCGTACTTTTCTCCTTTAATTTAGCACTGCTGAATCAGCAATTATAGCCTAGATTACTCTAATAATTTAGGTTCAATCGCGTGTGATTTTACTAGTAATCTTCTAGAGGTTATACGCATCAGATGCTGACCACGGTCCTCAGACATAAAGGACCACAGACATAAATCTAAGAAGGACCGACCAAGAGAGAGTGAGTATATTATTATCATGTTTCGGTTAGGGCCGAGGAAGAGACTGTTTAACGCCCCGGTAAGTGGTGTCTAATCCCATACAAAGAAACCGTACCGACGTACTGTACTGATTATTTTTTGTTCCACGGATATAGATGGTAACCAATCTATCGCCGTGGAACGGAACCAAACGTGATCAAAGCGAAGAAGAAGCGAAAAACGCTAGTTACGTCGGCACGGTGTCTTTGTATGGGATGCTAGTATTATATTATCTGTGGTTTGGGATGACGCATCTGTATCCTAGTATTATATTATCTGTGCCCGTACTATGCTAGTATTATAATTATCTGTGTCCGTACGAACCTGTTAAAGTTTGCACCAGTCGATCAGTTATAAATATTATGATACTAAACAGCATTTGTCTGCGTTTAAACATTTTTTACTTACTCTTTGGCGGAATTCCAGAAGTTGACACCTTGTCTTCTGTGTAAGTTGTGCTAATAGGTTAGGTTCCCAGAACCGTTAGGGTCAACCAGAATCACGAAAATGTGTGTGTGATCAGTTTTTAAGGGAAGAGTGGCGCAATTTGTTAGCTTGGGTCTTACCTGTAAAGACATTTGTATATGTGTACATTATGGCATAAGTGTGTAATGTTGGTGATTACCGCTGAGGCGCCATTGAGACCCGAGCCGTTAGGTGAGGGTCTTAAGAGATACGAGGACGGTAATCATCAATACACACGTGTGTCATACGACGTTTTTCAACACACTTGTGAAGAAAATAATACAAAAAAATCATTTCCAACAGTGAAAACGAGTTGTGATTTTTTTTCGCAATGGCGGGCAAAATTAATCAGTTTGCCTATGCGCGCGCATCTTACAATGGTGAATGGCGATCGGCCATAGACTTAAAATAATGAGTTATCTTTTTTTAGGCTTTTGGCGAATAGCGTTTTAGCCACGTACAAAATGGGGAATTTCAAGTTTTCTTTATTACAGACAAAAACAAAAGTTATATTTAAGTGAAAGTTTTATTTATTAAACACGTACAAGTTGAAATTATCTATTTAAATACGAAGTTGCATGAAATGTGTTGCATTTGTACTATTGAGCACCATCTTTTTTGTATCGAAACGTTTTTAAGATCAAAGCAACTCAACCAATAAATTAAAAAAAAACTCTTTATCTCACTTGTGAATAATAGTAATGAAAAAGTCACAGTTTGATAACAGGAGTCATTATGTGCCTAATTGCGGTGAAATTAGAGCCACTTTATGAGCAAGTGTGTTGAAAATAAATAAATGTTCACGCTGCAACCAAAGCGCTTATAAATTAAAAGCACATAGATTGTACCACACACCCTCGTTACCTACAAGTATGTACGAAGACTGAGCTGACCGATCATCTAAAAGGTCTGGTCGACGGCATTTTATAAAAACACACATACTTAATTTCAAGTCAGTATTCCCTAGTTAAAATATTTTATTTACTTCGGTTTCGTTATATTCGAATTACAAAATTGACAGCGGTTTCATTATGATACCCATAACGACATCGGGTTGCATTATGCGAATCGTTATAAATTCTAAAAGACAAGCAAAGACATTCTGAACATACAGCCAGGTATCTATAATATTACTTCGAAATCGAGACAGTGTAAATGATGTTTTTAAAAATGGAACAAGTTTAGAACAAAAGTATCGTATACCATTTGGCTGTTGCGGCTACAAGATCTTTGCCTTATACCTAATAAAGACAAAATAAAAAAATAAAAAAAATGGACGCGGGATAAACAATAGTCAGTGTGTAGTTAAGTTTCTATCAAAAATACTTATTTGTCTATATCTGTGTTTTATTCCTTCCTTCGTAGATAAAATCTTGTATGCAACTGTACGTTATAGTTCTTTTAATAACTCGTGCCCACCTATTTCGGTACGCGCTACGCTTGTACCGAAAAATGGCACTCGTATTAAAAGACCGTCCATAACGTAACAGTTGCATAAATAGCTATTAGAAGTGAATGTAATTATTATGGTAAGCGATTAATGTTTCGTTACGTTATGTCGTCATCATTTCGCTAAGTTATGTTACGGAGCCTTTTTGGTCTCCCGTGCGAGACCATTTTTTTTAGTTTTATTTTTTACTAAGTGTTTAATATTTTTCATAAATAAATATTTTTCTCTCTTTCTTTTCGTTTTAATAAAAGACCTTAATATGTAGTTTAAGTATAAGCATATTAGATATTTTGATTAACTGATTTATTATTTCGGCCTTGTATGGAACCTTGTTCCTAGCAAGGCCGTTTAGAAAAGTATAATGTTTTAACTATTCAAACAAAGTGTTACTTAATAATTGGTATGTTTCATTTATCCAGTTAATTAAACGAATAATAACTGTTTATTCGTTACCATACTTCTCATTAAGAAGTTCCAGTGGCCATCTGTGGTCTTCCTCATCAGTTCCACTTCACAAGATAATACTTTCTGTAATGCAAATGCTTGTCATGTTGATGAAAATACCAAAATCGCTACATGTAGTTAGGTATGCCTATAAAATTTGAGGAGTTCCCTCGATTTCCTTGGGATCCCCTCATCAGATCCTGACTTGGTGACAATGGGACCACGTCAAGAGTATAGGTACCCTTTCAAACAAAAAAGATTTTTCAAAATCGGTTCATAATTGACGGAGTAATTGGTAAATATAATTTGAAAAAAAAACATACAGCTGAACATAGAACCACCAGCTCCTTTTTGGAAAGGCGTTTAAAAAAATAGGGTATCTGTGCGATAGTTTTGCTCGCAAGTGTATATTTGTCTTAATCTCAGGAACTCAGGAAGTACCGATACGATTACGCAAATTACCGATACAACACTATCGCTCAGTGTCGCAAATGCTACTTTTATCTCGGCAAAATGCGCGGCGTCTGCAGGATAGACCTTGCTAGCTTGCTTGCTAGAAGATAGCTGTTGCCTGCCACCGTACCGTATATACAGTAGGTATTTATCCACTGAACAAGCTCAAGCAACGATATCCCACTCGATGGGGCTGATCACATTTTTTTTTCGCGCCCTTACCTATATCTTTCCCTTTACGAGAGCCCCCTTAAAAACATTTAAAAATAGTTTTTGACAATGTCTATGGCTTTAGGTCTACAAGATGCTTATACTGTGAAAATTTGAAGACTGCAGTTCCAACCGTTTGGCTGTAAAACCTGTGTAACAGACGACATACAGACGGACACGAGGGTGACAGATATAGGGTACTGTTTGGACCCTCCGGGTACGGCACCCTAAAAAAGTTTGCCTAATTAAGTGCTCTTTCAGCCGTACTGATGTGATTGAGTAGCTGGTAACAAACATCCATTCATCCATCCAAATCTTCCTCAGCAAGAGTTTATCGTTGATGATCAACCCTTTCGGCTGTTATCATTCTTTATTTAACAAGGTAAGCAGTATTTGTTTTACACATAATCACAGCTCACCATATAAGGGTATTATGTCTTATAACAGTCATCTAAATTATATGTCTATAAATAAAATACGAATAATTTATGTAATTGTCTGCGGGCGAAATCTTTGCCAACTTAATTGAACATTATTGTTTTTAAACCAGCGCCATCTATGAAGTAGTATCGGCGTTGTTTATAGTACTTATTATATTTGTTGCCAAGAGATGGCGCTTATACAGAGGCAAAGCAAGAACTACAGAATGCCACCTTTAGCCCAATCAACGGGGCATATGAAACCCGAAAAATTCTCCTGCCTGTGAGAGTAGGTAGTGTGATAAAGTAAGACCTACAGATTACAGATATCAAATTAACCAACAGATTTTGATAAGAGAAGTTAGGTATTTTTACCTAAACTTGAAAATTGCTTATAACTCTCTGTGAAAAATTCCTCAGGCTGAAATACTTTCTGTATACGTACGAGTGTATTAGTTAGAATAGGCATGTATAGGCATCCAACATTTTTTCGATTTGGGAGACACTCCAAATTTAACTTTTAGCATTTTACGCTATAACTTCTACTGAAAAATTGTTCTGCTACTTTTTATTTTTTAATATGGTTTTATTTCGTTAAATAAACAGATTTGATAAGTTATCCAAAAGATTTTCCTTTATTTGCCATTTTTTTTGATTTTTGCTTAATTACGTAATGTGAAAAATATCTCCGTGCATTTTCATACCTTTATTAGTCATATGATTTTAAGAAGTGTAAGAATTATCAATTATCCAACAAATTTTCGAACGTTCATTATATTTGTTAGGATAGTTCGCTGATTTATGCTAGAGCGTAAGGGTTGACCTTCACTTGACCGCTCGGAGCTGCTTTGCCGCGCATTACTTTTGGAGTATTGTAGGCGGGTTTTGTGGCCACCGTTATTATTACAATTTTTTTTTATCTTAATATGCACAACTTATGTGAAGTCATCCAGTTACCACAAACTTTCAAACTTTCTCATTCGATTTTGAACTTAACCATCAAGATTTGAAGGTTTAAAATCATTTGGACAAATTTTTCAGTTTTGTATAACCCAATGTGCTGTTGACTGTAAAACGGCGTTTAGAAATTCACTTTATATTTCTAAAGAATATTTATTACTTATATGGATTTAAAATAAACGTTTGATACCTCCTTAAGGACTTAGTAAACTATGCAAAAAAATTGTCAAAAAGTATGTTTAGAAAGACACCTGTTGAGGCGTTAACGAGTAAGATAAAAGAAGATTATTATTATGTCCCTTATTTAATGTTCTTTTCTTATCGTCTTCATTTATTTTTATTTCTGTAAAATAAATTAATAAAAATACATAAAAAATAGAGCCCACCGGTATCGGGAACAGGGTCTAAGCATGAAGTCCAAGTCTTGTATGCATTAGGTAAGTGCCCCCAAGGACAATCCCCGGTTGGTGCAGGACTATTGTTAAATATGAAGACAAATATATTGGGCTATGGGTTTTGGAAGGTTTATTGGATCGATTGTTTAAAACTATAGAATTACTATTAGCGCCTGCCTGACTACTGTTGAACTACACGACTAAAAAAGATAAAATGGCAGGGGTGACTTACACACTCAAATAATGGGCTACCATAGCGGATCTCCACTCAAGCCAGCCAATTAAGGCAAGAGATAATGAACTTTGCCCGCAACTTATGGAAGTGTCAAACCTTACAGGACACGTAAAATGTCGAAAATCATATACAAATGATGCCATGATCAAGGCGTTTAAAAGGATGAAGACATTATTCATGAACGCTACAGTGTCAGACCCACCGGCAGCGAGCACCCCGCCTCTCGAATTTGATTTCCAGTCAAAATGTCTAATAATAATACAACTGTAAAAAAAACAAAAACTAAATTATTAATTTATACAACTCTACGCACCTTCCTAATTTCGTGTATGGGGCAATAGAGCACGGTCCTTCGCTATCCAGGATGTCTAAATATCCAGAGGAATAGCGAACATATAAGGATCGACGAGGTATATTCCAGGGTGCTAGTTTGAGTCCACTTTGGTTTTGCTTAGGCCTGAATCCTATAAGCATGCTGGAGAATTCAGGGCTGAAGAGAGGTGGTCAGGTTATAACTCACTTCCTTTACATGGATGACCTGAAGCTCTTTGCCCCCAGCAATCTTCAGCGGATATCTCTATCTCTACTGAAGGTAACTGAAACTTTTAGTAGCGCCATCAGGATGGAGTTTGGTGTGGATAAATGTGCGGTCATGCATGTAAAGCGAGGGGAAATTGTGGAATCCCTAGGAATTCAACTCGCGGATTCCCAAGATAAAACAAGAGGTCCCTCTCCCCAAACGAATCCTATAATTATTTGGGTATGTCTGACATGAAGCAATCGTAGAAGGAACGCTTCTTTGGCCGCCTGAAGAAGGTATTCAATAGCCTTTCGGGCGGAAACATGGTGCGTGCCTCAACGATTCCGAGAACGTAGCGTTCCTTCAACGATTGCTTCATGTCAGTAGTGTTGATACCTAACGCTTCCGACATACTCAAATACATATATTATGCATTGATGTACTCTTTCGGCATACTCAAATTAACTCAAACGGCACTTGACGCACTGGATAGGCGGGTCCGTACACTGCTGACTGCATATCAAATGCACCACCCACGATCGTCGGTCATGAGATTGTATATCCCTCGGAAGTGTGGAGGCCGAGGCTTTTTAAATACCAAAAACCGCCACAGCCGCGAGATAAGCAAACTGAAAGAATATTTTCTACACGCCGACGTGGATGTGGACGTGAAGTAGAAGTGGAAAAGGGACTCAGCCCGCTCTCCTTGGCTAATGAGAACTGGCGCAAGCCTTTAGTGCTTGACAATAACGACCGCAGGGAGGTATGGCAAAGTAAGCAGCTTCACGGACGCTTTTTTCCGGGAACTACATGGGTTCATGTAGACCAATCGCCGTCCGTAGCCCGGCTGCGTTTCGGTACCTACTACAGGAATATGCGCGACCCAGTGTTCGAAAATGGCAATGTCACGTTGTATTGGGATCGGTCTAACATCACAGACAGGACTATTGTTGCCAATAAGCCTGACATGGTGGTGATAGACCGACTAGAGCGTCGCGCAATGATTGTTGACATCGATCCCTCATGTCGAGAACCTCTTGAAGGCTGAGGGAGATCAGAAAACTAAGTATCTTGATCTGGCTCGCGAGGTTGTCGACATGTGGGATGTGAATACAGCAGTAATTGTGCCGATAGTCTTGAGAGCCTATGGCATAATAGCCAAGAGCCTCGACGAACACCTGGGAGAAGTCTTGTTCTTTACCACTGTCTTGCCTTAATTGGCTGGCGTGAGTGGAGATTCACAAGAGCAAACGTGCTCGGAGGAAGAAAGTTAACCCAACAAGATACTTGTAGGGATCTTGACTGTACTTCCGGGAATGTCCTGATAACCTCTCCACTCCTCAAGCACCTCCGCATAGGGGCAACATAGCCTTGGCGCTACGGGAGCCCATTAAATGAGTGTTGCGGGGATCCGCTGGATGCGAGTTGCACGGGACCGATCAATGTGGCGACGCTAGGGGGAGGCCTATGTCCAGCAGTGGACGTCTTCCGGCTGATATTATGATGATGAGTTCAGCAGTGGTCAGGTAGGGGCCATTAATCCTCCTATAGTTTTAGGCAATCCATCAACCAAACCTACCAAACCCATAGCCCAATACATTTTTCTCCATATTTTGCAATAGTCCTGCACCAACCGGGGAAGCAATTGCGTAGTGCATACAGGGATAATCATCGGTTGATTTCACATTTCCTGATACATGCCTAACAAGGCCCCTGGGAGTTGAATTCAGCCCCTTGCACGCCTTTCAAAGGATCGGGACCCCAGGGTCCCGAGATTCAAAGTCATGTAAAAATAATAATAATAATATGCCGCAGGGCAGCATTGTGGCGAGCTGGTGGGCTGTGGCGACGATGTGCCCCTCATCTCCGGCTTGCCTTTATTGGCCGGTCGGAGCGAACACTGACAGGGACAGAGCTCCCATCTCTCTCCTGCCATAATTGGCTGGCTTGATTGGAGATCCGCTATGGTAGCCCATTAATTGAGTGTGCATGTCACCCCTGCCATTTTATAGTCGTGTAGTTCAACAGTAGTCAGGCTGGGGCTAATATTAATTCTATAGTTTTAGACAATCGATCCAGTAAACCTTCCAAAACCCATAGCCCAATATATTTGTCTTCATATTTAACAATAGTCCTGCACTAACCGGAGATTGTCCTTGGGGGCACTTACCTAGTGCATACAAGACTTGGACTTCATGCTTAGACCCTGTTCCCGATACCGGTGGGCTCTATTTTTTATGTATTTTTATTAATTTATTTTACAGAAATAAAAATAAATGAAGACGATAAGAAAAGAACATTAAATAAGGGACATAATAATAATCTTCTTTTATCTTACTCGTTAACGCCTCAACAGGTGTCTTTCTAAACATACTTTTTGACCATTTTTTTGCATAGTTTACTAAGTCCTTAAGGAGGTATCAAACGTTTATTTTAAATCCATATAAGTAATAAATATTCTTTGGAAATATAAAGAGAATTTCTAAACGCCGTTTTATAGTCAACAGCACATTGGGTTATACAAAACTGAAAAAATTCTCCAAATGATTTTAAACCTGCAAATCTTGATGGTTAAGTTCAAAATCGAATGAGAAAGTTTGAAAGTTTGTGGTAACTGGATGACTTCACATAAGTTGTGCATATTAAGATAAAAAAATATTTGTAATAATAACGGTGGCCACAAAACCCGCCTACAATACTCCAAAAGTAATGCGCGGCAAAGCAGCTCCGAGCGGTCAAGTGAAGGTCAACCCTTACGCTCTAGCATAAATCAGCGAACTATCCTAACAAATATAATGAACGTTCGAAAATTTGTTGGATAATTGATAATTCTTATTTAATATAAAATCATATGACTAATAAAGGTATGAAAATGCACGGAGATATTTTTCACATAACATAATTAAGCAAAAATCTAAAAAAATGGTTAAATAAGGAAAATCTTTTGGATAACTAAACAAAGCTATGTATTTAAGGAAATAAAAACATATTAAAAAATAACAATTAGCAGATAAATTTTTCAGTAGAAGTTATAGCGCAAAATGTTAAAAGTTAAATTTGGGGTATCACCAAAATCGAAAAAATGTTGGATACCTTTACATACTTATTCTAACTAGTACATACATACGTATACAGAAAGTATTTCAGTCTGAGGAAATATTCACAGAGCCTTATAAGCAATTTTCATGTTTAGGTAAAAATACCTAACTTCTCGTAACATAATTTGTTGGATTATTTTACATCTGTAATCTGTATTACCTTATTTCATCACATGCCAAATTTCATAGGCGGGAGAATTTTTCGGAAGTCTCCATACAACAAATATCCTCGTTGACTGGACTACTTCTACGATCGCGATCTCGTCATACTAGTATTGTTTCATTTACGTTCATACATACACTCACGCAGGGTTTGCCAATATTTCATAATTTCAGCCAAAAGTCGTCTACTGCTGGACATAGGCCTCTCCCAAGTGTCTCCACATCGATTTGTCATATGTGTCTCGCATCCAGCAGATTCCAGCAGCCCTAACCTGGTCATCACTCCATCTAGCTACAGGGACCTTTCAACGCAGCGGCTGCCGATGCCGGTGATACTCGGTCGCTAATCCACAAATTTTCGGCCATTCGGCCATTCGTTATGTTTCAGAGTTTTTAGTGATTGTTTTAGTTTTGCATCCCAGTTTACTACTACGGACATTGATTGATTGCTTCTCTGTTGCAATTGTTTAATTTGTTGTTGTTCTCTGTTTAATTTTATGTTGTGTTGCTATAATTGACAAAGTTAATTTGAGTTTACATTGAAACGAACTGAAAGTGTACCTACAAAGTGCTTGCCCAGGCTCCATACATTTTTGGAACATCTCCAAATGTAGCCCCATCCGTTTGGTTTAGTGCTGCCAACTCGTCTAAGCAATAACGCGTTGTTAGTTAGTTCTTTAAAAAAAGCCGGCCATGTTCGAGTCGGACTCGCGCACGAAGGGTTCCGTACCTACCATTATGTACTACTGCAAAAAAATCCCATTTGTTGTATGGGAGCCCCACTTAAATATTTATTCTATTCTGTTTTTAGTATTTTTTTGTTATGGCGGCAACAGAAATACATCATCTGTGAAAATTTCACCTGTCTAGCTATCACGGTTCATGAGATACAGCCTGGTGACACACGGACGGACAGACAGACAGACGGATCGCGTAGTAATAGGGTCCCGTTTTTACCCTTTGGGTACGGAATCTCATTGATTATTGAGATTTATGAGTGTGTGTGTGTGTTGCTTGATTGACACAACCACAGTATCGGCGGCCACTTTATGTGACATTTTAAGGTTTAGGTAGGCACCTTTTTTTCGTAGGTATTTCAAGTCCATATTATTTTAGTATGTCTATGTTAGATACCTATACTGGGGGAATTTTAATTTCTTAGACTAAACTGACAGCTGCCAATGACCTTATTTTATTTAAATGTTGCAAGCGCGGGGTATAGTGTTGTAGGTAATGCTCAATCATAAGTTATTCATCGAATCGATGTGACACTCCTCAATTTATTTTTACTAATAAATGTTTTATATATATAATCGCAACATATTTAAATATAAAAGTATTCATTCACATAGTTCATGAACTTTTATTGTGTTAAATATGAAATCAACAATAAAATAAATGCGATCAATAAAATGAAGACTCTTTCGATCTACTTCGGTTTTCGATTACTTTTCGATCACTCAGGATAGTTAGGATACGACCAATGATATTCAAATAAACAGATTCGTTATACACTCACAAAACAATTGAAAAAAGTGTTCCGCACTCACACTTTTCATTCATCTGACATTTCAATACAAGTCGAAAGGGAAGGCTTGATAAAACCAACAAGAAAAAAAGAGACAGCTAGTGTTTGTCACTTGCGTGTGAATGTAAAGAAACATTATTCTGACCACCAATGTTGTTATCTTTTTCTAACCTCCAAATATCAGAATATTAGGAAAAAAATGAAATAAATTAGTAAATTGAGGCGTATTGCGTACTTACATATGGTATGAGATCCCTTCTGTTTTATGTACTTTGGGATCATAATTATTACAATTTCTAAATACACACGCTGGCATTTTTTTATTTTGTTTTTGTTTCAACAAAGCGTATCGCTCTTCGCCATGCGTGACATAAACTAAAGACTAAAGTTCACAATTGTGACCTATTCGAGTCTTCACAATGCACACGCTCATAACATATCTGTTTATTTGAATATCATTGGGGTACGACACTATTTTTATGTAACGATAAAGTGACAACCCCCCAAATATCAGTTTAGTCTACGAAATGAATCCGCTTAGGTCTTTGCTGCACCCGCGTCTTTCTTCTTCTCGTCTTTCGCGACTCCTCTCTTTGCGAATGCGGATTAGGCGAGGGTACCTTGGATCACATTTTTTTTGAATGATCAAATAATATCCCCTCACTTGATTTATATCGCCGTCTCAGTAAACTTAAGATCCCAGTAAACTTTCTCTCTCTTCTGACTTTTCCCTCTCCTGAACTCCTTGTGGCACTGATGATTTTTACCCGTCACAATAATAAAAAATTATGAGCCTTGCTAAACTCCAAACCTCTGTCTATTTGTATGTGGTATACAACGTATTTTTAGTGTGTTAACAATTATATTATATATGTATTTTTATCTTTTTGTTTGTTTCTGTCCCGTACTAACACAACAAGTGTCAACAGTATTAAGCGAAGAATTTAAAGTATTTTTCTACAGTTCCTGGTTTATTTAATTTTTTTTAGTAAACATTGGCAGAATAGTCGACATCGGCTTTACTTGCCATATAAAAATATAGAATAGAATAAAAATAATAAAATAGTTATCTGTGCTTAGCTCATAGTACATACGTAGTATCTCCATATATAATAGTAATCTTTGAGTGTCTCTAAAGGTGGAAACAGATTATTGAAACCCCACGCGACCCCCCACCACCCGACGTGTCGACACCCGACGCGCACCGTGCACATATACAACACCCCACATGATGCTACAACACGTTCCCTAATGTCATAGCCAGTATTGCCAGGTCTCGTTTTTGTTTTATCCCAAGTCTGATCTCAATGTACCCTATACTCCATTTGCGATAACATTAGACGTTTAAATTAGCCGATTTTCATTAGAATTAGCTCATTCAACCGATTTTAACTTCTATTGCGTTTGTGATACGACAAATGATAGCTGCAGTAAACAGTTGGTTTTGGTAACAGGTTTATGCTTTTTATGTCATCCTTATGTTTACAGGATAGAACCCAAAATCGGTTGAACGGACTGTAAAAAGATTTGAAAACATGTCTTGATTTTAAGTTATATGAAAAAAATTACATTCTTTTATTAATTTGCTTTCCCTCTCCGTTCTATATATATTTCTTACATTTCATGCAAGATTATACATAAGACGAGACATTATAATCTATAATATAATTACAGACCAGTTTTACTATAGCAATAATAGAAACCATAAAAAAACTGGTTGTTTCGGGATTTGTACGATACCAAGTACTTGACTACTTCATTGAGACTATGCGTATCGAAAAAGAAGTTTTAAGAAATTGCGGGTTCAAGGGAAATATTTAAGCTTAAGTCCATATCATTGCAAATTTGACTCAAATAAGTTACTAATTTCTATTATAGCTTAAACATAAAAATTACCCTGACCGATTTTGTACCCTAAAAATGACCGTGCTGATGAAACTTTACTCTAAATTAGGGTAAATTACCCTTTGTTGGCACCACCCGACTGACTGACGCGTGGGATCGGGTGTAGAGATGGGTAACTCGTCATTTTTATATGAGGTTGAGGGAGCACCTCATTTTACCTCGCGAGGTACTCACGAGGTACCCCTCATTTGAGGCAAGGCATCGTATGTATTCACCTCATGAGTCGAGCCCGAGCCGAACTCAGCCGATTGTCAGAGGCAGCGGCAAGCGAGGTGAACAGGCGCGTCGACTCACGAGTACTCACGATTCCGATTTTTACGTCTCCCTCTCACACATAATTTTCTTTCGCTCGTAAATTTTAGATCGCTAAAATAAACGAATCATTGACAATTGAATACCAATCTAATGCCAATGTTTTTAGAGTTTATAGTTAAAGATTAGAGTTCATAGTAATAGCAGTAATAAAAATATTTTCTTTTTAATTCGTTTTGAGTACCTAATAAACTAAACTCACTCAATCACTCAATACTCACTCGTGAGTACTCGCCTGAATATAATGTCAATGACAATTTTTAAATGAGGATCCTTGAACGAGTGAGGTGGTTCAATGTTGAAATTCGAGTAACTCTTTTAATTTGCGTTCACCAGTACCTCAAATGAGGCACCTCATGAGTGAGGGACACATCTCTAATCGGGTGTTAATTAGAGACACACTGTGTCGAAACGTCGGGTGGCGTGTGTTCCCCCACTCTCGGCAACACGCTGATCCAAACCGACTGCGTGTTGACACGTGGGAATGCGTGTGATCGCATGGCGTGTTGACTATGTGTCTCTGACCATACTAAATGTATGGGTTGGATTAGTACTTCAATGCGTTAGAAGGCGTCGGGTGGCGTGGCGTCGGGTGGGGTTTCAATAATGTGTTTCCACCTTAAATAGTCTGTGCCTAGTACATCATTATTAGTTATTTAATACTCAATGTTTACTAAATAATTTTATCCCAATGGATGGCTCTTGCTGTTTTTTTGTGTTATATTATCAGGTTTTATGAATTATTAATTAACAGCACGAATTACAAGAAGAGCCGAGTTCGCTGTATAAAATAATAATAAAGTCATCACACGATATTTCTTTTAGTATTTACTTTTATTTGATAAATGAAGTGTTAAAAAAACAAATTAAAAGGAATATAACCACGTTAGCAGTATATAATAGTAATCTTTGCAAGTTAGTTATTGACAAACAGTGTGTTAAGTGTGTTTGAAATGTTAATGAAGTTAACTAAATAAATTAATACTTTTTGTTTAAAAATGGAAAAACTATCAGTGTGTAGGTTATGTTTAGTGGAAAATGTTCGTATGTTTGAAGTTAGCGACAAGAACTTGCATGAACTATTTGAGAAGCTGACTGATATTCCAATAAGGGCTAAAATTTCCTTTATGGGCCGCTGAATTAAGGCACGGGGAGGGGGGAGGGGAGGAGGGGGGAGGGGGGGCTACCCCCCAATACCATCCCCACTACTCGGAGCCCCATGGTTATGGAGATATCCATGGTTAAAGTTTTGAGGTTAGAATAAAAATTTCCACCAATGTCCATCGATTTTTAGGACGGGAAGGAGGTAGGGAAGTGGGGGGTACTGGGGGCTACCCCCCAATATCATCCCCACCCCGCGGAACCCCATGGTTATGGAGACATCCAAAAAAAAAAAATATTTTTACTATTTCTGCCAACTATGTCGACGGAGCCCCGCTTCGCGGGGCTCCTATTTTTATCTGAAGGGTCTAAAGTAACCTAACACGAAGAAGATGACGGGAGCTGAGTTCGCTCGCTTTGCTCGCTCACTTCAGCTCCCGTCACCTCTTCGAACCTAACCTGTCCGTGTCGGGGTGCCCTAAGCACCCGAGCTCGCTTCGCTCGCTCTTGGACTAATGAAGACCACGTGGAAAGTGGGGTGCTCTGATTCGGTTTTGGGTATTTTCAGATATTCACATAGAGAAAATAAAACATGAGGAATTTTATTAATGTTACAAGAGCAACAAACGATGACTGACACTGACAGCAAAGAAGCGCGGCGTCGGTCGCTTCACGTTCCGTTCCACAGTGTAAACAATAATTCGTTATTTTTTGTGTAATAAGTTAATATAATTGCATAATACACTATGGTTATTGTGCACATTAATTACACACCAAATTAAATATGTGAGTAAGTGAAAATAAAATAATATTTATGTAAAAAATATGACTTCAAATTGAATAAAATACACCTCAACGTCAACGGAACGTGAAATGTGAACTTTGACGTTTACCATGACAATTTATCTAACCTAAAAATTTGCACAAAACAAAATTTGTATGGAAACTTTAATATTTTTTTTCTCGTAAACCGTGATGCTCCGAGTTGTGAAACTTTGTAAAAAGCTTTCTATTTGTGAGTACTATCTACTTAAAAAAAATGAACTTTGGAATCAGCGGCCCATAAAGGAAATTTTATCCGCTCAGATGATGAATGAGGTGAGGTATTCTCCAACTGACATTCTTCTAAATTTAGTAAGTGTGGAAGTGATTTCTCTCAAGCTATTGTGTCTGAATTGCACCAACAGTCTATGTGTTGAAGTTCTTAAGTTGCAAAATTTTTGAAGAATCTTTTGATTGACTATAGAACAATGAAAGGATCGCCCATAAATGATTATTATTTTGCCTAATAATAATATTATACTTTTACAGCCAAATGTCTGTACAAGCCGAGGCCAGGTAGAAAATTTTAACAGTCTTATAATAACTCAAACAGAAAACATAAATATTGTTGATGTTGGTCAAATCAAAAGCATTACAATCAAACAAGAATTACCAGCAGTTTGTGAGAGACTAGAAGATGTTATTAATCGAAAGGAGGAACATCAAGGTGATGGTATGTTTTTAAGAACAAGTAATAATGATGATTACCTGCTTCTAATACTTTATATCTATACGTAGTATAGCAGTGTTAGTCTGGGTGCATCATCCTCATGTATATGAATTAATGTATGTGAGTAAATGTTATAAAACACCTTTTTAAAAGAGTTAGTGTGGAGTTTTTTGTCCGTTTTTCTGCATAACAAGCTACTTTTCTAAATGCACTGTAGAATCAATTATTATTGCTTTTAAATTTAAATGTTTAAGTTCAATAGTGCCGCTTATAGCCTAAGTTAAGTTATGATGGGCTGGTGTCAGCAACTCCACGTCTAAGCGCGTATTTTGATTATGGGTGGGATTAGCCGACCTTGCTCGATCCATCCCAGCTCCTTGAGGAATGCCAGCTGCACTATAGTGTTGTCCACTGTCTGCTGTATGTTACCTGGGTCACCAAGGTAATTGGACCTGTAAGTAGCGATTACTGGGCAGCTTAGGAGCAGGTATGCTGCTGTCTCGTCCTCCTCCATGCATGCACTGCAAAGTGGGCAGTCCCTGATCTCTAAGACAAAAAGATGTTTGATAAAATTCTCGTGGCCAGTCATTACAGCTGAGACTGCACGTAACTGTGGTTTAGTCAGTCTCAGGGCTTTCTGCGTAAAACGGCCATCTAAAGAGGGAAGTGCCTCCTTGCCTGGGCTAGGACGCTAGGTGGTTAAATTAAATTTTATTTGTGTTAAATTGACTCAACAAAATGCAATGTCATGTAGGTAATATGGTTCGACGAATAAACAATAAAAGGTTAAAAATTAATGGTGAAGGATTGGTGAGAGTATGCTGAATTTAGTTTCAATTCAATGTTAAGAGCACCTTAAATACTGAAATAAAATAAGAAAACTACAATTTTTGAGTATTGCGCTTGATCAGTTTTGTATTTTATTTACAGATGAAGGGCTGAAAAATGTACACAACAGCTATTTAAATGTAGAAGATATACCAGCCCATCAATCAGATTCGGATACAGAAGCTGATGTATCTTTGACGGATTTTAAAATTGAAGTGGAAGAAAAACAAGTATCAAAGAGATCCAGTGACACAATAAGTAAGTGATAAAAGCTAATGAAATATGTTACACACGCGACACATGGCACGTGCGACACACACATCAAAATGTTTTGTTTATTTTTGTTTGCTGACAAATAATAGCGATCTATTACATACAAAGACCTTGTATTCTTATCCCCAATCCAATTCGAATTTTGTGCTCATCAGATTCATATTTACAGGAGTGCCCGTCGTCCTCGTGAAGAAACTAAAACTGGACAGTTATAGAACAAAAATAGGCGATTTAATTACAGAAGAGCAAAGAAACAATGAAAAACCACACTCTAAAGTTGTCCCAACTACTCAAAATCGTAAGGCGAAACTCCGAGTTGATAATGGTATTAGTTATACTGCTTTTGAAATTAGTAAACGTAATAATAGCACAAAAGATGATATTACATTTAAGATATCGAACAAAGATGATGATATAAATAAGCATCAAAGACTTTGTGTCAAAGAAAAACGTTTCAAATGTGATATATGTCAGCGGAGATTTAATTTTAAGTATAATTTTATATGCCATATTCGTACACACACAGGTGAAAAACTTTTCAAGTGTGATGTATGTGAGCGCTATTTTGCTGATAAGAGTCATTTAAGTAGGCATATTCGTACACACATAGGTGAAAAACCTTACAAATGTGAAATATGTCAGTGCTGTTTTCGTGATAAAAATAATTTAAACGGACATATTTTTACACACACTGGTGAAAAACCTTTTAAGTGAGATGTATGCAAGCATAGTTTTAGTAGGAAGAGTTTTATAAATAGGCATATTCGTACACGCTCCGATGAAAAACTTTTGAAGTGTGATGTATGTCAGCGCTGTTTTCGTGATAAAAAGAATTTAAATAGGCATATTCGTACACACACAGGTGAAAAACCTTACAAATGTGAAATATGTCAGTGCTGTTTTCGTGATAAAAATAATTTAAACGGACATATTTTTACACACACTGGTGAAAAACCTTTTAAGTGTGATGTATGCAAGCATAGTTTTAGTAGGAAGAGTTTTATAAATAGGCATATTCGTACACGCTCCGATGAAAAACTTTTGAAGTGTGATGTATGTCAGCGCTGTTTTCGTGATAAAAAGAATTTAAATAGGCATATTCGTACACACACAGGTGAAAAACTTTTCAAGTGTGATTTATGTCAACGCAGCTTTCGTGATAAATATGGTTTAAATACTCATATTCGTACACACACGGGTGAAAAACCTTTCAAGTGTGATGTATGTCAGCGCTGTTTTCGTGATAAAAATAATTTAAATAGGCATATTCGTACACACACATATGAAAAACTTGTTAAGTGTGATTTATGTCAACGCAGTTTTCGTGATAAATATGCTTTAAATACCCATATTCTTAAACACACGGGTGAAAAACCTTTCAAGTGTGATGTATGTCAGCGCTGTTTTCGTGTTAAAAATCGTTTAAATACGCATGTTCTTACACACACAGGTGAAAATCCTTTCAAGTGTGATTTATGTCAACGCAGCTTTCGTGATAAACATGGTTTAAATACGCATATTCGTACACACACGGGCGAAAAACCTTTCAAGTGTGATGTATGTGAGCGCTGTTTTAGTAATAAAAGTAATTTAAATACTCATATTCGTACACACCAGTAATCTCTAATAAACGAGGTATATTATAGGTCAGTGGTACACACACTGAAAAACCTTTTAAGTGTGATGTATGTAAGCGTAGTTTTGATAAAAAGAGTCATTTAAACCATCAAGTTCGTACAGAAGTGTCTTTACAAACTGAGGCCAGCCAGAAAATTTTATGGGCTTATAATAATTAAAACAGAAAACATAAGTATTGTTGAAGTGGGTCGTATAGAAATAACTGAAATTGAAATCAAAGAAGTTTTTCCACCTACTTGTGACCAGGGACTGAAAGCGGTTACGGTTAAGATATCTCAAAAAAATATCGGTACCGCTTTAAAATAAAGGTAGAGCTATACCGATACCTTTATAAATAAAGGTTGGGCTAAATAACGGTTTAACCTTAAAACGATTTCGGTACCGAAAAATAATCGAGGGGCGCGGTGCGGGTGCGCGGGGATGTCGAACACGTTAGAACTGTGTACAATTTGTTTGCTGAACCTACTCTTTTACTCAACTCTATGTTCGTTGCCGACTGTGTGCCGCGCAATACATTTTTATTTTGTTGATCTGTTACAACCCTTATTACAAGGCAATAAAGCCGACTTTTGCATTCTCTAGTTAATGTCTCAGTTTTCATTGCAAAGCCAATGCTGAATTGCAGTTATCGCACATTAGCGGAATTTTAATATTAATTTAGTTAGTTAGATTCTGGAAGCCGTCGCGTAAACCCAAATTCGTTAGACTTATCTCAAGAGACACAAGAGATTATAGAAAGTCGTTATTTCGGTTGGTGTATTTTCGTGTATATATAAATAGAACTTTAATCAAAAGTGTAATTGTGGGTTTTTGTGAATAAATAAGTGGTTTGGTAGAAAATAGTTTTATTTTTTAAAAGATCTACGGGGTCGGCCATGTAACAGATCGCTGATACTCTGATATAGCAGTGTCGGACTGGGACCCAAAAAACCACCGGGACTTTTTTTAAACTGCGCTCTCTGCGAGTGTGGTCCGCCACACTAGGCAAAGGCAAAAAAATAGGATTAATAATTATCGGAGGCTATATTTGAGTTAAATTAAATTATTATTTAATTATGTTTACTGACATGAAATCAATTAATCTATCTAGCCTAGAGTATGAAACATGTGCTGAACAATAAGCTCCTGGCATACCTAGAAGACAACAACATCCTCTGTGACAACCAATACGGCTTCCGCCCAAATCGGTCAACTGGGGATCTTCTAGCGTATGCCTTTCACGGCTGGAGTGAGGCCATCGAGAGGCACGGGGTTGCGCTTGCTGTCTTCCTTGACATCTCGAAGGCTTTCGACAGGGTCTGAAATGAGAGCCTTATTGGTAAACTTCCTTCCTTCGGTCTGCCTAGTGGTCTGTGTGACTGGATTGCTGACTTCCTGAGGAATCGGTTCATCCGAGTGGTTATCGATGGCTATTCGTCCGGTCTGTTAGGTATTAACGCAGGAGTTCCTCAGGAGTTGCTGAGAGATACGTGTCCGGCGCACGGGCTACTGGGGAGGCCATGGTTGAGCGCTTGAACCTGTCTTTGGTGGCAGTCTCCGAATGGGGCGATGCCAAACCAGACAGTTTCAATGCTGATTGGACTCAGGCTTGTCTTTTTGCCGCAAAAAAGAGCCTAAATCACCCGAAACCATCTTTCCGTGGTGTAACCATGCCGATAACGGACCATCTCGACTTTCTTGGTGTTACGTTAACATCAACCCTCAATTTTGGTCCATTCATTGAGGCAAAGGCTCAGTTTGCTCCAAAAAAGTTGGGGATCCTTGTATAGGTGAGACGGTACTTTCTCAACTTTTATAAAGCGCAAGTTCGGTCATGCATGAAGTACTGCTCTCACCTCTAGGACGGATCTGCCAAATATCAACTTGATGCACTTGAGTCGATTGACAAACGGGCCAAGAGGCTTATCGGCAACGATGCACTGGTCGCCTCAAAGCTCCAGAGGATTGAACATCGACGCCGAGTGGCCAGTCTGTCGGTTTTATAGCGGTTACATTTCGGGGAGTGTGCAATGGAACTGTACAATTTGATTCCGCCTGGCCCTTTCCATCATCGGACAACAAGACGTACGGCAATGCGCCACCGGTACATGGTGGACATCCCACCATACCCACCCATACGTACAAAGCGTTTTGCGAATACTTTCATTATGCGCACAGCTAAGAAGTGGAATTCCCTGCCGGAGTCTTTGTTTCCTGACAGCTACAACCTTGGGGTCTTTAAGTTAATTTTAGGCAAGCGTTTTTCACCGTCGACCACATCATAGCTTGCCATCAGGCGAGATGAAAAAAGCCTTGTTCCTAACTAAATAGAAAGAAAGAAGAGGTTGGGCTCTTCTTTCAGTGTAACTGGATACAGCTGAGTACCAGTATTTTACATGAAAGGACTGCCTATCTGACATCCATAACCCAGGAGCTGGGTAATACGAAGAAAGGAAGGAAGAGGAAGCCTATGTCCGGCAGTGGACGTCTTGCGGCTGAAATGATGATGATGACGATGACTATCTTGCATACGATTTGATCCTTAGTGTGGACCCATCCGCCGGCGTTAATATCGTTATTTACGCAGACAACACCCTGGTGTTAGCCGGCGGGGACACCTTCGACGAGACCATCCAATTTTCCGAGCTCGGGGTGTTAAGAGTCGTGGCGTCGATCTGCGAGCTGGGTTTGTAGATAGCGCCTCATAAAATTGTGGCTATGTTTCCATAAACTAGAGAGGGGCAGATAGCCGCCTTGCTTGTCAGTGACAGTTGGAGATGCGCAAGCCCAGGTGGGTTGATACATTAACTGTCTTGGCCTAAACCTGGATGGTTGGTGGGGCTTCCAAGAGCATTTCGAGCGCCTGCAAGTCCCTCGCGTTGAAAAGGCAGTGGGTGCTTTGCATACGCGACACTTCTACTCAACTTCGCGGGACCATGCGAAGAAGTTCGCCGCCTCTACGCAGTGTCGTGCGATCGATGGCCCTTAATGGGACGCCTGTTTGGTCAAGCAGACTATCAGGTGTCCGACACTGCAGGACTAAATAGTCTGCAACGGAAAATGGTCATTCGTATCGCATGAGGTTACGGAACGATATCCTTTGAGGTGGCAACACTCCTGGCACGCTTTCCTCTGCTAGATATTCTGGCGGATATGGAAGCGAGGGTTTACAACCGAATTTGCGGCATCCGCCAGAACGGTGATAGGGCGGCAGAAATCGCTGTATTTAGGCAGAGACGGCAGGAACGGTGACACGCGCTGCTCGAGCGGTGGCGCGAGCGGCTACAGCAGCCGCAATTTTTACACAATCACGTTGTCGGAGCCGTCCTGCCGCACTTTGAAGCATGCTGAAAAGAGAGGGACGCATCTCCTACAGGCTCAGCCAGGTACTGCCCGGGCACGGTTGCTTCGGTGAGTATCTGAATAGGATTGGAAGAGACACCACGGCAAATTGCCACCACTGTGAAGGTGACCTTGACTCTGCACAGCACACGCTCGAGGAGTGCCCAGTGGGCCTCTGAGCGGCAGTTCTTAGTCGCCAGGATCGGGCGAGACCTGTCTTTTCTAGCAGTGGTGAGGGTCATGCTGGCAGAGATAGAAAACTGAAGGAAAATAGCCTCATTCGATGAGACCGTGATGTTCCAGAAGAAGGCCGCCGAGCAGGGTCGTGATAGGGCCGATCCCACTCGGAAAAGAAGGAGCCGGAAAGCCAATCACCCCGATAACTAAAACGTCAAAGATGTAAAAATTAAGGGAAATGAAGCTGGAGTCCGGCTCCGGGGCGCTCCGCGAGCCTGTCATGCATGTCGTGACCTTCGTAAGATAAATGTTATATACCTACCTACTAAACCACATGCCACGCCAACGTTCGCTAATTGCCAGTAGGTAAGCTTACTTATGGTCCTCTTAGTTAGATACCTAGTCGAAATCAACTACCTACCGACGTGCTTAATAGAGTATGGATAAATATACACATGCCTGTACTCGTATCTGGCATAAATATATGCAAGTAGCTTGCATATATGCCAGTATGACATTAACCAATCAGAAGTTATTATCACACATTGGCATGCAAGCTACGAGCACACTTTTATACAAATTACAGGCATATAACTGTCATGTATTCCAATATTGTAATGTTGCTAAATTAACCTATTACAGGGAAATAGGTAGAGTAGGTACCTAACTTATATGCATTTTAGAAAATAGCATAGAAACTAATCGAAAGATAGCAGAAAAACGTAAGAAAACCTTAGGTAGGCACTCGGCTTAGTCCGGCCACAGTCGTGTCTTTCCGATCGGAAACAAAAACCAATACCGACTGAGTTATAATAACACGACAGGTCGACAGACAGAGTGGCGAGGCGGTGCGTCAAAGGAAACCCCTATTAATTAAGGTTTAGGTACCGCTACCAAAATATTTATAAAAGGTTATAGTACTTCTACCGAAATATACCGGTATGCATTTCAAACCTCAAAATGCCGCTACTGAAAAAAATAACGATATCAAAATATTTCGGTAACCCTTATTTAACGGTATGACGTCATACCGAAATTTTAAGGTACCTTAATTTCTGGGTAATTCAGTCCCTGCTTGTGACACTCAGGTGATAAACTATGTGTGATGTATGTCAGCACTGTTTGGCCATATGAGTGATTTATATGCATATTTCTACAAACACAGGTGTAAAACCATCCAAGTGTGGTATATATTAGAAGAGATTTTTTTGTAAGGATAACTTTACGAAACATAATCAATCATGTAGGTGAAAAACCTTACAAATGTGAAGCATGCCAATATAGCTCTAGTTACAAGAGGACACATTATTCGTAAACACGCTTGGGGGAAACCTTAAAAAAATGTTTACCATTATTTAATAGTGACAAGATGAAAATAATAAGACATATTCCAAGACACATTGGTTTAAAACCTATGTACAAAGAGTCATAAAGCTTGGATCTCTTGATCGGATGCGCTGACGGACACATCATTTTCCATAAACGCAGACGCATACTTCGACGCAACAAAAAACCATACCAGACGTTATCATACGATTATGCATCCGGCACCGCATACCGCAGCGCTGTGCGTTCCAATACTTCCAATCAAGAGATTACAGCTTTAGCTAACTTCCTTAGGTACACAATTTTTATAGTTTGTAACTATAGAAAAAAAGAAAAATGTGAAACTCTTGAATAAATAATATTAAATTTGAAATTTTTTGTCTTAATTTTCCTGTAATCTTTTCTATCTTAGCAATGTATCGTGTCAGTAGTTTCAATATACTATTCTGACACCGTTGGCCGTTGACACATTTTTTTTTAGTTTGTACCTAAAGAAGAAAAGAAAAATGTGAAACTCTTTAATAAATAATATTAATATTGAAATTTTTTGTCTTAATTTTCCTGTAATCTTTTCTATCTTACCAATGGTTCGTGTTAGTAGTTTCAATAGACTATTCTGACACCGTTGGCCTAGTTCTTGCAAGCACTACTGCTGAGTATAAGTTCCTGGATTAAATGCCCGACTCGAGCAAACAAGTCTTAATCATAGTCTTAATTGCGTTCCACAATGTTAACAGAAGTTGGTAATATAAGGTATAAAATAAGAGAACAATACTTGTAGACCCTGGTTGGACATAGACACACAATAATACTTAGTGCAAATACTCTCTGAACAAGCTGGCTAGAGTAACACAAATTATAAGCCTATGATGTTCCTACTACTGGGACAGTCGTATAAGTTGAAGATTTCCAGCCCACTGAACAAGCCGGATTCCGAAAAGGCTTAAGCACCGTAGCTACTCCGGTGGCGGCTTAACGGGGTAGTTGTGTGGGATTGTGTACCTACCTACGTGCGTTGCTTATGGCGGCAAGCATGACGGGCATGACGACGGGTGATCAGATGGGCGCCGGGCAGAGTGCAAGGAGTGTGATGAGTGAGTGAAGGACGGGCGCGATGCCTGTTCGCGGCTCCTCCCTCGCGTACCCTGACAGCGCGATATGCACCTACAACCCAGGTACTCAATCTGCTGAACGCCCTAATTGCTCAGGAACCTGGCGTCGATATATTTATGTATAAGGATAAAGCTATGTTAAATGTTTGTGTAAAGTTCTTTAGTTTATAAGTGTTTATGTTTTTGGCTTGCTGTACGCTTTGGTGCAAACTGTTAGTACAGCAAGCAATTGTTATGAAATAAATAAATAAAGGAGGTGCATTTGCACCCCGTATATTTTGCAACTCCTACTTATCTACTGTATTGGTATCCGATGCAGCGTGCTAAAAAACTTCGAACTCGCTTCGCTCACTCTTGCATCCTCGTTTGTGAAGATTTTTTTTGTACTAGTCGATATTGTAACTTCTACGAATATCAGTCAGAATAGATTCATAGAAATAAAAATTCACCTATTGTGCGTTTCGATGGCACAGCCACGGCGATATTTAAAAAAAAAAACTATGCCAAGATTTTGTAAAAGTAGATTCCGTTGATTAATTTGTCAAAGTTATGGTTAAAAAGTTTTAAGGGTTTAAACGTGGCCGCGCCAATGAAACGTGGAGAACCGCGCGGCCACGGAGACCTTTACAACTAAGTGTTGCAGAGACCTGAAATTTAGGTAAATAAAAGATAGAATTTATATAAGGAGCTGTAAGACAAACCCCATGACCGCGCCATTGAAACGGTGAAAACACGTTATCGCAGATATCTCGCTGAAAAAGCATTGCAGACCTCTGAATTGTTTTGTAAAAGCCAGATTTGTATTTGTCAAAATATATGAGAATACATAAAAATAGCCTATACTTTTAAGATAGGTTGATATCTGCGACAGCTGTCAGTATCAATAAAGTAACAATAGCGTTTGACAGGCTAACGCAGCCTTTTCCAAAGTGGGCGATAACGCCCTCTTGTGGGCGCTGCAGGACTAAAGGCGGGCGGTAAGAGACCCAGAAAAAAAATGGGGGCGTTGTGTAGAGGCTTGGGGGATGATTTGTAATTTCATTTAGCTCTTAGACACCGACCGCATGAGCTCTCGACTCTCAAATACAACTTGCGAACATCAACTAATTTTAGTAAAAAGGCAACAGACATACTTTTAATAGTTATTAGTACTCCTAGATAGGTATTTTTTTATAGATAGTAGACCGCGGGCAATCATATTTTAAAAAGTTTTTGTTTTGAATAAAATATACTCTGTTTGAATACTATAAAGTTGCGTTTCAATAATCATTGTCATTGGCAGGTGTAGCCCTTAAGCCCTTGTTGTAAGAGTTAACTTGAGACCAGAGCGCCGTTGAGTATTACCTACTGCGCTCAGGTTTCAAATTAACTCTTGCGAGTTATAGTAAAAGTCTCGTTTAGAATTAATGTTTAATCTTCGCTAATATAGCTCACAATAATTGATTAATTTAATTTGAAGTTATAGTGGTTTTTCAGTAGGTGGAAAAATGGGGGCGCTAAAAAATAATTTATTCTCAAAGTGGGCAGTAGACAAAATAATTTTGGGAACCCCTGGACTAACGTATACGTCAGTTTGACAAATGTCGCAGAGATCAAGCTATTTTTTATGAAGAATAGAAATACTGTACTACAACTCTTGAAATATAAATCTAGGTTTTTTTGTGTATCTTAACATATTTTGACAAATTCAAATATGGCTTTTACAGAAAACTTCAGAAGACTGCGATGCTTTTTCAGCGAGATATTGGCGATAACGTGTTTTCCATCGTTTCAATGGCACGGCCATGGTAAAACCCCAGTCTTACAGCTCATAAAATATAAACCTAGGACCTTTCCTATATGTTTACTAGTTTTTTATAAATTCAATCTGTTAATTAACTAAATTTTAGGTCTCTGTAACGCTTAATTTAGTTTTAAAGATCTCCGTAGCCACGCGGTTCACCGCCTTTTAATGGCGTGGCTACATTTAAACCCTTAAAACTTATTAACCATAACTTTGATATTTTATGATTTTGGGAATAAACTTTTACAAATAAATCTATCCATAGTTTTTTTTTAATTATAGCTGTGGTCGCGCCATCGAAACGCACATTATTACCTATCGCAATCGGAGAGCTAAAATTTTAAAGCCGCTCCGCTCGCTCTTTCATCCTCAGTTCTATTTCTTTATACTTAGGTGAGTCGACATCTATGTCAGTCAGTATGAATGGTAAAAGAAAATCTTACCAACCAGCTCCTTACAAAAAATCACGCGGGATGCCCCCATGCTACGCCGCCACTGCGCAGACTACATATCTACGCTTAGGCAGGTTTTTAAATTAAATAAATATTTATTTCAGAATTACCAACACATTTTTTTTAGTAACAATGTAAACTTATTAAATAGTGTTAACTAGTAACATTTATTCTAAGCTGTGCGAGGCACGCCGATCCTGGGGCATGTATATTTGACTGCGTGCCGTCGTATCCATCGCCCATGGTACACCCAGTATATAATAGTAATCTTTGCATGGTACAATAAGACATGGTAGTCTCTTCCCGTGACAGCTGGATCACGTGATTGGCCTAAGACTACGTCATCATTTGCGTTGCGGTTCTCAAACTTTTTTTGTGGGGAAAAGATAAAATAATACAATAGGTAGGTACTAAATTTTTATAATTTTTAATAAATCGACATATTTGATACCTTTTTTATTTTTTTACTTTGCTTCTTTTTTAATTGATTGCATATTATGGTTTTATTTCTTTTCCTTACGCGTAGATATAATGAGATGAGAATGTTGAGATGGATGTGCGAAGTGACGAGAATGGATGAAGTGAGAAATGAGTATATTAGAGGAAGTTTGAAAGTGGCGCCAGTGACAGAAAAGTTGAAAGGAAACCGTTTGTCCTGGTATGGTCATGTCATAACTCTATGTTACTAAAAGAGTTATGAATATTAATGTGGATGGATGGAGAGGGTACGGCTAAAGAAAAGATGAATGGACTTTGTGAGGAGTGATGTAAAGGAAAAGGGAGTCAGTGATGGCGTGACGGAGGTCAGGACGGTATGGAAGAAGAAAATGTGTTGCGCCGACCCCAAGTGACATGGGGCATGGGCAGGAATATGATGATGACTCGTAGATAGGAACAAGTCCATGAACAATCCGAATCAAATTGAAAATGATTTTTTCATTGTGCAACGTTTGACCGTGGTATTGATAAAATTATATCTCCATTATATCAGCAACCCTGATCAATTCTTTGCAAGGGTAAATCAGTATTCCCCTCGACACAAAAAAAAGAATCACAGGCATCGCTACTAATTTTATTTTTGTTTAGCCTGGGGAAATGCTCATGCTTGCTATGCTATCACGGGTAGATAGCGCAGTTATGTGGGACTCTAACCCACTAAAACTCCACGGTGTCCTCCTGTGCAGCTAATGGCGGGAACACGGGCATGAGTTAGCACTCACCGCGAACCCGCCGCGGCCATCCGTCACCGGACCCTCCTTTGGGGTGTACCACCCATCACCAGCGTACCAGAACACATTGCACGCCGTGATCACCCCAGGGATCAAACCAGCACATGGGCGCCAGACGGCCCAGTGTATGGCACCCTTGGCCCTTCTGTGACGGGAAAGGTCAGTGGCCCCGCACCTATCACTCTTCGGCCGCAGGCGATGGGCACCTCCTCTGCAACCCCACCTCATCCGCAATCAGACCGTAGCGACCCCGTCCAGGCCACGGAAGGTAGGTAGAGCGGCGCAACGCAATACCGGCACTCCTCTCCCACCGCGGTCTCCAACCCACAGCTGCGATATCGTATGGGACGCTCCATATGATATCGAGCGAGCCTCAGATGCGATGTTGCCTGTTGCCAAGCGGAACCGCAACCTACTTGATAGCCGCTACGTCGTTGGCTTAATCGGAAAAAGCCCTGACGAGCGGTTCCTCTTCGCTTCACCGTAGGTGACCAAGTCATGACTACTGAGACACGGAACGAAACTACTGACTTGACTGTCGAGTTTTTTAATTAATCTGAGAGCTCCACTGACAAGCTAAGGCATACTTTCGTTGTACGTGTAATTGATTATGTATACGGAAAGGTGTAGTTTTAACCGGCGTCACCTTGTTGTTTGCAAAGTTCCATCTTTACTTTTTATTTGATCTGAGATCTAGTTAAACAATGTCTCTGACAAAAAAAAGAGTTGTAAAAGTCACACGCTGCGCCCGTCTGTCTGTATGAACGTGATAAAATGGACCAACTTAATTTAGTTCTAATAAACTAAATTCTAAGTTCTAATTTCTAATAAACTGATAAAAAAAAAGGTTGTCTGTAAGAGATTGCCTAGTGCGATAAGACCGCCCATTGTACACTTGTATATTTGAACGTTTGTCCTGTATGTTTTTTTGTGGTGTACAATAAAGTATATAATAATAATAATAATAATAAAAAAAAACTACATAAAAAAATAATCATCATCATTTCAGCCGAAAGACGTCCACTGCTGGACATAGGCCTCCCTCAAGCGTTGCCACATTGACTGATCTCGTGTGTCTCGCATCCAGCGCCTTCCCGCAACCTTAACCAGGTCATCGGTCCTCTTAGTGGGAGATCTTCCAACGCATCGTCTTCCGGTTCGCGGTTACCATTCCAGAACTTTTCGGCCCCATCGGCCATCCATTTATTTATTTTTTTATTTAAACTTCATGCACAAAGGTACAATGGCGGACTTAATGTCTTAGGCATTCTCTACCAGTCAACCAAGGGTGGTGAAGAGAAAACATGGCAGGTGCATTGTTCGAATCAACAATTTAACAACAAAATAAAAAATTTAATTGCTTAAAATACATATACATACATATATTATATGATACATACCTAAATAAATATATATATATTTAATAAAGTAATGAAAATAAGTTACCGAGATGACCCTACCCCCGCTGATAATAATACTGCAATTTCCGCTTGAAAGCATAACGACTGGTTGCCGCCCTGATTTCGAGAGGAAGCGCGTTCCAAAGAAGAATAGACTGAATATGAAAGGAAGAATGAACAAAATCAGTAGTATGAAAAGGACAGAGTAAGAGCAGATTGTTGAAAGAACGCAGATTCCTAGAGTGAGAAGAACTTAAATATTGAAAGTGAGACATAAGATAAGAAGGTGGAGTGGGAGAGTTGAGTAGGGAGAAAATCGTAGTTAGAGCGCGAAAACACCTTCTCTGGCGAATGGGCATCCATTTGAGCTCAGACCTGTAGCTCGACACATGGTCATATTTCCTCAAATTAAATATGAACCGAATGCAGTTATTGAGGAGCCTATCAAGCTTATCCAGCAGAACCGCACTCAAGTCGAAGTAGCACACGTCACCATAGTCGATTATGGGAAAAATTAAGGTATGCACAAGCATAGTCTTCGTCTTTGCGGGCAAAAAGTTCCTCAGACGATACAGGTATCGCAAAGTGCCGTTGACTCTTTGACTGACACTAGTAACCTGACTATGCCAGCCAAGCGTTGAATCAAGATGTAAACCGAGATCTTTTACGCTAGGGCTAATAGGAATAACGGTACCATCGAAAATAAGAGAAGGAAGAGAGCTAACCGCCACTCTACCCACCATGCGCGAGCTTCCTATTACAATGGCCTGACACTTTGAGGGATTCTACGAGCAATGAAAAACGCTTTCGCAATTCTTCGGGTTATGTCGGTAACTTTGGTTCTCCTGCGAATATCCTCATTTCTGAAGTAATCACGCAAGGAAACTCCGAGCATAGCCCTCTCCATTGCCCTTTGGGTGACATTAAAGCTTTCTGATAAGGCCCATTGTGAGCGACACATCTTGGTCCCATAGCTGATCACTGGCAACACGCACTGGTCATAGACTTTTGTCTTGAGATACTGCGGTAAATCGGACGAGAAGATACAACTTCCCGAACGCCACCAAGCCGAGTTGGATTGGATTGGATTTTAGTTCTGTGACGTTCACCAAAAACTGACCATCTTCTAACAAATTCTTCATTTTGTAACTAGAACTGTGTAAACAGAACGCTTTAGTTGAGACTCGAACCCAACGCCACCGAGACGCTGCACCTAGTCCAACTTGTGGAATTCTTCAACGCTTTTGGTACATTTTTTTTTCAACATTAACATATTTTAGAAAAAATAATTTACGTCATTGTAATCCCCTCTGTAGACCGATTTTTAATTCTATGTATTACATATTGTTATTTAATAGGTGTATTTTTATTTAGAAGGGACTTTAAAGGAATAGCACTTATTAGTACTTATAGAATCCCCTGCATAGGGGATCGTAGTGGAACATTGAGTGCTTTAGAATCCCCTGGGCGATTTAGGGGATTCTAGTGAAACGAGTGGCGCCAAGCTATAAATGTATAACGAATATATAGTAGAAAGTAGTGATGAGGGTAATTGTAGTATCGATAAATATCACGTACATGTTTTTTTTTTATAAATGTACCAGAAAAATAGAATTAATGACGTATTTCGATATCTCAATAAATAAAATAGTGACAAATTTCGATATCGTATTTTATTAACAATAGTTGTGATAAGAAAAAGCAGAATACACTACAGAAAATGACCAAACAGATACGTATATCAATTCAGCCATAAGAAGTAGGCTACATCCCTATTTTCTTTTGGCGTCATCTAGTTGTCTTCTTATCAAGACCGTGGCGCCCGTAGCACGTAAAATCGATATCAATCCATAACAGCGCTGCACTATCTCACACTGACCTCGATTCACTTACATCTATGACGTCACAGGTTGTGTTCTATTGATGTCCATGGCGCACGAGGCACCGATATCTATTAGTTTCGTAGTGACGGGATCTTTCAATATCGATATTAGTATAAACCAAAGTCGTAAGTTGTGTGTATTTAAAGGATTTGAGTAAATACATGTGTAAGGGCTAGCAAAATTACGTACATTTTCTATAAGGATCGCATTTATTTCAAAACTCAACATTTTGATTCGAAATAAATATGTTTTTTTTAAACTTTTGTGTATATAGACACTTTAGAAACTTAATCAAGTAACCACAGCAATAGACGTCTTCCTATAATGACTACGGCGCCTGGGACACAGCAAAAATTTTGGCTGGTATTATTTTTCTGTTTTTTATATAAACAAAGACCACTATTGAAATAAAACATTAAGTTTAGGGTTTTAGGCAATAGTAGCAATACGCACAAAGCATTTATTCATGTATTTTAATGTAATAAACGATAAGCTTATATATTGTCTTCTAATAAATACGTGGCGTGGGGGGCACGGAAACGGTTGTCTTCTATAGAAGACCGTGGCGCTCAAAAGGTTAAAAATAAATGATGGCCATAACCATTGAAAAATTACAAGAAATAAAAGTGACCACTTTTTTGTTGCAATAAGTGTACGATGCGCGAACTTACCCGCACTACGCCAAAACCTTTCCAAGTTACGTGCCGAGGACTAGCAGGTTTTATGAATTCAGTGCTAACAGTGCGGTGGGTGAACAGGGTTCAGGGATTATTCATCAAACATATCGCCGGCCCCGAGCAATATAGCGGTAATCGTCGGTTACGACCTTTTTAATGTTATTTGATTTTTGGCTTCTCTGAGTATCAATCTATCACTCCAATTTTTTTCGGATTTTTTTATTGATATTTCTTTAATATAAATGACATTAACAGCTTTATTGTACGGAAAATTCTCTTACGACTAAGTTATGTATTATTGCATTACTCTAAGAAATATAACAGTAACAACCAGTGAGCATCTTTACACTAAATTTGTAAACAAAGAGGAACAGTAATATTGCTGCCCCGATATTGTAGCGCCTCAGGTATGTTCGCAGAGGCACACACCGATGGTTTTCACGCGGTTATACGCAAGCGCGCTGCTTCTATGGTGTGCAGGGTACGGGCCAGTTCCAATACCGTCCTGGCGATGATCGCGGATAGGTTGGATTGCCCTTTCCTCCGGCATTGTTCTGACAGACATGTCACTGTGCCAATGCCGGAGAGAAGGTACTAATACTTTTTTAAATTGTTTAATTTTGATTTTATTTTTGTAACGAATGTAATTTATTCTGTTTTGACTTGACATTACTTTACTTTATTTTACTTGTGACTTGATTTGACATTACTTTTTATTTTGAACGTTATTTATCTGTTATTATTTTTATTTTTATTATTCTGATGTTTTTATTTAATGTAAAATGGGTTTTGAAAGTTACCTGAATAAAGAAATTTTAATAATTTAATATATTTAACCACGTTTTTGAAAATAAGATTATCGTATCAACAAACTGTAAACACTTAATACGAAGTAATCACAAGAGATTTTATTCTGTACAAGCTATTACGCCTTTCTTCCCGTAAATTTATTGCAGCCCCGGTGACGTACTGTCATGTTACGCTGAACGGCATCCTTTCACTCCTACGGAAAAATGTTTACCGCTTGCTTTCTAGCAACATATTTTCGTTTTCCATACCGTCCTGTCACCATTCACGCCATCACTGACTCCGTTTTCTTTGATATCACTCCTCACACAGTCCATCCATCTTTTCTTTGGCCGTCCCCTTCCTCTCCATCCACATTTATATTCACAACTCTTTTAGTAACGTGCGTTTCATCCCTCCTCATCACATGCCATACCAGGACGGTTTCCTGTCAATTATTCTGTCACTAGTGCCACCTTTAAACTTTCTCTATTATACTCATTTCTCACTTTATACATTCTCGCCACTCCACACATCCATCTCAACATTCTCATCTCTGCTACATTATGCAATCTCGTTTCATTCATCTTTTTCACAGCCCAACATTTTGATCCGTATAGTACGACAGGTCTAATCACGCACATCGCCATTTCATTTTTCCCGAGTTGATCCGGTGCGTAACGTCTCGGTCTACCTCCCCATTCCCTTGGACAAGCGACCCTAGGTACTGGAAGTCGGAGCACGTCGGCATGGGTGTTCCAACGAGAGCTATATGCACGGAACTGGAGAGACCGCCAAAATCACAGAACTTGTTTTAGATCTGCTCAATTTCAAGCCAACACTCTCCAGTCTGTGCCACCACACCTCCAATCTGCTCTGGCCATTCGCGGCAACCAGCACAATGTCGTCAAACAGCATACACCAGGGCCATGCCTCTTCCTGTATGGCTGACGTCAGAGCGTCCATTATCTTCAGAAAGAGGTTAGGACGGAGAACCCTTGCTGCAAGCCGACTGTCACACCGTAGCTGCCAGTAGTGCCTACTGTAGTTCGGACTTGGGTACTGCATCGACTGTACATCCCTCGGACCATCTGTACATACTTCCCAGGCACACCTTTCTTTTTAAGGGCCCACCACAAAACCTCACGGAGCACCCGGTCGTATGCCTTCTCTAGGTCAATGAACACCATGTGCAAGTTTTTATGTGCACCTCTGTATTTCTCGCACAACTGGCGAATTGAGAAAATGACATACGTTGTTCTCCGAGCAAGCATAAAACCGAATTGGTTCTGCGATATTTCACTCTTTTCTCTCAGCCGCCTTTCACTAACTTTTGCCCAAGCTTTCATAATATGTAACATTAGCTTTATTCCTGTATAGTTATTGCACTCCAGCACATCACCTTTCTTTTTAAAGATGGGCACCAGAGAACTATTGCACCATTCATCAGGTATGGCTTCTTCTTGTAACAACTTATTGAAGAATAAAGCTAACCAAGACGACGACCATCCATCGACGGACGACATTCCGTTCGGACCAACTGCCTTACCATTCTTGATTCCATTTACAGCTATTCTTACTTCCTCCATACTATTCTCACTAACCCCTCATTCACAGGTTTATTTTCTAACATACCACTCCAGTTATTTTCCTCATTCATCAGTTTCTCAATGTATTCCTTCCAACTTTCCTTAATATTTTCATCATCAGGAAGAATCGTTTTAGCCTCATATTTTATAAGATGTATAAAATCTCTCTGACAGACATCTTCTCCCTTTTCTCCCTAGTTCTAGCAAGCCGGTAAAGATCCTTTTGGCCTGCTGAACTATCCAGCGGTGTTAGCTAAAATAATGATTTTTGTACATTCTCTTTTTAGGGGGGGATATGGGGGCAGCTGAACATTGTATGATTTTCTTTAATTGTGGCTTACGATTTGGTTAAAACTTTGCAGGAATGTTTTTGGTAATAAATTATTGAGGTCTGCATATTTATTTTTCAATCTACTCCTACAAGTGGTTAGGGTACCATAGTTTTATGGGGATATTAGGAGTACCAGTTGTGCTTTGTGCAATATTGATGCACCTCGATTATGAAATGTGACTTAATGTGTATTACACAATAAGGGCAACATAAATAATATATGCCACTATAATACAGGTATGAAAAAAGGGAAAAGCATGCCCATTCGTCGAATCCCAATAATCTCCACTGACCTATCATTTCAATTTAAAAGACTCAAGTTTCCAATCAACAGCAATAGCAAAACTAAGTAGTAATAACTATTAATAATGCTCGAAGGTAGCAGGTAGCAGAGGTGCATTTGGAAAAGCCCTGGTTCATCCACGGCCAGCTATATATAGCATATGGCCGATACGTCCTGGGCCCAGAATTTATTAGAGCCATATGGAAGGACATACAACATAGTATAAAACGTTGTACCCATGTGTAGCCTCCTGAAATGTTGAGCCCATAATTAACGGCATAAATAAAGAGTGTCAATTACCAGCAGATAAAATTTAGGATAGAGTGGTATCTTCAATTCGCAGGCAATCAGAACTTTGTAGTTATTTTTTTTCCATTTAACCTCTACCTGTTATTTTGCTATTTATATTAATGCTTCACGTACCTATACAGGCTGAGTTTTCCAAGTTGGCGTGGATGGCCAAATCATATACTATGAAGAATAGCAAAACCTCCAAGGCAGACACGGGATCGATTATGATGACAACTAAAACTGCAACATTGAATATTTCTCTCTGTATATCGACAACCAGAATTGATTGACAAAATCTATATTAACGCGAGCGAAACCGTGGGAAACAGCGTTAATAAAAAATATATGATTTTAAACAAATTAAGGTAGCATTATATTTTTTCTTTTGTCTGTTCCGTCTGATTAATATTTTTTTTCCAAAGTTTAATACTTAATATAAATAAATAAAAAATATATATACATATAAAATACTTTCTTTTTAAAATGGTTAAAAATAAATTACAATTTAAGGTCAGTCTGTTACGATGGTTACATAAAAATATGTTACATTGATAGGATTCTAAAATAGCGATTAGTCGATGATACAGGTAAGTTTGGCCAGTATTATATTATCTGTGGTTTGGCTATAAAATTTCCCTGAAAAAGGAGGTAATCGGCCAGTACGCCCGAGATCTAAATTGGAAATTACGCCGTATTATATACTTACGTTCCCGAATCTCAGTGGTCAGTGGGTTTAAAAAGTCGTTAATGATGTTGCAGTTGATACGGTATCGTCTATAATTTTTATTATACATTTTTCAAATCATTTCTTTAAACATTTATACCATTACAATTATTTTTAAATGGTTAAATTGGTAAAGAAATTAGCTTTCATTTGACATATTGAACGCCTGTTTTGGATCACTGTACACTGAAATATAAACAAATTAGCTTCTTTTATTTCTCCTGTAAAATTTGATTTTTTATTTTACCGCTTTAATGCCCGGGGCCAGCGATATTATATGTATAATATTATATAGTAAAATATAAATTAGTTTTATCTTTCTATCGCAAAAAATAACACGATTTATTTAATATTTACTTTTATTTGTTCAATGAAGTGTTATAAAAAACAAATTAAAAGGGATACCACGTTAGTTATTGACAAACAGTGTTTTTCAAATTTAATTGATGTTAACTAAATAAGTTAATTCTTTTTGTTTAAAAACATGGAAAAGCTATCAGTGTACACACTGATAGCTAGATAGGTTACGTTTAGTGGAGAATGTTCGTATGTTTCAAGTTAGCGACAAGAACTTGCACGAACTATTTGAGAAGCTGACTGATATTCCAGTAAGTATAAGACATAATAAGCGTAATAAACCACATGTTACTTCATACAAAATTGACCGTTTAAAGTAGGCGTCCTGAACGTTTTTTTAGAAGTTGTCCTAAGATGACCTTCTGACTAGCACTGTGTGGGGACAGACATACTGAAAAACTCACAGATTAAGGCGCAGATACCCTTGAGTAGATGATTTTAAAATGAGAATCACGTCTAAACGGCAAGGCGTAATCTTTTGAAAAAAATATATGTTAAACTAGAGCATTTCCTTAATAATTTCATCTAAGTACATTTTTAAATATATTAGTATAACATAGCTTAATTAATTTGCAAAGTAATGTCTAACGCGGACAAAAAAACGACAATCACGCAAAAACCATTGGGCGTATTTTTATGAAACTTTCACCATCTATAAAAAAACTTTTTGCAAAAAAATACTACCGACTTCCAAATACAGAACTACAAAGTGAAAAATAACTTTATTTTTTGAAGTCGGTGTCTTTCGTAGGTACCATTTTTTTTCGTTATGGACACCGACTTCAAAAAATTTATTTTTTTTTCACTTTGTAGTTCTGTATTTGGAAGTCGGTAGTATTTTTTTGCAAAAAGTTTTTTTATTTTTCACTTTTTAGTTGTACATACCTAATAGGCAAGTTAGTAAGGGATCTATTTCGCCAGAATAGATTTCATGAAACTTGAACATAACCGGTGAAATGAGAGGTCTGCTTACCCCTTAAGAGCGAACTGGCGTGATGTTATGTTATGAAATGTTATAAACAACAAACATACATGCGATTGCAGCAATCCCGAGAGATTTGCCGTTATTTATTGAAGAGTTCTGTTGTATATCTCCGAAGTTCTTCATCAGATCTTCACCAAACTAAAATGGGACCAATTTCGGAACATACTTTTTCAAACAAAAAAAGAATTTTCAAAATCGGTCCACAATTGACGGAGTAATCGGTGAACATACACAAAAAAAAAAAAAAAAACAAACTTTAAGTCGAACATAGAACCTCCTCCTTTTTGGGAAGTCGGTTAAAAAGGCAATTTAATTACCAAAATTTTAATCTAGAGCTTTTTTTAAAATTGTGATTAGTAAATTTAGGTTATTCGTTTTGCCGACTAAACTTGGTGCGCGTTGAAGCGGGGGCTCTACCGGGCGACGGGCGGCAGTGCATCGCTGACCACTGTCACGGGTGGACGCTGACGCTCGCCCGCTCGGAGCAAAAGGACACGATTTTATTTGCTTGTTTATAAGGTTCGCGCTAAAATGGCTGGTACGAGTATATCCAAATTTTTGAAAAAGAGATGCCTTATAATGAAAATAATTTAGATTACTTGGGTAAGTAGCATATTTTAATCTTCAATAAAATTATCAATAATGTATTCCTTCCTAAAGTTTAAATTAGTATAGCTACGTACCTAAATAAAAAAAATAAACATAAAATAAATTTGTAATAAACATACTTTTATTTTATTAAAATAATTATGTTATTTCTGTTTTAGAAAAATACCAAATAACAAAGATTCTCTAGATATAAATTGCGAGACGAGGTGAGTATCGCCATTGCACTCAATGTAACCATACCAACATCCTAGTAGGGACAGTCCGGATAACAGTTTCAAAAGTACGTGAATGTAATTATTGGCATAGTTGTAAGTATAGTACTCCACTCCAAGTACGTACTGCTCGGGGAAAATAATTGTGCTCTTGGCGCTGTCACGTCACTCTATCGTTCGACTCTCGCTCGGGACGAACGTAGGTCGCCGCGCGGGTAGGCAGAAGTGGGTGCACATTTATTTTGACCGTGTTGTACCTGAATTACATCTCCGGATGCGGAGATGTAATTCTTTGGGTCTGTTTTTTGGCAGTACGTCATGTACCTACGACTAACTTACTAATTTCGCATAATATGAGATAATGGTTTATCTATACTTACGTTCATTTATATTGTAGCTCCCGCTGTACAGACCAGGAGAAAAGGCAACTCCGCTTATTGATCATGAATATATGGACATAAGTACCGACAGGTAAATGCATACCTAATTTCATATTCCGATTTTAGTGTTATTAAAAATAATAATGTATCAGTAGATTTTTCATTATAATATCAGCGGCCTAATTGCAATAGTGAATTCGCCAAGGCAAAGGGTCTGACCCCATGAAAGAGTATGAACAATCGACCAATCACATAGACGGAAATCCACAACGCGTCTTTCTTCTCGCATGTGAATGGTCAATTGTTCATTTTCTTTCATGGGGTCAAACCCTTTCCCTTGCCGAATTTACCTACGCAATTAGGCTGCTGTTTATAGTTTTTAGACATGTTTACTAGTGAAAGAGTATTTATTTATATTTGGAACCACCAGGCGCGGATACTGGTAGGGGGGCAGGGGCAATGGTTTTAATGTCGGCTATTGGTTTTGGTTTTAGTATTACTTCATTTTTTGTTTACACATTTGGGGATTGAGTAACCCACGTCCGTAGGAGAGTACCCCATATGATTCCCTAAATGTGGTCCCCGGGTGGTGCTAATCAGGTGACACTAACTGATGGTAGGCTTCGGCCTAAGGCTTGTGAACACCCACCAGGCAAAGAAGTGCCGCCTAGCGGCCTAGCCGTGTTCCGGTACTATGCTCAGTGTAGTCACTAGAGGAGATGGGTCGAGATAGCTGCTCCACTGCTGGGGGACCGGCCTGACTCGCGCTGTTACGGACGTATCGGGAGACTGGTCGCGGAGGGTAGCGGGATCCGAGGCACGGCGCGCCGCTGGCCGACCGCAGGTAGTAGGGTGCCCAAGTAGTGTGCCACACACGAAAGGCTGCCCCGCCAACTGACGTAAAATCCCGGAATGCACCATCGTGCTGCTTGGCGACCAGATGGGAGGGCCCGATGGACATACTCGGGGGGGCTTGGGCGTCTTCGCAGTCTCCAGACCAGTCCACCAATGATAGCGTTTTTTTCAGTGCGTGTCCATAGTTTATCAGCGTGGTACGTCATCTCACTTCCTTCTCCCCCTATCACTCGTAACAATGCAAAGGAGAAAAAATATAAAGCTAAACAGCGGCAGCACGCCACAAAGTGCACCTCAGTAATATAAGACTCCAACCTCAATGCAGTCCATTACCACCTGGAGACTGATAAGCCAGTTCTCTTCTTCCTTTCGGAGACGCAGATAGGATGTCCGTCAGACATGTCGTACTTTACGGGTGTATGCATCCCAATTAGTGTTACTGGGGTACTCCAAGGCCCACCACCAGGAGTGGCTCTTCCCATACCAGAGCACAGATCATGCTGGGCGAGAGACGCGAAAGCTTGCGCTTGCGTTAAATCTCACCCAGCTGGTCCAGGGGGCAACGAGGGTGCCGGATGTTGATTCGCACACAGCCAACTGCCGAATGTAATCGCGCAGAAGCGCTCAAACACAAGGCATACCTGGCATGGGTCGACGCTCGAATGCGTAAGGCGAGAGACTTCGGTCAAAAGAAGAGAGCCTTCTACAGGGCTGCCAAGTCCTGCATGAAGGTGATGTGAAGGGCTCGGTAGGACCACATTAGCCGGATAGGTAACAAACTTGCTTCATACCCGGCAGGTAGTAAAGCGTTTTGTTCCCTGGCTAAATTGGTTGAATCGACCTTCTGCCGCCCCTCACTACCACCACTGCTGAAACCCGACGGGTCGCTGCTCGGTACCTCAGGGGTCGGTGCTCTCACCAACATTGTTCTTGCTCCATATAAACGATCTGCTAAAACCCGGCACCTTTAGGTATGCAGACGACAGCACTGTTGCTGAGAGGTACGTGTCTGACGCACGGGCTGCTGGGGCTCAGATCCGCTCTCATCGTGTGGCCATGGTTGAGCGCTTGAACCTATCCTTGAAGGCAGTCTCCGAATGGGGCGATGCCAATCTGGTTAGTTTCAATGCTGCTAAGACCCAGGCGTGTCTTTTTTCCGCAAAAAGGAGCCAATTCCACCCGGCTCCTTCTTTCCGAGGTGTGACCGTTCCGATAAAGGACCATCTGGAGCTTCTTGGCATTACGTTGACATCGATCTTCAATTTTGGTCCATACATTGAAGCTAAGCCTCAGCTGGCCGCCAAAAAGTTGGGGATCCTTGCGAAGGTGAGACGGTACTTTACGCCAGAACAGCTGCTTAACTTGTATCAAGCACAAGTTCGATCATGCATGGAGTACTGCTCTCATCTCTGGGACGGATCTGCCAAATACCAGCTTGATGCACTTGAGTCGATAGAAAACCGGGCCAATAGGCTCATTGGCAATGAGAAACTGGTCGAGTCAAGGCTCCAGAGCCTTGAACATCGTCGCCGAGTTGCCAGCCTGTCGGTTTTTTATCGGTTACATTTCGGGGAGTGTGCGTCGGAACTGCACAATTTGATTCCGCCTAGCCCGTTCCATCATCGGACTACAAGACACACGGCGATGCGTCACCGTTATATGGTGGACATCCCACTCATACGCACAAAGCGTTTTGGGAATACTTTTATTGTGCGTACAGCTAAGGAGTGGAATTCCCTGCCGGAGTCTGTATTTCCTGATAGCTACGACCTAGGAGTTTTTAAGTCAAGAGTGAATATGTTACTTCTAGGCAAGCGTGCCCCATCGCGACCACATTATCGCTTGCCATCAGGTGAGATAGTGGTCAAACGCGAGCCTATTAGTGTATGCATGGGCAAACCGTATTCGTAGGTACAGGCGAAGAGTGGAGCGATACACCCAGAATCGCACATTCCAAAGTAATGAAAGGTGGGTTTATCGGGCTTGGGAGCGACCCGACCAAGGTGTGACTGATACGCACCTGCCGGATGATGACGCTATGTTTTCATTCTGGCGCAGCATCTGGTCGGTGCCTGTCAGTCACACCGAAGGTGAATGGACTCGGGAGGTCGAACGAGCGTGTGATCCAATACAAGAAATGGGGGCTATCACGATCAGCCCCCAAGATGTAGCCCGTGCAGTCCGTCCGTTGCCGAACTGGAAATCTCCAGGACCGGACGGACTGCACAACTTTTGGATCAAGTGACTACAAAGGTTGCACGCTCGTTTGGCATCTCAGTACCAGGCAGCCTTAGAGTCTGGTTCGCTACCCAAGTTCCTTACAACAGGAATAACCCACCTGCTCCACAAGTCTGGTAGCACCGCGGAACCCAAAAATTATAGACCAATTACATGTTTACCAACGGTCTATAAGGTTCTTACATCCATTTTGAGAGTAAAAATTAATAAACATGTTGACAATAACTCCATCATGTCGGTCTCTCAGAATGGATGTAGGAACGGGTCCCGCGGTACTAAGGAGCTACTCCTTATTGATATGGCCATTAGCCAACAGGTTCGGCGTTCCCGAAAGGATCTGTCGACATGTTGGATAGATTATAAGAAGGCCTATGACTCGGTGCCGCATACATGGCTCATGAGGGTGCTAGAATTGTATAAAATAGATACAACTCTACGCACCTTCCTGATGTCGTGTATGAGGCAATGGAGCACAGTCCTTCGCTATCCAGGATGTCGAAATATCCAGAGGAATAGCGAACCTGTAAGGATCGAGCGAGGTATATTCCAGGGCGATAGTTTGAGTCCACTTTGGTTTTGCCTAGCCTTGAATCCTCTAAGCATGATGCTGGAGAATTCAGGGCTAGGCTATCGGTTGAAGAGAGGTAGTCAGGTTATATCTCACCTCCTTTACATGGATGACTTGAAGCTTTTTGCCCCCAGCAATCTTCAGCTGATGGAGCTACTAAAGGTAACTGAAACTTTTAGTAGCGCCATCAGGATGGAGTTTGGTGTGGACAAATGTGCGGTCATGCATGTAAAGCGAGGGGAGATTGTGGAATCCGTAGGAATTCAACTTGCGGATTCCATAAACCTGAGATCCCTCTCTCCAAACGAAACCTATAAGTATTTGGGTATGTCGGAAGCGTTAGGTATCAGTACTATAGACATGAAGCAATCGTTGAGGGAACGCTTCTTTGGCCGCCTGAAGAAGGTATTCAATAGCCTTCTTTCGGGCGGAAACAAGGTGCGCGCCTTCAACGGTTGGGTCATGCCGGTGCTGATGTACTCTTTCGGCATACTCAAATGGACTCAAACGGAACTTGACGCCCTGGATAGGCGGGTCCGTACACTGCTGACTGCATATCGAATGCATCACCCACGATCGTCAGTCATGAGATTGTATATCCCGCGGAAGTGTGGAGGCCGAGGCTTTTTAAATGCCAAAAACCTCCACAACCGCGAGATATGCAATCTCAGAGAATATTTTCTAAACACCGACGTGGGTATTCATCGAGATGTAATAGCAGTGGACAAGGGACTCACCCCGCTCTCCTTGGCGAATGAGAACTGGCGCAAGCCTGTAGTGCTTGACACTAACGACCGCAAGGAGGTATGGCAGAGTAAGGAGCTTCACGGACGCTTTTTCCGGGCCCTACATGGGTCCGAAGTAGATCAATCAGCGTCCGTAGCCTGGCTGCGATTCGGTGACCTCTTTGGGGCAACCGAAGGTTTCGTCTGTGCAATTATGGACGAAGTTATCATGACGAATAACTACCGGAGATTTATTGTAAAGGATGGCACGGTTGACATCTGTCGGGCATGTCACCGTCCGGGTGAATCGATCCGCCACATTATCTCTGGTTGTTCTCGTCTAGCTAACGAAGAGTACTTGCATAGGCACAACCTTGTAGCCAGGATTATCCATCAGCAACTTCAAGTGGCGTCGGAGGTGCCGTACTACAGGTATGTGCCCGACCCAGTTCTCGAGAATGGCAATATCACATTGTACTGGGATCGGTCCATCATCACTGACAGAACTATTATCGCTAATAAGCCTGATATAGTGGTGGTGGACCGAATCGAGAGGCGTGCAATGATTGTTGACATAACTGTCCCGCATGACGGGAACCTCGTGAAAGCCGAGAAAGATAAGCAAATCAAGTATATTGACTTGGCTCGCGAGGTTGTCGACATGTGGGATGTGGACTCAGCGATCATTGTACCGATAGTCGTGTCAGCCCATGGCTTAATAGCCACGAGCCTCGACCAACACCTTAGGAGGCTCTCATTAGGCGGCTGGGTCAAGGGCCTGATCCAGAAAGCAGTACTGCTGGACACGGCTCGTATTGTTAGGAGGTTCCTCTCTCTGGAGCCCTGACCGCCGGTAGCTTGGACCCTGTTCCCGATACCGGTGGGCCTCTATTTTTTATATTTTTAAATGTTTTTCTTTTTTGTGTGTTTTGTAAAAATATTTAAAAATGTAATAAATAAGAAAAAAGTTAAATAAAAGACATAATAATAATAAAAAAAACACATACAAATATTGATATTGTTGTAAAATACAGTTAATAAAATAATAATTAAAATGTTTGTCATATTTGTGCATAAGAGTGTTTGGTATTTGGTTGAGGTATGAAATAAGCATCTCATGATGTTTTTATTTTAGGTGTTTGAGTGACAGCCTGACAACAAAGGAGACCCTGTTCAAACCTTTAATATGGTTTGTTTATCTTTTATTTTTTTCCCCAGGGGATAGAGTATAGAATTTTTAGTTTTATTTATCATTGTAATTATATTTCTGTTATGCATTAATTGAAACAACGTTATCTGAGGATGGATGCCCTCCTATCACAAAGTCACCGAAAATGAGGAATCAATCCCTGCTAGGTAAACAATGATTTGAACATAGTCGCCTCATATAAATATTTATATGATATATTCTTGTAGAACGCAAAAGAAAACAAGATGCAGAAAATGAAAATAAAATAAATGAAAGAAAAACCGAGCAATGACGATAGACACAAGTACACAAGATGACATAATACAAGAAAGACAATACAAACAACCAAGAAACACATCGTATGGATGTGAGTGTACTCAGTTTTGAGGAGTTTTAAAGCTAATAAAATAATGTTAATAATTCGCATCATTTTATTTCAAGTGTCCTGTCATCCCGTGTCTCCCCCTCCTGGATCCGCCCATGCACACAAATCACATGTCTTTATTTTATGTTTTTATCACTTGTTATTATTGTTACACTATTTACCTATTACTTGTTACCTTTAGGTTACTTATCACTTGTTATCTTTTCACGCCTAAACCACTAAGCGGAATTCAATGAAATTTGGCAAGGAGACAGATGGCATCCTGATGAAGGACATAGGTGACTTTTAGTATAAGGTACAAATATTGGTAGGTAGGGTATGGTACGGTAGGTGGGTGGGCAGGGTAGAGTAGGTAGGGTAGGGTAAGTAGGTAAGGTAGGTAGGTAGGATAAGTTGGTCTAGGATAGGGTAGGTAGGTATGGGTAGAGAGGTAGGTAGGATAGGGTAGGTAGGTAGGTTAGAGAGGTAGATACTTACCCAGCCAGTTGACGGGAGCGAAGCCACGGTGGACAGCTATAGTGCCTTTGCAGCACATTGATTACTTATGTAAATATATAAACCACTAGCTTCTGCTAGCGGCTACACCCGCGAGTAGTGTTTTGTTACTCCAAGGGAACATTTTACCGGGATGAAATAAATGAGCTATTACGAACTATAATCTATATCTTTGCCAAATTTTACCCAGATCCATTCACCCGTTCTGGTGTGATTGAGGGACAAATATCGATCCACTCATCCATACTTTCGCATTTTATTATTAGTAGGCTCTTACCACTATTAAAATAATATTTATTATCAGAATGCTACCTTATTATTTCTTACTACATAAAAAAATAATCAGTCAGTAGTCCTCACCGTCTAAAGCGTAGGGTTACCCTACGAAAATTACGAGCGTGTAGTTGCGGGGTCGCGGGGCTGCGGCGGCGCAAGCTCCTCCCAATCGCTCAAGGTCGCTGGGGCTTGTTGTCGTCTTAACCAGTAACTGTTGACTTGCACATTGAACAGCATGACAATATATATTTTAATGTATAGGACGTATTTTCATCTGAAACAATCTTCTAAAGAAGCAATATTGTTTGTTTATATATAAATTTTTGGAAGTAGGTACTGATATGATTACAAACATGCTTAACTGGTTGAAATCTTCACTGTAGTGTTATGGGTTCTCACAAGCTTTTGTTAACGTTTATCTGTCCCGGTGTCTGTAATCAAATCTTGCAAGTGTTATTTGGCCCACTTCCCAGTGTCCGATTGAGCTGAAATTGTTTCTTGTGACAGTGCAATTCAAGCACATATACACCGTTGTGGGCACAATGGTCATGACCAAAACCCTAATCGACGTGTGACGTCACACTTTCATGGTCACCAAGATTTGTACCCTAACATAATGAAATTCTTAAAAATATACCAGCAACTCTCCCGGTCAGCTTAGAGTAAATTTTTCAGATTTATTAATTTACTAGGGTTCACCTCACGGCTTTGCCCATGCGGAACTATGTAGGTACTATACATTTTTTTAAATCAAGATTTGTTTTTATCCTGAAAAGTGCATGAGAATGAAGACACAATTTAAAGTTAGTTTATTAATAAAATGTTAAAAGATAAGTTTTGTTACAGTTTGTTACTGCAGACAGTAGACCGATGCTTGCTTGTTTCTTTTGTTACTCCAAACTAAAGCAATTCTGTCAACTGCAGAGAAAATGTTGAGAAGCTGAAGAGCTGTTTGCTCAGATGATGAATGAGGTGAGGTATTCTCCAACTGACATTTACTCTCATAACTTCTAAATTTAGTAAGTGTGGAAGTGATTTCTCTCAAGCATGAGTTTGAGAGAAATCAATTGGTGCAATCCAGACACTATAGGTATGAACCTATCTTGTCTGGATTGCAACAATTGTCCATGTGTTGAAGTTCTTAAGTTGCACCATTTGTGAAGGATCTTTTGATAGACTATACAACAATGAAAGGATCACCCGTTAAATGGTGATTATTTTGGCTAATAATAATATTATACTTTACAGCCAAATGTCTTTACAAATCGAGGCCAGCTAGAAAATGGTCTTGTAATGACTCAAACAGAAAACATAAGTATTATTGATGTAGGTCAAATCAAAAGCATTACAATCAAACAAGAATTAACAGAAGTTTGTGAGAGACTAGAAGATATTATTAATCCAAAGGAGGAACATCAAAGTGATGGTATGTTTTTTTTTTTTTTTTTTAACAAGAACAAATAATATTGATGATTAGCTGTTAGTGCTTCTAATACTTTATATCTATATGTAGTATAGTAGTGTTAATCTGGGTGCATCATCCTCACATATATGAATTAATGTATGCATGTAAATGTTAAAAAAACACTTTTTAAAAGAGTTAGTGGAGTCTTTTTTTTTTTTTTTTTTTTTTCTCTATAACAAGCTACTTTTCTGAATGGATGGTAGAATCCAATTATTATTACTTTTAAATTTAGTTTAAATTCAATGTAGGTAATAATAAAGTTGGTGTCCGCAACTCCACATGCAAGCGCGTATTTTGCGTACGGGTGGGATTAGTCGTCCTTACTTGATCCTACCCAGCTCTTCGAGGAATGCCAGCAGCGCTTTGGTGTTGCCAACTATCTCCTGTATGTTACCTGGGTCACAGAGGTATTTAGCCCTGTAACCAGCGATTACGAGGCAGCTTAGGAGCAGCTACTGTCTTGTCCTCCTCCATGCATGGTCTGCACAGTGGGCTGTCCCTGATCCCGAAGACAAAAATATGCTTGTTAAACCGGCCCCCTCGGCCAGCCTGCACTTGCTGCGGTCATTGAACAATTTGTGTTGTTGCTCTTTGGTGCGTTTCCTTAACAGTTTGCGGCGGTAATCGAAGGCTAATTGGCACGATAGGCGCCAGTCACACTACAGCCATACTGGAGCCCCTTCGGGCGAGCTCATCCACCGCATCAATACCTCGAGAATCGCTGTGCCCGGTGATCTCTTAAATGGTTACTTTATTGTGTACACTGACCTGGTTCAGGCGTTGGCGACACTTTTGACTGACATGCTTAATGGCCTAATTGATATAAAGAATTTTGACTTTTGATGATGAGATTATAAAATTGTTTTGCACAACTACATAATTTTTTGTTGGTACTGATTATCCCAAAAGTACTATAATTCGTTGTTTTTTGCATGTATGGGCTAGGTGGTTAAATTAAGTTATATTTGTATTAAATTGACTCAACAAAATGCAATATTATGCAATATGGCTATAAATGAACATAAAATACGTGACCAATTTTTGTGACATTCATCAACCCGCACTGGGACCGCGTGGTGGCCCATTACCTCGCTCTTACAGAGGAGTCCCAGCAGAGGGGACAATAAAAGGTTAAAAGTTAATGGTGAAGGATTGGTGAGAGAGTGCTGAATTTAGTTTCAATTCAATGAGAAGAGCACCTTACATCTATACCAATATTATAAAGAGGAAAGATTTTTTTGTTTGTTTGATTGTTTAAACCGAATAGGCTCCAAAACTACTGGACCGATTTCAAAAATTCTTTCACCGTTGGGAAGCTACTCTATCCCCGGGTGACATAGGCTATTTTTTATCCCTGTATTCCCACGGGATCGGGAACTACGCGGGTGAAACCGCGAGGCGTCCTCTAGTACTGACATAAAATAAGAAAACTTTAGAATAATAATAATAATAATAATAATATCGTTTATTTATAACATAAGGCATATTTGCCAAGGGCAATACTCAATAATTCTAAAGTTTGGTCAAGACCATTTTAGTATTTTATTTACAGATGAAGGGCTGGAAAATGTACAAAACAGCTTTTTAGATGTAGAAGATATACCAGCCCATCAATCTGATTCGGATACAGAAGGTGATATATCTTTGACGGATTTTAAAATTGAAGTGGAAGAAAAACAGGTATCAAAGAGAGCCAGTGGCACAAAAAGTAAGTAATAAAAGCTAATGAATATTTCATTACACATTCAGTTACACATATGACACATGGCACGTGCGACACACGGGAGATTTGCGACATGTTCGACACACGCATTAAAAATACTTTTCTGCTGGCATATAATAGCTATAGCTATTATATGCCAAAGACCTTGTATTCTTATCCCCAATCTTCTTCGAATTTTGTGCTCATCATATTTATATTTACAGGAGTGCCCGTCGTCCTCGTGAAGAAACTAAAACTGGACAGATGTAGAGTAAATCTAGGAGATATAATTACAGAAGAGCAAAGAAACAATGAAAAACCACATTCTAAAGTTGTCCCAACTACTCAAAATCGTTTAGCGAAACCCCAAGTTGATAATGGTATTAGTGATACTGCTTTTGAAATTAGTAAACGTAATAATAGCACAAAAGATGATATTACATTTAAGATATCGAACAAAGATGATGATATAAATAAGCATCAAAGACTATGTGTCAAAGAAAAACGTTTCAAATGCGATATATGTCAGCGGAGCTTTAATTTAAGGCATAATTTAACATGACATATTCGTACACATACAGGTGAAAACCCTTTCAAGTGTGATGTATGTAAGCGCAATTTTGCTCAAAAGAGTCATTTAAGTAGGCATATTCTTACACAACACAGGTGAAAAACCTTTCAAGTGTGACGTTTGTCAGCGCTGTTTTCGATGCACGGGCAATTTAGAAGTAAACAGTCACATACACACAGGTGAAAAACCATACAAATGTGATGTATGTCAGCTTAGTTTTTGTGCTACGAGTCAGTTAAAATATCATAGTCGTACCCATACACAAGAACTTTTTTAAGTGTGATATATGTCAATGCAGTTTTGTTCGATCGAGTCATTTAAAAAGGCATATTCGTACACACACAGGTGTAAAGCCTTACAAATGTGAAATATGTCAGTATAGTTCTAGGGAAAACGATGGTCTACGAAGACACATATTCCGTAAGCACTCTAGTAGGAAAACTTTCAAGTGTGATGTATGTCAGCGCTGTTTTGTTCAAAAGTGTACTTTTGATAAGCATGTTTGTAAATGAACACAGATGAACCTTTCCAGTGTGATTTATGTCAGCGCTGTTTTTGTTATAATAGTAAATTAATTAGTTATATTTTTAAATACAGGTGAAAACTTTTCAAGTGTGATTTATGTCTACGCAGCTTTTGTGACAAATATGGTTTAAATACGCATATTCGTGTACACACTGGTGAAAGACCTTACAAGTATAAGTTATGTCTCCGTAGTTTTCAACCAAAAATGTAGTCTAACAGTACACAGTCGTATACACACTGGTGAAAACCCTTACAAATGTGATTTATGTCAGCATAGTTTTTGTGCTTCGAGTTAGTTAAATATCATATTCGTACCCTTACACAAGAACCTTTCAAGTGTGATAAATGTTTATGTTTGCAGTTTTTTACAATGAGTAATTTGAAAAGGCATATTCGTACACACACAGGTGTAAAGCCTTACAAATGTGAAATATGTCAGTATAGTTCTAGTGAAAACGATGGTCTACGAAGACACATATTTCGTAAACACTCTAGTAGAAAAACTTTCAAGTGTGATGTATGTCAGCGCTGTTTTGTTCAAAAGTGTACTTTTGATAAGCATGTTAGTAAACACACAGATGAATCTTTCAAGTTTGATTTATGTCAGCGCTGTTTTAGTGATCAAAGTAAATTAAATAGGCATATTTTTACACACACTGGTGAAAACCTTTCGAGTGTGATCTATGCAATCATAGTGTTAGTAGTAAGGGTATTTTAAATACGCATATTCGTACACGCACAGACGAAAAACCTTTCAAGTGTTATTTATGTAAGCGCTGTTTTCGTGATAGAAGTCATTTGAATAGGCATATTCTTACACATACATACACTTTCGTGACAAATGTGGTTTAAATATGCATATTCGTACACACACGGGTGAGCAACCTTTCAAGTGTGATGTATGTCAGCGCTGTTTTAGTCATAAAAATAATTCACACATATTTGTACACACCATTGACCTCTAATAAACAAGGTATATTAGAGGTCAGTGGTAAACACACTGAAAAACCTATCAAGTGGGAAACAAGCATGTTCGTACAGCCAAATGTCTTTACAGACCTAGGCCAGCTAAGAATTTTAATGGGCTTATAATAGATCAAACAGAAATCAAAATTATTGTTGATGTGGGTCGAATAGAAAGAATTTAAATTATAATCAAAAATAATTTCCACCTACTTGTGAGACTCAGGTGATAAACCATGTGTGATGTCCGTCAGCACTGTTTGGCCTTATGATATATTTGCGTATTCGTTCCAATACTTCCAATCGAGAGACAACAGCTTTAGCTAAATTCCTTAGGTACACATAATTTTTAGTTTGTACATACTTATAAAAGAAAAGAAAAACTTGAAACCACTTGAATAAATAATATTGATATTTTTCGTCTTCATTTTCCTGTAATCTTTTCTGTCTTAGCAATAGTTCGTGTCAGTAGTTATAAAGACTGTTCTGACACCGTTGACCTTGTGGTTGCAAACACTACTGCTGAGTATAAGTTCCTGGGTTACGAATGCCCCGTGTATTCCCGTTCGTCCCACCGACTTCGTCCCTCTGGTGGGACGAACGGGAATTTACAAAAATAATATTAAATTTGTTCCCGATCGTCCCCTTCAGGATTTTAGGGGGACGAATGGGAATATGTTCTTAGATTAGTGCCATTCGTCTCACTAAATAATTTTGTGCGTAAAATGTTTAATCGTTGTTTCGTAGTTTACTTTCAAATTTGTCGTGATATTACATGGCTCTGGTGGGATGCTCCGGCGATGCCGCTAGATAACAAAAGAGTGCCGATAACATTGTGTTGTTAGCGTAAACCCCTATTGGTTTACCCAACATTCTTTCGCAGTATCCTTAAATTAGACCGGTCGGGTTAGTGTTGACAAAACAATGAAACTGCACGGATGTATATGTAATAATATATGTTCTAAACGAATTCTATGGAAAACTACTGATGTAAGTACATTTTTCTTACAAATATCCTACATATTTAATAATATTTTGTCTCATGTCTCATTAATTTATGCTAATAATGTACCATGTTAGTATTCTATTTTATTATGCACATATTATTAAATATAATTCTAAATTATATTATTAAGTGTGTAATTATTGACTTTTGATTGACTATTGATTGAAGAAGCTGACTGATTTTTTAATCATAATTTTTAGTTCTATCGAGAATTTTATTTTGTTCTAATGTTTCAGTGTAGGTATGTGTATTTTGATACCTAGGTACGTTAAGTTGATTCTGTGAGTTTAACTGTGGTTTTTATTCCTTAAATTTATTAAGGACTGATATTTATTTTAAAATTTGTTTTTTTACCATTAAAACAATCAGTCTGAAATTATATGGTGGGACCAAGAGGACTAAAAAAATAGAGCGGGACGAAGTCGGTGGGACGAACGGGAATACACGATTAAAATTGTTCCCGTTCGTCCCACCAACAAAATTAGTGGGACGATCGGGAAAAAAAAATAGGAATTCCCGTTCGTCCCACCGACTTCGTCCCCCTTGAGCGAGGAGATACTTGCTCAAATATACTAGTTTTAAGGATAAGCCTATCCCCAAATTTAAATCTCACTGATCTGACAGTAATGCGCTAAAACTTTACTAGCACGCTATCCACTAGTTTATAGCTTGCAATCTGACTAAAATATTTTTCAGTTAACCTTTACAGCAATTATTCTATTACTTAAAAATGAATCATAATAAAAATAACTGGCATTTTTTTTCTCTTTCGTATTAAATTATTCTCACGATCGATGAAGCCCATAAAAGTATTTTTTTTACCGAAGGCTGTGTCCCATCTCTAATATTAGTTCCATGGACTCTTACGTTAAGTCACGTTGCTATCAGCGCCAAAATGGCGAAAATCAAATGTCTTCATTTTGTCATCGATAATATGAAGTCCAGCGTACTTGTATGATAGAGGTCAGTGTATGATTGTAAATGAAAAGAATTAAAAACCTATAGTGTTACCACTGCTGGGACAATCATACAAGCAGTTTCCAGGTGTCATTTGCCAGGGCAGATCATCTCATCTGAACAGCTACCTCGCGAACTACAAGCCCGAAGCCGTGACCAACCTCGCAAAACACCACAGAGTACATTTTAATATCGGCGTGTTGTCGGGAGAGGGGGCACACACGCCAACCGACGCTTCGCACGCAGTGTGTTTCTAGTTAACATTAACACCCACACGTCAGTCAGTCGAGAGCATCCCTGGCTTAAAGATATTTTTTATATGTTTTTATAAACTAAATGTAGTTTTAAAATATTTATTATACAAACATTATTTTGTACAAAAAAAGCCGCTGGCAGAAGCATGCACATGCAATCCCGGGTGATTTCCTATAATATTTTTTGGAGTGCCGTTGAATATATCCAAATTTCTTTATCAGATCTTCACCAAATTTAAATGGGACCAATTCGGGATCAAAATCTTTCAAAAAAAAATAAAAAAAATCGGTCAACAATTGACGGCGAAATCGGTGAAAATTGCCATTGGTGATTTGAAGACTTTAAAATGCGGACTACAAATAAAACCCCGCCCGGACGCTCGCCGGATGCCTTCTAAACTAGTACAAATCCGGGGAATCCCGGACGGATGGCAACCCTATACTAACGAAGCGTGTTGTAGCATCACGTGCGTGTTGTATATGTGCACGGTTCGCATCGAGTGTCGACACGTCACATCGCGTCGGGTATTAATAGTATGATTCCTCCTTTAGTCCATAATCTTTGTATTAGTTTATGAAAGTATGAGCCGGGCAGCCCGAGGCAAGCGGGACTGTTGGAGTAGCAATGTCACAACACTAGTTTGGTTGTAGTCTTTAAAAACGTTGTCTATGACTTCTATCTAGTCTACGGCCAACTGATGCAAAAGCGTGTGTCGGTCATGTTGGGTTTTATTAAAAGTATTCCACTATAAAAACAGTTTTTCGCTTCCTCTAACCCACAACCTACAATAGGTTATGGGCCCTGAGGAGCGAGTGCGCGAGAAAAACGAGCTTTGGGAGTGAGTTGAGTTGCGAGAGAAAAATGTTGCGCTGCGGGCGGCAAATGGCGGCAAATGGCGGCAAGTTACTTCTAACCGGGTTAAAACTTGTCGGTGGCGGTAAAGCAAAGCGGTGCAGGGTTGCCAACCGTACGACGTACCTCGTACAAATACGAGATTTGTGGTCTTCCGTACGAGATACGAGGACACTATCAACCTCGTACAATTATGTACGAGATTTTGATAATATGGCCATACGAACATTTAAAAAATGATAATAGTAAAAATTAGTGCCATCTATTAGAACTTGTAGGAACTTCTTACACCAAAAATTACACTGCCGCATTTACGCGGTTATCTACGCATGACAACAGATAAAATATACGGCAGAAAAAACGATGATAGTGAGGAACTGAGGATGTTCCTGACATAATATTTGGAAGACGCACACAGTCTTCACCAGACAATGGTCGGGACTACCCAAAGGTGAAGCTATCGACACATAGTATCGGTCTGGATCTGTTGTCTGCAGAAGGTCAAAGCAATTGGCCGTGTGCGAATTAACATCTGACACCCTCGTTGCCCCATTGACCAGCTGGGTAAGGTTTAGCGCAAGCAAAAGCTTACGCATCTCCCGTCCAGCATGGTCAGAGCACTGGTATGGGGAGAGCCACTCCTGGTGGTGGGCAGTGAAGTCCTCCAGTAACACTAATTGGACGGAAGGGTACCGCTGCTGTGCCGCATCAGCCGCCTCACCGAGTTACTCTGTGAGCCTGGTTGTCTCCTGATCTCCGTTGTGCGAACGGTAGACACAGGCGTAGATAACTTTATCCAGATCTGTGTCCACCAGAGGCTAAAGCGTAGAGAATCTGGATTCCTCAAGGTTACGGAGACGCCGATAGCAAGTGTCCTCACGGGCGTACATACACAAACCCACCCCCCTGGAGTACAATTTTATAATTGTGCTCCAGGGTAAACACTGGGTATGATAAGTACGACACGTCTGAAGGACTCGCTATCTGCGTCTCCGTAAGAAAAACAGCGCTGGTTTCTCAGCATCCAGGTGGTAGTGGACTGCAGAGAGATTTGAGTGCAGACCTCTAATGTTGATGAGGTGTACTTTGTGGGGGAGGGCGTGCAGCCGCTGTTTAGATCCAGTATTCTTTTTCCTTGTCATTATTATAATTAAAGAGTGAATGGATAAGAGGAGAAGGAAGTGAGACGATGGCGAGACGGTTCCACGCTACTAACCTACAGACACGCTCTGAAAATACGCCATCATTGGGGCACTAGTCCGGAAACTGCGGGGATGCTTGAGCCCCCCCGTAATATCAATTGGGCCTTCCCCATCCTGTCGCCAACCAGAACGATGGGGCATTCGGGGATTTTTCGACACTATGCGGGGCAGTCTTTCATGTGTGGCTGGCACACCACTTGGGCCCCCAACTACCTGCGGTCGGCCAGCGGCGCGCCCTTCCCTCGGATCCCACTGCCCTCCGCGACTATATAGTCTTCCGATACGTCCATAACAGCGCGCGTCAGGCTGGTCAGCCTGCAGTGGAACAGCTGTCTTGATCCAACTCCTCTAGTCGCTACACCGAGCATCGTACCGGAACACAGCTAGGCGGCTTGGCGGTACGCCTTTGCCCGGTGGGTGGTCGCAAGCCTTCGGCCGAAGCCTACCACCGGATGTCACCTGATTTGCACCACCTGGGGACCACGTGTAGGGAATCAAAGGGTACACTACACTCCTACGGACGTGGGTGACTCGGCCCCCAAAATATACCTTCGTGCATATATTCCTTTCTCTGTTCTCAATGTATCTGCACAACCACCGCCATCGAATGCTGGTGAGCATCTCTTTCTTGAGTTCGACCTAAATCATTCCAAATTACTTCTTGGCGTCTATTATTGCCCCTCTTTACGTATCAATTTATTCTTATCTTTTGAAAAGCTCTTAGAAATGCTTATCCCTTCTTACAATCATAGCATAATCATGGGTGACTTTAATACTTGTCTCCTGAAGAAAAATTCCGTCGTTCTTCTTCCCTGAGTACAGTTTTGTCTTCTAGTAATCTTTCTATTCTTCCCCTTAGTGCTACTCACCATTTTCCTAACTTTATTCCTTCACTTCATTTTTTTTTTTCTTTCTTTCCATCTGCAATCAGCCTCTGATCTATAATCAGACTGGTTGTTCCTTCATTTGGCAGTTCGAAAATCTTCACATCCTGCAATGCGTCATCTCGTTAAGTATTACCAACAAAATTAAATTGACGCTATTATTTTTCTTTTTAGTCTGTAGGTAGAGTCCGAGGACTCCAGTAGTGCCAAAGCGAGTTCATTTCTGTGATTATTAATTCTTTCCTAATACGATTTGTATGACGTTACCACAAACTCTTTGATAGAAGTGATTTGTAAGTACTCATGTACTTCTATATTCTTCGTGAACCAAGGAGCGTAGCTTAATATTTTTAGTGCTTTCTTTTGGAAGCGTTGTAGTATCTCCATGTTTGAGTGGCCGCACCCCAGAGTTCCATACCATACGTCCATATGGGTCTTAGAATGCAATTGTAGATCAGTAATTTATTTTCCAACCTGAGTGATGACTGTCTACCCAAAAGCCAGTAGGTGTCTCCCAGTTTTCTGTTTGCCTGATCCCTTTTGGCATTTATGTGATCGCGCCAGGTGAACCTTCTGACGATGTGCATACCTAGGTATTTGACCGTACCTTTCTGTGGAAGAGCATTACTATCAAGTGTCACTGTTGGGCAGTCTCCTCTTCTTAGTGCGAAGGTAATGTGGACAGACTTGGCAGCACGTATTTGACCGTACCTTTCTGTGGAAGAGCATTATTATCAAGTGTCACTGTTGGGCAGTCTCCTCTTCTTAGTGCGAAGGTAATGTGGACAGACTTGGCAGCACTAGCCCTATTTCTCCACTTTTTCAGCCATGATCCAATAACGTCAATGTGTTCTTGGAGTTTTGTGGATGCTTTGATGGGATCTTTATCGCAGGAAAGTATTGCAGTATCGTCAGCATAGTTTGCCGTAACAGTTTGCATTGAGGTGGATAGGTCAGCAGTGTAGACCGTGTACAGGATAGGACCCAGCACTGAACCTTGGGGCACTCCAGCTTCTATGGGGTAAAGTGATGATAGGCAGTCTTCATATTTAACCTGGAACACTCGATCCTCCAGGTAGGACTTGAGCAACAAGTATGCAGCGTGTGGTAGAAAGGTTTTTAGTTTACATAGGAGGCCTCTATGCCATACTCGATCAAACGCCTGTTGTATATCAAGAAAGGCACCTGAGCTGTATTCCTTCCTTTTCAGTGACTGTCGAATTGTTCTATCGTTCCATGGTGTGCCCGGAAGCCAAATTGGTGTTCGGGGATTATCTTCTGCTCCTCAAGTATGGGTGTCAGACGTTGTAGTAGTATTTTCTCGAACGGTTTAGTCAATATGGGGAGAAGGCTTATAGGTCTATATGAAGAAATTTCATTAGGTGGTTTGCATGGTTTAGCTACCATATGTATAATTGAGATCTTCCAGATGCGTGGGAAATAATTTAGGCTCAGCACTGTGTTGAAGAGAATAGTAAGCAGAACAATTCCTTTTCTCGGTAGATGGTTCAAGTCTTCTGCTGTAATCAAATCGAAACCTGGTGCCTTCTTCTTCTTCAGGTTTTTAATAGATCTCCATAGCTCTCTTGGTGTACACAGTCGTATAGGTAGTGACATTTGCTGATCGCTATCAAGGACTTAGTCAATTTCATATTCAGGGTACATGATGTCGGGTTCATTTGGCTTGAAAGCATTTTTCAATAATTCAGCAAAGGGCTCGGCTTTTTCTCCAGGTTTTCTCGCCTAGTTTCCATTCGGTTGTCTCAACGGAGGCATGTGGTCTTGTGGGCGTTTTAGTGACTTTGTGATTTTTCAAAGGTAGTAATCATGCATCTAGTTTATGGGGTGACAAGGTCTTCAGTTTTTGTTTTGAAGAGTGGCATTTTCGTTTTCTTCCAACATTTTCTTCAGATTATTTTGTGCCCTGTTGAGAGCTCTTTTGTCATGTGCATTCCTTCTTGTATGTCATTGTCGTCTTAGTCTTCGTTTTGCAGCTATCATTTTTTATTTTTTTTGAGGGTACCTAAAGTGAACACAACTTTTTTTGGAGCTCTCATTTATTATAGGATTAATAATAGTATCTTTACATTTATTATTGTGCAAATGCACTAAAGTCTTCAATATCCTCTGTTACACTCATTGCGAACTTAAGAAACTCATTGCGCAGTTCCCGCTGGCTACATCTACTAATGTTTCATCGGATAAGACATCACGTAGGCAAGCAAAATAATTGCATCCAGTACTTATAATAGTCTCTTTGTGTGTCTAATTATTATGTATATTACTTATCTCGGTCACTGAATATTTTGCTACAATTCTTTGTTTTGTTTTGACTTTTGTGATTTTGATTTGACACTTTGACGTCACTGATTATAGACTGTACTATACTTCAAAGATTATTTTCGTTTGGAAACTTTTCCAATAGATTGTATTTTAGTTTACTAATTTGGGGCATAGTCTTTTGGCTTCTGTTTAAATGGTGAGTGTATCGAGGTTTTATTGCTCTTAGATCTAGGTGCTCTTAACATTTACTTTAGTATAATAACTTTATTATATTATTTTATATTTATACATGTGTCATGTTGGGTCATATTGATAATAGTTTTGTTTCCTGTTCTTCGTCTTGCTCGTCTGATGAGAGTTATGCTAGTGCGTTCAGTGATGATTCTATTCACCTTTGCGATCAACTGTTTTCTGCCTTTTCTTGCTTCAGTAAATTTTTCAATGTAGTCCATATAAATGCTCAAAGCGTTCTTGCTCAGCACGCCGACTTATTGTCATCATTCGATTCTGATCTTATTCATGCGGTACTCGTGTCAGAGACTTTTCTCAAACCAGCACTTCTTTCAGCGCAGTATTCACTGCCCGGCTACAGGCTTGTGCGTAATGACAGAACAGGCAAGGGATGCGGAGGAGTTGCCATCTATCTTCGTGGAGATATTACATACAATGTCGTTGATCAGTCGCCGAGTAATTATTCAAAATTTGCTGAACACCTCTTTATTGAAGTTAACTTTAACCACACAAAATTACTTGTAGGTGTATATTATAGCCCCTCTTGTCATATAGATTTTTTTCCTTCATTTGAAACAAAACTTGAATATTTTTCGTTATATGACCATACGATAATACTCAGCGACTTCAACACCTGTTTAATCAAGGATGATGTGCGCAGCCGTAAGCTCCGGTCCCTGGTCTCTTCTGTCAACATGCATATCCTTCAGCTTGACGCCACTCATCATGCTCCCCACTGTAACCCCTCACTTCTGGATCTTATTCTATTTATTTATTTATTTACACTTTATTGTACACCACAAAATACATACAGGACAATTGTTCAAATATACAAGTGTACAATGGGCGGTCTTATCGCACTAGGCAATCTCTTACAGACAACCTTTGGATGGACTGAAAGATCGGAGAAGAATTTAGGGCTGTCAGTGTACAAAATATCAAAAATAATATTACTTGGACTTAATAACATACAATACATACATACAATATTACATAATATACTAATACATATCAAATATATAACAGAGAAAGGAGAAGAATAAAACTTATAGTGAAAGGTAATGCTCCTTCACCATTTTCTTGAACGTTGGCAGTGTTTGAGCACGTCTCACTTCAATAGGTAATACATTCCACAACCGAGCCGCTTGAATCGTGAAAGATTTGTCAAAGAAGGAAGTGGAATGCATACGAATACTTAATTTTAGATTTTCCGATGATCTCAAGGACCTAGAATGGGAATGACAGAGGAACAGAAAGCGTTCTTTGAGATAAAAAGGAGTAAAAGGATTAAATAGCACATTATAAAGCAAAGAAAGTATATGGGCATTCCGGCGAAGGCGAATAGGAAGCCATTTGAGCTTAGTACGAAATTCGGAAACGTGATCATACTTGCGCAAGCCAAATATGAACCTGATACAGAGATTTTGAAGTCGCTCAAGCTTGTCCAATTGTTCTTGGGTGAGATCAAGATAGCTGGCATCAGCATAGTCTAGAATAGGTAGAAGAAGAGATTGAGCTATCGCAATTTTAGTGGTGATGGGAAGAAAATTACGAAGACGTCTCAGGGAACCCGCAGAGGCAAACAGTTTTCGACTGACTTCCTGCAGTTGTTTGGTCCAGGAAAGGTTGCTGTCGATATAAATCCCCAAGTTCTTCACAATATGATTTATAGGAATAATAGTATTATTGAAAGAAACCTGGGGAAGTATCGACCAGTCGATCCTAGAGACAGTCCGGGAACTGCCAACAACCGTTACTTGAGTCTTCGTTGGATTGATCTTCAACCCGAACTCATTGCTCCAGTCACCTATTCGAGCCAGGTCTGTATTAATTGTCTCAATGGCTTTAGATAACTCACCGAGAGGGGCTTGGGTATAAATTTGAAGATCGTCAGCATATAGGTGGTAGAAAGAAGAAAGTCGTTGAGTGATAGCATTAATAAAGAGTGCGAAGAGAAGAGGAGATAAAACGCCACCCTGAGGCACACCGGCAGACAGTTGACACCAACAGGAGAAAGATTCATCAGTGAAAATACGCTGCCGACGGCCAAACAGATAACTATGAAACCAGTCAATTACCGGAGGAGATATGTTAAAAGAGCATAGGACGCCAAGCAAAATGTCGAAGTCAACAGTATTGAAGGCATTGCTAAAGTCGAGCAGAGCAAGTACTGTTAACTTCCCCATATCCATGCCTGACCTGATATCGTCCGTGATGTGCACAAGTGCTGAGGTAGTGCTGTGGCCACGTCGAAAACCAGATTGGAAAGGATTTAAAAGATTGTGTTTGGAAAGGAATGCATTGAACTGATGATGAACAAGCTTTTCAAGGACTTTAGATAGGAAAGTTCTAGTGTCCGATCCAAGTAAAGTAGCCACTCACGGGCAATTTTCTGCCTCCTTTTCTTACCATGATCTTATTTTTCTTTCTTACAAAGTTCGCCCTCCAAAACGTAAATCTAAATTTCTCTTCCTTCGCAGTTTCAAGAACATTGACCTGGATCGCCTGAGAGAAGATGCGAGCAACATTGATTGGTCTCCTGTTTATGAATGCAATGTTTTGGACATTAAGGTAGCAGAGTTTAACAAGATAGTGTTGCAACTCTTTGATGAACATGCGCCGCTCAAAAGGGTCAGAGTAAAGCATTTTCTAGCTCCCTGGTTGTCTGACAACATCAAGGGCGCAATGTCGAAAAGGGATAAGGCTAAAAGGCGGTACAAAAAGGATCCTACGGATGCGAACTGGTCTCTGTACAAGAAACTGCGCAATCGTTGCGGTCGTATGTGTAGGGATGCTAAAAGGCGTCACATCCACTACTCTGTTCAAAACTTCAACACAGCACAAGTATGGCAATTTCTCAAATCCCTTGGTATCGGCAAAACTGCAGATGATAGCACGCCTGATATTGACCTCAACACAATTAATTTTCATTTTTCTAAATCACATGTTATTCTTGACGACAGCGTTAAAGCTTCCACTCTGAACAATCTCTCTAAACTTCCTCTGCCATTGTGTACTCCATTCTCTTTTCAACCAGTTACAGAAGAGGATATAAAGCGGGCCGTCAAATCTATATCCACAAAGGCGGTGGGTGATGATGGTCTGCAACTCCAGATGCTCCTTCCAATCCTGAATGAACTCGCTCCTGTCATCCTGCACACTATCAACTACTCCCTCTTTTCTGGCTGCTTTCCTTCCGCATGGAAGAAAGCCCATGTTCTGCCTCTACCCAAAGTCCCTAAACCCTCGTCAGTTACCCAGTTCCGTCCAATCTCCATACTTCCAATCCTATCTAAAGTCCTAGAAAGTGTTGTTAATAATCAGCTGTCTCATTACCTTTCCTCTAATAGCCTGCTAAGTCCTTATCAATCTGGATTCCGTCCTGGCCACAGCACTGTGTCGGCCTTAGTTAAAATAACTGACGACATCCGACTGGCCATGGAAAATCGGTTCCTTACAGTTTTGATTTTATTGGACTTTAGCAGTGCTTTTAACTCAGTTGATTTTGACATCCTCTTAGGTATCCTTTCCTCTCTAAACATGTCTCCTTCTGTGATTGCATGGTTTAATTCTTATCTTCGGGGCCGCTCGCAGTCGGTTCGCTCAGAGGATGCTTCCTCTGACTGGTGCAATCTCGCGGCGGGTGTTCCTCAGGGTGGCGTCCTTTCTCCTCTTCTTTTCTCGGTTTTTATAAACGCTATCACGAAGGTCTTATCTTCACACTTTCATCTCTATGCAGACGACCTGCAGCTTTATCGTCACTTTAAAATCGAAGAGCTCACTGAAACTATCGATGCCATCAATAATGATCTTGGAAACATCTGTCAATGGGCTAAAAGTTTTGGACTCCTAGTGAACCCAGCAAAATCACAAGCTCTTATTATTGGAGGCAGATACTTCATAAATCTGTTGAATAGCCAGTCTCTTCCCCCTGTTTTGTACGATGCCGTCGCCATAGAATATTCCAAAAAAGTTAAAAACTTAGGGGTTTTCCTTGACTGCCACTTATCTTGGAATGTTCACATTGCAGAAGTAAGTAGGAGGGTGTTTTGCTCGTTTCGGTCCCTGAAGCGTCTCCAGAAGTTCCTGCCTTTTCCGACTAAAGTTACTCTTGCTCAGTCTCTCCTTCTTCCTCTTCTTGACTATGCTGATGTCAGCTTTCTTGATGCGACTGAGGAACTTCTTGATAACTTCTAGAATTTGTGCATCCGTTTCATATTTGGCCTCCGAAAATACGACCATGTGTCGGAATTTCGGAGGCGGTTGAAATGGCTGCCTATTCGACAGCGCCGAGATGCTCACACTCTTTCATTACTCTTTTCTGTACTTCATAATCCTAATTCTCCTTTGTATCTTCGAGAACGCTTTGAGTATCTTGTTCCGAGAGGAAAACCCTGTCGTCTTTTATCATCTCTTCTCCTTCGTTTTCCTTCCCACTCTTCAAGTCGTTACGGTGGATCTTTTACTGTTCGCGCTGTGCGCCTCTGGAATACTCTGCCACACTCTATACGGGATAGCCCTTCATTGGAGGTTTTCAAGAGAAGAATTAGGGAATATTTCCTATCAACATGACTCATTAATTTATGTATTTACAATTGTAATATTTTAGTTTTGTAATAAATAGGTATATATTATGTTTATACATTGTGTGTTGCACACGTATTTGTTTAGTTTATTTAGTGAGTAAGTATTTCAAATTGTTACGAGTTTTTAATAAGCTTTTGTTGTGCACATGGATGTACTATCCTCAAATGCATATTTCTCTACGCAACTGAGGTTTGCTGTTAGAGAACCCAACTATGGGTTAAGCTCGCCTTTGTACATAAACTGTCCTATTGTATTTGTATGTTTCTATGTTTTGTGTACAATAAAGAATAAGAATATCATCTCGCGTATTTCTAATGTGTTGTCCTGCTGCTGACGACTGTACTTTATGTATGGAGTGGACATCCAAGCAGCCTTTTGTATCAGGTTGGTTGTAAACCAAGCAGCAGTTTCTACGTCTTCCTCTGTTTTGAGGGGCATAATCTTCACTTCACTTCTTGATTTGATTTTTGTCTCCTCTCCTGACCGCGTCGCTAAGCATGGCCATTGCTCAGCCGATGCCTTTTCTTATCATGATCTGATTTTTCTTTCATATAAAATTCGCCCACCTAAGTCTAAAGCTCAGTTCACCCGCGCGACCGGCCCTGTTATCGAATCTGCTATGTGACTTTAATTATTATAAAATAGTTAAATTAAATCCATGAGGATTTTATTTTAGAAAAATCAGTTTAACAAGTTACAAACAAATAAGTGATAGTGTTATCCCGGAGAAAATCTAACAATATCCATACAAAAAATCGAAGTGAAAATAACTTTATATAAACAATGAATATAGATTGACAGTGAATTGCAGTGATATCTAGAATAAACAATTTCCTAATATAAAAACAATACAAAGTTCATTAAAAGTTTAAAACCGAACAATGACGAAGTGACGGAATAGTTGAACGGTGGAAAAAAACTAGCCAAATGAATCATTTATAACCGTCGTCTAGTATCGTTTAAATCTTGGAACAGTTACAACTAGTACTAAGCTCAATTTCACCGTGTCTCACTAAGTCGATTTGGTTCAGTGGTGAAACAGTCGACACCTTACAAATAAGCGGTTGAGCGTAAGTTCGAGCCGCAGCAAAGTCGTGCGACGCTTTTTGTGAATTCTAAAATTTATCTTATTATAATAAGAAAGAACACATTGCCCAAGTGTTCTAAAATCATAAAGAATATTGAAAGTGCCGTATCACAGTGACTATTTGTAACAAACAGTCGGGTAAAAATGATTTCTCACACTGCTCATACACCTCCAAAGCCGTCGAATGACGAAAATATACCGCACGTCCAGCCAGAGCTGGGTATATAAAAAGCGGCCTTAGAAACGCCCGCGGATATTTTTACTTTGCCTCATCGACAACAGAAGCGACCCCGTGTAGATTTATGCGCTCAGTTGAAGGTGGGTTAGATATCCTTCTTCCGACGAGTTACTGGAGACCATTCGTCGTGAAATAAAAACAGTTGTGTCAGCAGAAATCTCAGCATCTCTAAAAAAATTATTTGCTACAGAAATGAGCGAACTAAAAGAAGCCCTAGTGCTAATAAAAAAACTCGAAACATCAGTTCAATTTATGAGCAACCAGTTTGACCAATTAAAAAGTGATCTCGACAGTTGTAGAGACACTAACGTACAGATACAGAAAGACAACGAACTACTTAAAAAGTCTGTGATTGATTTGTCTACCCGAGTTAATATGCTCGAACAAAACTCACGCCAGCAAAATATAGAAGTCAAGGGGGTGCCGGAAAACAAATCTAAGAACTTAGTTAAAACTGTCATGCAAATCGGAAGGGCGGTTTCAAGCAAATTAAAAGAAGCAGATATTGTGTCGGCTGTTCGTGGCAGAAAACTGGATCCCCAAAACAATAGTCCTCGAGCCGTTATCGTAAAGTTGAATAGTTCAATTGCCCGTGACGAAATATTGACATCTGTGATGAGTTTTAACAAAGAACATCCAGAAGATAAGTTAAACTCAAGCCTTTTAGGCTATGGTGGGCCAAAGAAGCAGTTATTGTATATGAGCATCTGTCTCCTCTTAACAAGGAAATCCACGCAGCAACCCGAAAAGCAGCACGCGACAACGGCTTCAAATATGTTTGAAAAATATTAATTTTACTTCTCAAAAAAATGTAAACGCACTGTTAAGTACAATTACTTCAGAGCAAACTATGCACTGTTGAATGGGCGAATAAAACAAATCAATTGGGATACATGTTTAGCGGATTGTGCGGATGTCAATGCAATGGTGGAAGTGTAGAAAAAAAATTCACGCGTCCACTTTCATTTTTATTTTTTTATTTAGTCTTTATTAGGTATAAGGCAAAGATCTTGTAGCCGCAACAGCCAAATAGTATACGAAACTTCTGTTCTAAACTTGTTCCATTTTTAAAAACATCAATAAATTTGTCTCGATTTCGAAGTAATATTATAGGTACCTGGCTGTATGTTCAGAATGTATTTGCTTGTGTTTTAGAATTTATGACGATTCGCATAATGCAACCCGATGTCGTTATGGGTATCATAATGAAACCGCTGTCAATTTTGTAATTCGAATTTAACGAAACCGAAGTAGATAATAGCTTTTAATGCAACTGTTACGTTATGGACGGTCTTTTAATACGAGTGCCATTTTTCGGTACAAGCGTAGCGCGTACCGAAATAGGTGGGCACGAGTTATTAAAAGATCAATAACGTACAGTTGCATACAAGATTTTATCTACGAAGGAAGGAATAAAACACAGATATAGACAAATAAGTATTTTTATTTAGTCTTTATTAGGTATAAGGCAAAAATCTTGTAGCCGCAACAGCCAAATAGTATACGATACTTTTGTTCTAAACTTGTTACATTTTTAAAATCATCGTTTACATTGTCTCGATTTCGAAGTAATATTATAGGTACTCCCCTGGCTGTACGTTCAGAATGTCTTTGCTTTTGTTTTAGAATTTATGACGATTCGCATAATGCAACCCGATGTCGTACCCATAAGGTATCATAATGAAACCGCTGTCAATTTTGTAATTCGAATATAACGAAACCGAAGTAGATAATAGTAGATTATTGCATCGAGCACAAAGTAATTTATTATTGCACCGAGTGCCTGATCTAACAGGCACGAGAGCAATATAAATTACTTAACGCGAGGTGCATAATCTGCTTTTCTTTCAACTATTACCTATAGGAATAGTAGATAAAAGAAACTGATAAACTGTTAAAATAGAAGTTTAATTATTGAAATTAAAAGTTATACTTGAGCAATTATTAAACGTAAGGTTAAGAGTTTTCTTGGGCAAATTTAAATTTGTTTGTATATTCGTACATTCAAATAAAAAATAATATTAATATAGTAAAATAAAAATATTTGTTTTTTTCGATAAACATACCTTTGTAGCCAAATATATGTCATCAGGGGATTTATTTAAAAACATCTCTACGTTTTGAGCTGTAAAAACTTTAGATTTTTTGCTTTTGAACCCATCCGATGATCGTTTCAAAAACGCTGTGAGTTTTGAATATTCTTTGATATGCACATTGTGTCTTGTGCTAACAGTGGATTTTAGCATTGAGTATATGGACCACAACGAAGATGGCTTCATTTTTTTTAGATAGTTCACTAAAATAAGCCAAAAATACACTCTCTGAGAACGACTTTGCTCCATTTCTATCTTTCCAATCAATAAATTTCTCATAAGATTTTACGTATTGTACTCGAGATTTTAAGGGTAAAAGATTCTCTATAACACTGTCGGCTTCATTTAGAATGTTTTCCGGAGTTAATGTGTCGCTAGATGATTCCATTTTAATTCGAAGCCGAAGCACTCAAAATCAGATAGTATCACACTTTATCGTTTCCAAAAATATTGTCAAGCAAAATTAACAAAGTTCCCGCCAAATCACTTTTTAAATTTCTTTCATTTTTAAATCAGAGTTAGCAGCAATCATTTTTTAAATTTGGAACAAGTAGGATAGAAACGAATAATACGTACGTAAAAAAAGTATTGATATCGGCTGGCTGAATAAAGCTAATCCATTGAGATTGGCACCTTTTGGTGCGATTAAAAAATAAACTGTGCAATAATGAAATTTCATACATTTTTATTGCTCTAGAGCATTAAAGACTCGCTTTGTACTGAGTTTTTAGTGTGATTGTGGTGAAATTACAGCATAGTTGGAAGAAAACATCTTTATAGCACAATTGACGAGATAGTACCAAAAAAAAAATATTACAAAGTACAAACCCCCCTTGGTTCCCAAGGGCTCTTATAAAACTTAAACGAGAAGGAAAAACTTAGAAAACGGTTTAAAAAGTATAAAAACCCGCGCGATAACAACGAATATAGATTGTTAGGTGAAAGAGCGAATATAATGATTAAAAGTAGTGTGGCGTTTCCGAACAGAGCCGCGGCTGTCAGGTGGTCGGACTATTATCGATAGGCTCTAGCATGGAGTAGCGAGCTGCAAAATTATCTTTAATTTTTTTATATAATCGTCAAGATTCCTCGTTAAACACCTGAGCAGCTATGAATGCATGTGGAATGACGGCGTAGAGCGCGGGAGTGTCGGGGGCCCCGCAAGATCGACCGTATGACGTCACAGCGATCACGCGCCATAGGCAGCCATCTTGGATCTGCGCCGGCCCACCGGAGTCACCCTATGTAAAATAAAATGTCCATTTATAATCACCATTTGTAACTATTGGTCACACCCGTCTTCACAAACATCTTTTCAACATAGGCGCCACCACAGACATAAGTCTAACTAGATGACGCGAAGAAAAAGCAAATTATGAAAAAGACATTAATGACACATTAAGATCAATAATTAATTGGCTAAACACTAATAATCTAATAATTAATTTACAAAAGACAAAGATTATGCATTTCTTTCAACGTTTGCACCCAGAACCTTTAAAAATTGAATACCATGGACAAAATATTGACAAGACAAATGTTGCTAAATTCTTAGGTATATTTAACAAGCCAACTAAAGTATCCAACACGACCAACACACGCTTCGCTAGCAAATTGAGAGACGCGTCGCCGTGCCAGCCAGAGCCGTGATTGGTCGGCGTTCGCCGGCGCGCGCGGGTAGATTCCACTCTTTGACACACACACAGGCGATGCGCGCCCTTTGACAGTTTGACTAAAGCCGACGGACGGCACGTGTAAGATAGAGGTAATTTTTATTTCGGTAACCGGTAATAATAAGGGTTGTTTTTAATATTTAAAAATTAAGGTAACCTTTTAAAATACCTGTAACTAACCGAAACATACCGTTATTAATCATACCGGTTTCGGTCCCTGCTTTCAATGTCGCCACGACATTGTCACAACCACAGACATAAATCTAACTAGATAACGCAAGTACCTTCATCTGTATGAAAACCAAGCGTGCCACTTTTTCTCAAATAATTTAAAAACAATTTTACTTACAAATGAAAGAAACCATTTCCAATGCCTTGCCAAACTTTTGCTATACATTCTTTACATCTCAATGTGGCATTTTTTTTTCTAGGTTTCGGTGGATTTCCGGTGCCGATAATGCTAAATGAAAAGCTCAGATTACGATCATTGATGGTAACTTTACTCCGCTTTTTGGCACGCGAAGTACATACAATCGCGTCATCCGGTTAGAACGATAGTATTGTGACCACATACCCCTATTAGTCTACTGAGATTTTCTATAGTGGCCACCTTCACCAACATTACGTTATATAAGGCAGCACACTATACCAGGCAACCCCTTACGAGGTGTCTGGGACCATCTTCGGTAGGTCACGCCTCCGAGAGCACTCGCCCCTGGTACTCAAGAGAAAATGTGAGTCGCATCGTGATTACTCACTACCATTTGTCCAGAATGGTACCGGAGCAATAAAGCCGCTCACCACACGCACCCCAGCACGCCAGCACTAGTGCAAGCACCGGCACCAGCGCAGTTGGTGCTAGCGGATTCAATCCCCGTTAAGGACGCCAGAGAAGCTGGCTCCCATTTCTCCAGAATGGTCCCGGAGCTGTAAGCACGCTCACCTCTCGAATACAAATCATCGCATCTACCCAATGCCTACAGCTGGGTTGCCGGAAAACTAATCTAACGGGTCGTCCTCTACTTTCTATCCAGGAAAGTGCCGGAGATGCAGCTCGCTCACAGGAGCTCACTTGCTTGAGGGTTACTCACGAACCCCGCGTCTGACCACCAGGTGGCCCTTTGCCTTGGGCCGGTAACTTCAGACACTTGTTGCGCGCGAGGAATGACGCTCGACCCACACATAGCCGAGCAGACCACATGCCACTCCTCTGCAACCACCACATAGACCACCGCGAGTCCAACCTCAATGTCAGGTTCCACCTTTGGTGGAGGGCCTACCTGACCCCGCGTACCCTGATCCAAACAGCCGGACCCGTAGTTCCAGCTGCGAAAGCCCCATCTGTTCGGGTCGTACAGATAGGGACACAGGGAGTATTGTGACCACAGACATAAATCTATCTACTACATACTAATAAATACTATGTTTGTTTGTTTTCTTACCTGACAAGTATCCTTCCCCCCTGACCTCTCGCCGGCGCACATTTGGCTATCAGGACTGACTCCATGGGGCAGCCTCATGGCAGTTCTCAATATGTACTTACACTCCTGCATGCCCCACACTTTCACTGCTACGCGGCGGAGCTGGAATGAGTTATCTCCTGTGAAACAACGAGAGTATTATAGTTTTAGGACTCCGTACCCAAAGGGTAAAAACGGGGCCCAAATTACTAAGACTCCACTGTCCGTCTGTCTGTCTGTCACCAGGCTGTATCACATGAACCGTGATAGCTAGACAGTTGAAATTTACACAGATGATGTATTTCTGTTGCTGTTGCTACGATAAATACTAAAAACAGAATAAAATAAATATTTAAGTCTCCCATACAACAAACGTGATTTTTTGCAAAAATGGTACGGAACACTTCGTGCGCGAGTCCGACTCGTGCTTGGCCGGTTTTATTTTAATTATTGATAGGGTCACCTTTAGAGCAGTGGTGGACTAGTGGTAACGACCGTGACTTACAAGTAGGTCGTGGGTTCGAACCCAGGCAGGCGCTTTACTTTGTGTAAATTATTTCATCACCACTGCTCTCAAAACGGTGAAGGAAAACATCGTGAGGAAACCGGCATGTTCTAGAACCAAAAATTCGAAGACATGTGACATCCACCAACCAGCATTGTGCCCGCGTAGTCGATTACGGCCCTCTCAAGGAGGCGGCGCCTGCACGCACAACGGCCCGACTACGGCGTCGCAAAGTATTTGTTGATCGGTATGCAAGTATGTACTCATTTGTACTCTCAGGCTCAGAGAAAACCCCAGAATATTTTAAATAAAAATTAAGTTCAAAAACTAAAACCCGACTACTGAAAAATCTCGCTCTAAAAAGTATGAAACAAGAAAATATTGTCATCTGAAATAAAATTGTTATGTACACACTATTCTATCTGTATCGGGTATTAAATAAACAACTTACATGTAATAAATATTTTATTGTATTTCATACATATACTTGGGCGACCGGGCTCTGCTCGAGTGAAAATAGAAAAAATTACGTCTCCAAAAATGAAACCTAGCTAGATCGATTTCCGAGATTCAGATTCAATAGGTATATATATACATATATACAGAAATTGCTCGTTTAAAGGTATCTCTATATATCTAGATAGATTAGATTCATAATGGTGTTCAGAGGATAACCGTGGTCGTATGCTACTTTGTAGAATGCGTTGTTTTGTTACGGTAGGTGGCATACGATCACGGTTATCCTCTGAACACCAATACGTTTTTTTTAATTTTTATTGTTGACTAGAGGACGCCTCGCGGTTTCACCCGCGTAGTTCCCGTTCCCGTGGGAATACAGGGATAAAAAGTAGCCTATGTCACCCGGGGATAGAGTAGCTTCCCAAAGGTGAAAGAATTTTTGAAATCGGTCCAGTAGTTTTGGAGCCTATTCGGTACAAACAAACAAACAAACAAAAAAATCTTTCCTCTTTATAATATTGGTATAGATAGGCTTGCGCTTGACCACTATTTCACCCGATGGTAAGCGATGATGTGGTCGACGATGAAGCACCGCTTGCCTAGAAGAAACCTTTTCACTCTTGACTTAAAGGACTCCTGTGTAATGGGTTGGAGTCCCACATAACTGCACTATCTCCCCGTGGTAGCGGCGCATGAGCATTTCTCCAAACAAAAAAAAAAAAAGAAGTTTGTAGCTATCAGGAAATACAGACTCCTGTACGCATAATAAAAGTATGCCCAAATTTCAGATGAGAATAATTTCATGTTTTATACTTTTTAGAGCGTGATTTATCAGGAGTTGGGTTTTCTTTCTTTGTTAGAATGTCAGTTGACTAGTGCCTCTGACCTTAAAAAAATACGGTAATGGAATAGTACTGCTTTACGTCCGTCACGTCGTCGGTCACAGGTCCAGTTGAAAACCAGCGTCGGGCACTATAGTTGCCCGACATTTTGCTGAACTGGTCCTATTTGGCGGAGCCGTGGGACCCACAATGTTACATTTATAATGTTTTCTCTCTTTTTTATAGTTGTTTATTCTAAGCTTTTTTTATGTTGTGCTCTAGTGGCTTTGTGTCAAATAGATGTGTTTTCTTTCTTTTCTTTTAGTAAAATTTCTGTAGTAGGTAATCATAACGAATTTTTTTGTAAAGTAATTGGACATAATCGTTTATGAAGTAGGTATCTTTGCTAAGAAACTGACCGAATTCAGTCACTCCCCATCCAGTGGCGATGATGGTGCTGCCCTCTGGCGGTGGCACTCCCAAACACGCTGGTCGAATCACCTCAGAGAACCTGAAATTATAAGCATTACCGACTTAATTAAATAACTTTTAATCTACTAGATATTATCAATCTGCCTAGCCCTTTCCACTATATTGAGGTCAGCTGCCTGTTATACCGGATGCGGCTGAGTACCATTATTTTATACCTAACCTACCCACCTCTCTACCCTACCTACCTACCCACCGACCTACGTACCTACCTACCTACCTGTTTACCCTACCCTACCCTACGCTTCCCTACCCAACCTGCCTAACCTACCTACCTATCCTACCTACGCTCCCTACCCTGCTTACCCTCCCTACCCTACCTACATTTTTTTTGTACTAAATGTAGCCTATGTCCTTCCTCAGGATGCCATCTATGCCCTTGCCAAATTTCATTGAATTCCGTTGGTTTAGGCGTGAAAAGGTAACAGACAGATAGACAGACAGAGTTACTTTCGAATTTATAATATGAGTATGGATGGAGCCTATCTGAGTCATCTGACCTCCACTGCTGGACATAGGCCTGCCCCAAGCGTCGCCACATTGATCGATCCCGTGCGTCTCGCGTCCAGCGCCTTCCTGCTACCTTAACCAGGTCATCGGTTCACCTAGTGGGAGGCCCTCCAGCGCATCGTCTTCCAGTTCGCGGTCGCCAGTCCAGAACTTTTCTGCCCCATCGGCCACTTAAGTTTCGCAATTCTTTGGGTTATGTTGGTTACTTTGGTCCTCCTGCGGGTATCCTCATATCTGATTCGATCACGCAAGGAAACTCCGATCATCCCTTTCCCTTCCCTTTGGGTGACTGTAAGCTTTCTGATGAGGCCCATAGTTAGCAACCACGTCTCAGTCCCGTATAGTAGTATGTGTATGTAGTATATTTGGTGCATTGATACATCTTATATACACACACACAAGCATAATATAGTGTACTTATACATACTACGTCACAGCTGTGTGGTAAATAATTTTAGAAATGTTAAGTTTTCGTGAAGAAGATGAACAATTGATAGAGTTAACACCCAGTTTCCCAGCTCTCAATTATCTGGCTGTTAACTTAATCCACGAATAATCGCCGGTTAATTTTACTTTCAGTTTCTCAACACTAAGGGCCGGTTTCTGAAGTCGACGTCACATCTCAAATCAGCTGACAATTTGTCACAGATTAACCAGCCGTCAGTTGTCAGTGAGTTTCTCAACACTTGATCATCGAGAAATTACGTAATCGCTTGTTACATTAAATAATCGGCATTAATTTATTTCGGTTGGCTACCCTAGCTGGTATTCATTCACTTCATTCACTATAACGTAATCAGTAACTTTAAATAGTATTTTATCTTGAGCGGCTGGGTTGGTTTAGTCGCCAAGTTAAGCAACACTTACCAAGGTTAGTCTTTGGATGGGTGACCACTAATATTTGGTTAGTTTGTTTTGGATGGCTGACCCCGCAAGGATAAGCAACACTTATCAAGGTAAGTCTTGGGATAGGGGACCACATTATTTTGTTTATGGTTACCCATCCAAAGACTGACTTTGGTTAGTGTTGCTTACCCTGGCGGGGTCACCTATCCATAAACAAGCGATCCAAAAAAAAAGTGGTCACCCATCCCAAGACTGACCTTGGTAAGAGTTGCTTACCCTGGCGCAGTCACCACCCCAGCCGCTTCAAGTTAAACACAAACCTATCCAGAAACTGAACTTGGTAAGTATTAAGTACAGGATACAGTCAACGCTGACCATCGAACCTTCCTCACGCGCATTGGCGTGAGGTAGGTTCGATATCCAGGTCAGTAAGTTTGTTTTTTTATTTTTTATTTACATAAATACAAAATAACTATTTTTGATGATTGTGTCAAGTTTTTAAACTGTAATTAATTTAAATAGTTTTTAATATCCTATTTGTTTAAATCTTGGTAATTAAATATTTGCTCTAAAATAACATATTTTTTATAACTTAACCCATACTATAGTAGTCCCCGACCCCTATTATATTTTTATCCTAATATAAGCCTTTAAAATCATAATATTTATTTTAATCTGCGAATAATCGACCAATTTCCAACAATTATAAATAAGGCTTGCGCACAAACGGTTGACAATTTGTCACATTTGAGAAAAATCTCGAATTAACCACATCCTATAGCAGTTTTGGGTTTCTAGGGGGTGACCACAAGCTCTTAGAGTAAGGTTATTTTGAGATCGAGTAAGGGACAGATGTATATGACGTGTATACATCTGTCACTTACTCGATATCAAAATAACCTTACTCTAAGAGCTTGTGGTCACCCCCCTGAAAACGTTTTTCAATGTTTCTCTTGTCAACGAGCCTAATTTAAAACTGTTGGAAATTGGTCGATTATTCGCGGATTAAAATTAATATTATGACTTTAAAGGCGATTAAGATAATATGGGTCGGCGAAAACTATGGTATGGGTTGAATTGAGTTATAAAAAATATGTTAATTTAGATCAATTATTTAATTAACAAGATTTAAAAAAAAATGGGTATTGACTTTTAATTATAAAAACTTGACACAACTACCAAAATTTTTTATTTTGTATTTAAGTAAATAAAAAAAATAGCAAACTGTTACTGACCTGGGTATCACCCAACCTTCCTCACGCGCATTAATGTTGATTGTACCCTGTAATGCTTAACGAGGTCAGTTTCTGGATAGATTTGTGTTTAACTTGAAGCGGCTGGGGTGGTGACCTCGCCAGGGTAAGCAACACTTACCAAGGTCAGTCTTGGGATGGGTGACATTTTTTTTGGATCACTTGTTTATGGATAGGTGACACCGCCAGGGTAAGCAACACAAACCAAGGTCAGTTTTTGGATGGGTGACCATCACCACAAAAATTTTGGTCACCCATCCTAAAGTTACCCCACTAGGTTAAACAACGTCTACCAAGGTCACCAACCGAAAACAAGCGATCCAAAAATAAGTGGACACCCATCCCAAGAAAGACCTTGGTATGTTTTGCTTACCCCGGCGCGGTCACCGATCTAAAAACAAGCGAACCCCAAAAAGAGTGGTCACCCATCCCAAAACTGACCTTGGTAAGTGTTGCTTACACTGGCGGGATTAGCCATCCAATACAAAATAACCAAAAAAAAGCGGTCACCCATCCAAAGACTAACCTTGGTAAGTGTTGCTTAGCAAGCAAATCAAATAAAACGTGATTACCCATCCAAAAAATCGTCTTTGGTAAGGTTTGCTTAACTTGGCGGCTACACCAACCCAGACGCTCAAGATAATATTCTATTTAAAGTTACTGATTACGTTATAGTAGTGAATGATGTGAATGAATACCAGCTAGGGTAGCCAAACGAAATAAATTATTTAATGTAACAAGCGATTACGTCATTTCTCGATGATGAAGTGTTGAGAAACTCACTGACAACTGAGGGCTGGTTAATTTGTGACAAATTGTCAGCGGATATGAGATGTGACGTCTACTTCAGCAACCGGCACCTAACCCCGCCAGAAATACTAAATGAATTACAAAATGCAAGCGATAGCCTAATTCCAGCAAAATCTAGAGAAAAGTGCTTAGCTGCCTACGATAGTTTTCTAAAATAGAAGAGCAATAATAATACCCAGTCATTTTCTGAAAATGTGTTTTTGGCGTATTTCTCTGAAGGGCTCGGACGGATATATTGGTCGGAAATCTAATGTTTTGTCACCCGCCGACATTAAAAACCAACAAGGAAGTTTCCCTGTTACTGATTAAGCTAGATATCACAATTTTCCATGCTTAACTAGAACAAATTTCCACCGCATACAATATACAAGCGTTTTTGCCATACCTATTATTGGAATCAAATATAACAGCTCACAATGTTAGGATTAGGACCCATTAATATTAATGATATTTTTCATCCGTGGTGCTAGGCAACTGGGCTTATCCCAGTTGTAAACGACACTTTGTCCTTATTGACTTTGTCTGTTCTGTCTCCTGCATGGTATGGAGGGAAGTGGTAAATTGTATTTTTTCCTACTCCTCCGTTATTTTTTCCTGATTAAGCGTTGCCTTGCGGGATCCAAGACAGTTAAATTCATTCTCCGGGACATCGTCGAGCTTCATTGCCTCGGCGCTTTTCTGGTGTTCGCCACTGTTGATTCTGGCTTTTAGGAGTTGCAGTGGTTTTGGTATTAGTCACTGTGGTAAATTATTTTAGAAATAATTATTAAGTTTTCGTGCAGAAGATGAACATTATTGATAGAGTTATACCCGCCAGAAATACTAAATGAGCTACCTACGATAGTTTCCTACAATAGAAGAGCAAGATGAAAATCTGTTTTTGGCGTATTTCTCTGAACCCGCCAATACATTTAAAAGCCCAGCTTCCTAGTGGTGCTCAAACATGGTGTTGATATGAAAACGTACTGTAACCTGATGGCATTTATGAAGAGACGGCTCGGACGGATATATAGGTCGGAAATCTAATGTTTTGTCACCAGCCGACGTTGAAAAGTTTTTGAAAGAGGCCCCGGATAGTCAGTGCCTAGCAACAAAGCAACGTTGAATATTATTAATCTAAACGTATCTAAATAATTGCGTAACCTGAGCATAACTTCTTAAAAACTAATTTATTGTTTTCGTTGCAGGTTGCTTTAATATTCGGTATTATTGGTGCGTGTACGTGTAGACGACAAGAGCTTCATAATATTACAACAAAGGATGTAGAAACCCGAAATGCCTTTTTCGCCGACATTTACATAAGAAGAAAACGAAAGTACCTATTTATTAAAGAAGTGGCAAGCACCAATGTTACCCAAACTGAAATTGCCATCCAAATCAATCCCATAATACTTTGAAAATTGTACGTTAACCAATTGTTTTAAAAAAAAAATAAGGGTGACTGTAAGCTTTCTGATGAGGCCCATAGTTAGCAACCACGTCTCAGTCCCATATAGTAGTATGTGTATGTAGTATATTTGGTGCATTGATACATCTTATATACACTCACACAAGCATAATATAGTGTACTACGTCACAGCTGTGTGGTAAATAATTTTAGAAATGTTAAGTTTTCGTGAAGAAGATGAACAATTGATAGAGTTAACACCAAGTTTCCCAGCTCTGAATTATCTGGCTGTTAACGTAATCCACGAATAATCGCCGGTTAATTATACTTTCAGTTTCTCAACACCCAAGTGTGACAAGCGTGTAACAATTTGTCACATTTGAGAAAAATCTCGAATTAATTATTAGTTTTGGGTTTCTGAGAACTATTTTCAATGTTAATCTCTTGTCAACGAGCCTAATTTATAATTGTTGGAAATTGGTCGATTATTCGCAGATTAAAATTAATATTATGATTTTAAAGGCTTATATTACGATAAAAAGATAATAGGGGTCGGCGAAAACGATGGTATGCGTTGAGTTATAAAACATATTTTAATTTAGATCAATTATTTAATTAGCAAGATTTAAAAAAAATAGGATGTTACAAACTTTTTAAATTAATTACATTATAAAAACTTGACACAATTATCAAACGTTGTTATTTTGTATTTAGGTAAATAAAAATAAAATAAAATAAATTACTGACCCGGGAATCGAACCTTCCTCACGCGCATTAATGTTAACTGGAACACAGGGTCCAGAAGTACAGACTTAGTACTTATCGAGGTCAGTTTCTGGATAGATTTGTGTTTAACTTGAAGCGGCTCGGGTGGTGTCCCCGCCAGGGTAAGCCACAGTTACCAAGGTCAGTCTTGGGATGGGTGACCATTTTTTTTGGATCGCTTGTTTTTGGGCAGATGACCCCGCCAGGGTAAGCAACACTAACCAAGGTCTGTCTTTGGATGGGTGACCATCACCACAAAAATTTTGTTTACACATAAAGTCACCCCACTAGGTTATACAACATCTACCAAGGTCACCCATCCGAAAACAAGCAATCCAAAAAAAAGTTTACACCCATCCCAAAACTGACCTTAGTAAGTGATGCTTACCCTGGCGGGGTCAGCCATCCAAAACAAACGAACCAAAAAAAGCGGTCACCCATCTAAAGACTAACCTTGGTAGGTGTTGCTTAACCTGTGTGGGGTCACCTATCCAAAAACAAGCAAATAAAAAAATGTGGTTACCCATCCAAAAATCGTCCTTGGTAAGGTTTGCTTGACTTGGCGGCTACACCATCCCAGCCGCTCAAGATAAAATACTATTTAAAGTTACTGATTATGTTATAGTAATGAATGAAATGAATGAATACTAGCTAGGGTAGCCAACCGCAATAAATTATAAAATGTAACAAGCGATTAGGTAATTTCTCGATGATGCAGAGTTGAGAAACTCACTGACAACTGACGGCTGGTTAATTTGTGACAAATTGACAGCTGATTTGAGACGTGACGTCTACTTCAGAAACTGGCCCTAAGCACAGTCAATATAAAATTAAATCCATCAAAATGCGATTTCTTAAAAAAGGAGTTACTTTATTTGGGCCATATTGTATCAGAAAACAGGGTACTTCCAGATCCAGGAAAAATACAAGTAGTACAGAACTATCCCGTGCCTCAAAACTCAGGTGAATTAAAACGTTTTGTGGCTTTAGCAAATTATTATAGAAAATTCATTCCCAAATTTGCCAAAATAGCTTATAGCTTGAATACATTGTGTAGGAAAAATAAAACTTTTATTTGGGATGACAATTGTCAGAAATCATTCGAAACTCTTAAGAAATTCATAACAACACCGCCCGTTCTACAATATCCTGACTTCTCAAGTGCAAATTGATGCATCAGGTTACGCGATTTCATCAAATATCGACGGCCGTCCAGTTGCTTAAGCTAGTAGAAGAAGCTTAAACAAAGCCGAACGGAATTATCCAACGAACGAAAAAGAAATCTTAGCAATCGTATGGGCAGTAAAACGTTTTAGACGGTACTTATATGGTCGTAATTTCAAGATAATGACTGATCACAAGCCATTAATATAATTGTTTAGTCAGAAAGATCCCTCGAGCGGGTTACTTCAGTTTAGATTATGCCTTGAAGAGTATGACTACGTAATTGAATACTTAAAAGGTGAAGAGAACGTGGTCGCAGACGCGCCATTTCGCGTGACAGTGACCTCACAAGAATTAAAAGAATTTAGTGAATGTTTATGCGTTATGACACGTGCGCAAAGTAAAAGATTGGAACCCAATTGTAACGACAGTCAATATGGTATGGACAAGGACAACTTGCCAAGTCAGCCGAAATTAGTGGAGTCCAATGTTAAACCAAGAAATACAGTTGAACTAAGGTTTATAGACGAGAAGTATTTAGATACGCTACAAAAACAACATAGCATTAGCCATGCGAATTATATTTTTTTATGACGGTAAACTATTAATGCTATTTATAAATCCATCTGCTTTGCATCTGCTCAATCGCAATTGACGCCAGCCGCCTTTGTGAGAGAGATGTGTAAATTTTATGACGAAATTAATATAAACCACATTTATTTTATAAAAAATAAGAACAATACAATATTTATATAAAAGTTAACTAATTAGATCAAAAAATCTTCGAATTGGAAGGGGCCAAGTGTTTGCATTTTAAAGGATGTAGAGAGAGTTGAAAATAAGGATGACAGGAAAGTCACACTGAATGACTTCCATCTTTTGCCCACAAGCGGTCATGCGGGCATTAGACGTATGTTAAACTAGCTGACCCCCGGGGCTTCGCTCCCGTCAGCTGGCTATCTACCTACCTACCCTGCCAACCCTGCCTACCATGCCTACCCTGCCTTCCCTGCCTATCCTGCCTTCTCTGCCAACCCTGCTAACCCTGACTGCCCTGCCTACCCTGCCTAGCCTGCCTACCATGCCTACCCTGCCTACCCAGCCTACCCAGCCTACCCTGCCTACCCTGCCTACCCTGCCTACCCTGCCTACCCTGCCTACCCTGCCTACCCTGCCTACCCTGCCTACCCTGCCTAACCTACCTACCCAGCCTACCCTGCCTACCATGCCTACCCTGCCTATCCTGCTAACCCTGCCTACCATGCCTACCCTGCCTGCCCTGCCAACCCTGCCTACCCTGCCTATCCTGCTAATCCTGCCTACCCTGCCTACCCTGCCTACTATGCCTTCCTTGCCTACCCTTCCAACCCTGTCTAACCTGCCTACCCTGCTGCCAACCCTGTCTAACCTGCCTACCCTGCCTTCTCTGCCTACCCAGCCTACCGTGCCTACCCTGCCTACCCTGCCTACCCTGCCTTCTCTGCTTACCCTGCCTACCCTGCCTACCATGCCTACCCTGCCTACCCTGACTGGCGCGCCTACCCTGCCTTCCCTGCCTATCCTGCCTACCCTGCCTACCCTGCCTATCCTGCCTACTCTGCCTACCCTGCCAAACCTGCCTACTCTGCCTACCCTGCCAACCATGCCTATCCTGCCTACCCAGCCAAGCCCGCCTACCATGCCTACCCTGCCTACCCTGCTTACCCTGCTTACCCTGCCTAGCCAGCCTAGCCTGCCTACCCTACCTACCCTGCCAACCCTGCCTACCCTACTTACCTACTATTTTTATAAATCATCAATGTTTTTCTCAGCGCACGCCAAAGAATGAATTTTATAGGCAACATTTTCCTACCTTGGGTTACATTATTGCAATTTTCATAAGGATCTCTAATATTTTTGAAAATTTATTATAGCATATGACACTCAGGAATAATGTAGCTTTCTACTGGTGAAAGAATTTTCAAAATCGGTTCAGTAGATCCAGAGATTACCCCTTACAACATCACAAACTCACAAACCCACAAACTTTACCTCTTTATAATATTAGTATAGAAGTATAGATAACATTAAAAAGTATTATTTCTGGCCGGGACTCGAAAAAGGTGTTATTAATTTTGTAAAAAAATGCCCAAAGTGTCAAAAGCAGAAGTATACGTTATGGTAAAAAAACCAATGGTTATTACCTCTACGGCTCATTCTACATTTGAAAAAATCTATTTGGACTTAGTGGGACCACTCGATAGGGACCACCATAACTATACGTATATTCTAACAATTCAATGCGAACTGTCAAAATATGTTTGTGCTTTTCCGCTTGTAACCAAAACATCAACAGAAACTGCACGTGCTTTTGTCAACAACTTTATTCTACAGCACGGATTCCCGCGGGCGATAGCTACTGACCGCGGTGCCGAGTTTATGTCTGACACATTTGGGGAGGTATGTAAGCTTCTTAGTATTTCTAAATTAAATTCAACAGCATATCACCATCAAAATATTGGGGCCCTGGAGAACACCCACAAGAGTTTGAGACATTTTTTAAGAATACTCGTAGAAGAAAATCCGGATTCTTGGAGTACTTGGTTACCATTCTGGTGTTTCGCATATAACACAACAGTTCATACATCGCGAGTTCAAATTCACGCCATTAGAACTTATTTATGGAAAGACATGCAATCTGCCTAGCAATCTTGCCAAAACTATAGAACCCCTATATAATTATGATAATTATCCACTTGAGCTCAAATATCGGCTACAGGTCTCACTATCAGAAGCACGACAACATTTATTCAAAAGTAAATTAGAAAGGAAACTTATGTATGATGAACACATTAGGCCCAGAATAGTACATTGTGTATTAAGGGCGGTAAGTAAGCAATTACGACCGAGACTCTAGTGAGAAGAGAAGCCTGAAGTCGAAGACTGATGGCTTTCTGAGTCGAGGTTCGTAATTCCCGTACCGCCCGTGATGCATACAATGTTTTTCATCACATTTGCGAGTTATAATTATGAATTATAGCTTTAATACACAAGTCAGCACAGCTGTTATTACGAAATACGTGAACTTTTTTAAGCGGTTGGCGAATTTTTGCCCACACCACAGATTATACAGTGTTTCGTTCAGAAACTTTAAGGGCAAATACTTACGTAGGTATACAGCCATGACGGAGTGTAAAAAGAATTAAATTATTTCGACGTTTTCATACTACGAGTATAACTATTAAAATCGATTATTAAGAACATTAGTTGAGTAAAGTAACATGTAGCGAGATTGCAAAGAAATTCCTGTTTAGATAACATTTTAAGACAACTTTTCAATTGCGTATAAACTCCTTGCTTGAACTTGCATGACCTGTGAGCTGTGCCATAAATTAAAAAAATATTACTTACCGCCCTAGGGTTTCATGACAAAAAGAAAGCCCGAGGGTTTTATATGGGGCATTACGGCCAAGTTAACCTGTATGTTTAGATACTTTTTACGTGCAAGTGTGATGAAAACTATAAAAAGGGTGATAGTATATTGATTAAAAGTGAAACTGGTAATAAACTCACAAACCTTTATACGGGACCATACAAGGTCATTCAAGTCTTGTCACCAAATGTTGAGGTGAATATTAATGGGAAATCCGATATGATTACGATTGAAGCCGTTAATGAAAAATAAATAATTATACCTATATTTGCTTTTTTATATACCGTGGGAGATGTGACGTAGTATATAAGTACACTATATTATGCTTGTGTGAGTGCATATAAGATGTACCAATGCACCAAATATACTCAGTGTTTACTCGGCGTTTGATATGTTTCATTGCCCTTAAAGTCCCGTCCTTATAAGCGACAAATACGATAAAAACAAAATTTAATAATTATGGGAAATGACGCGCAAGCTTTTTTTTACTTGTCAAATGCAAGGTGAGTGAACATACAGCCTACTTCAAAATTATAATTTTAAGTGATAAAATCATTGAGGTAATAATGTTCTACGCACGTACATATTATCTCAATGGATAAAATGTAAATATTTTATAACAAATTATTGTAAATTATGAATCATTTGATAATAATAAATGTTTGTTTAACTTAATTAAGAATGTACACATTTATTTATTCCAAAAATGTTTATGGATTTTCAGCGGCATAAAATCTCTTTGTTGTTACTAAAAAAAAACTGTATTACCCGGTTAAATTTAAAATTCTCTGTTTACTCGCATATAACTTGCAGAAAGGTACTAATTTAACTTTGTAGGGATAATTATATTACGCAATAGTGTGTAATGTTATTACGCACGTGTGTGTTATAGCTCGGTTTATGGCTCGAAAAGCGATGTAATAAGGCTCACTTTACGAGCAACTGTGTTGACAAAAAAAATTCTATCTTTCTTTTCTTTTTCTTTCAAATGTGGATCTGCTACAGGTACACTTCTGTAAACTTATGTTACTCACTTGACTTTAGACACCATCTGTATAAGAGCAACGTCGTGGTATCTCATGCTACGATTGTACTTGGGGTGAAGTATGACGGCTGATATCTCTACAACCAGCGCTCCAGGGTCATCCAAGAATGAAGAACCGAGTTGCACTGCTTCAGGTGGACCGCTGAAAAGATCGTTCAGTAAAGTTGATGAATTAATATGAGGCAACATGATCACTGACATCGGTAGAGGAGTAAACGGTTGTACGGAACCTGGATTTAACACGTTTCCGGACAGTAAGCCACCGGTGTTGGAGTAGCGCCGGTCCTGGGGTAGAGCGACATGAGCGATCGCTCTAGGCACCAGATGGCAAGAGGCGCCAAAAAAGCCAAATGCGAACATTGCGAAGTACATTTGCCAGCGCAAACTAAAATTTTGGGAGGTGCGGGAGCAATATGAAATATGAATTTTAAGAATCCGTAGGCAGAAAAATCCGTAGTTCTGCAGACTTTTTTCAGTATTTTCATCTTGCTAATACTGTTTTGAGAAGACCAGAGCAGACTAACCTTGAAACTGTTCTAGGGATTTTTGAAATTTTAGGAACTGTCTTAAATTTAACATAAAATTAAAGTAAAATTTACGTGCAGTGGAAGCGTCGATCAAACGGCGCTAAAAGGCAATCTCGCTTTACCGAGATTGAAAATTTAAGGATGTCATAGCATCTTGTGACCTATCTGACAACTTGGGCACGTTTATACGTGACACTACATTTACATGTGCGACTTGGCGAGTTTTACACACCAACTTTAAACTTTGAGCTTTATTACAATTTAGTAAAATAAGTGTCAACTTAAATTTAAAGAAGGAGCACCTAATTGCAATTTCACAAGTCACCTAGATTTTTTTTTTATTAATGATAGCCTCGCGTTTGGCAACTATTACTAATTTAAACTTTTTATGAGTGAGTGAGTGATAAAATAGCAATTTTTAAATGTAATTATCTCGTGTATGGTCAAAGATTTTTTTATTTAAATTTCGGATTTGGTAATAAGATGGGGGTCTTAAAGACATAATAATAGCAAGTGTGTTGATTAAAGCTATGGGGGTCGAAAGTGGGCTTAAATGGTTCGTGTAATATAACCCACTGTCGCCTATTTTCGCGAACTTGGCTGACACACTACCGTGTGTCTAGTCTAGATATAATTAAAACTGATGAAAAAAATATCCGTGGAGTTTCTTGCAAATTCTTCTCCATTGAGACCTACTGACGCTTGCGAATTTGCAACTAGAGACACCTTTTTTTTGTTTGACAATGCCAAAGTACCTCTAAGGTTTATTTGGAATAAAATATTAGATTTTGATTATGAATCATGCCGTAGTCAGAAAGTTGAATTGGCCAAGGCAGATACAAATTTACAATGCAATAGAATCCGGGATGAATAAAGTTGGGCTTTTTTTTCTTCGTATATAGATGAATGGTAAATACCTGACGACATTGGTGTCCCTGCCCTGATAGGTGCAGTGCCCCGCGGTCAGCACGTAGCGATCACTGATCAGAGAGCCCCCGCATTTCCAGGAGTAGCCGGATTGCTGGAAGCATTACCGTAAATATATAATATAGTTCTCGCCAAACTTCTTGGCCGGATCGGTGCTGTTTTTGTATGAGATTTACTACTGCGCAGCCAACTTCAGGGCAGCCAAGAAGTTTGGCGAGCAGTATAACTAGCTGCCACCCGCAGCTCCACCCGCTTGGTATTAGTACTTATCTCAATATCTTTATAAATTATAGCTCATGTGGTATTCTGATGTATAAGCTATATTTCTGAAAAGTCTCATCAATATCCGTTCGGTAGTTTTTGCGTGAAAGAATAACAACCATCCATCCATACTCACAACGGACGTTTATAAAAGTAGTTGGAAAACGAAATCAAACGTCAATTAATCTGCATAGCCAACTACGTCAGGGTCGGTTTCCAGTCTAACCGGCACCAGCTGAATACCAGTAACAGTATTCTAAACCCAGTAACTGGCTAAAAGAAAGTGTAGGTGCGTTTTACTCATAAGGCTTGCGTAGCATGTAGATGTGATGTGATGCACGCAAAGGAGCACATGTAAATATCGTAGCAGGTGGCATTCTGTAGTTACTGCCTGCCCCCATGGGACAAAGGCGTGAGTTTATGTAGGTATGTATGTAAATAAATCTTTTACCGTCCAAGCTGCTCGTCTGTGGAATGCATTGCCCGACCCAATTAAACGCGCCCAGTCGTTGCCTGTATTTAAAAGACTCGTAAAAGAACATTACCTTTCATTGTGATTGTCGTTAGTCAACATTTACTTTCATTGCCTATACATATTGGAGTATGTATGTATTTATGTATCTATTATATAACATTTGTATGTATTTGTGTATCTATGATGATCTGATTGTAAATTTAAAGTAAATATTCGTAATGTTATGTGTTACACCAATGTCAACCCCATTTCATGTCCAGGCTATCACTGTCCATTCCAGGTTGCCTGGAAGAGATCGCGGTATGCCATAAGGCCGCCGTTGAGACACATGAGAGACATGTTTGTATTTTAGTTTTAAGTTTCCTTTTCTTTGATTTAATTTGGTGTACATACAATAAAGCATATATAAATAAATAAATATGTAAAATATTTAGGATTTGCCATTTGTATGTTTAAGCCCTTTTAGTGTTGAAACATTAGGTCCATGGGATCGAGTTTTTCGAGACCTCAGTAAACAGTTACCTACGCGACTATTCATATGACATTTTTTTATGCCAGAGAATCAGTATTGTTGTTGTTTAATGTCAATGCTGCCAGCGTTCTGGCCACTTTTCCCATTGATAACAAGCCCATCAAAACCATAAATGTGAAAAAGGGAGCCAAGTTCAATACTAAGAATATGCGCGGTGGTTGACTCCGATGACAAAAGAATTGAGACCTAAATGGATGCCAAGCTCTTTATCCTGAAATTTATTTTCAAGAACATGAAACATTCTAAAATAAATTAAAAAAACACAATTGCTTGCTTATTCTGTTACTACAATATTTGTTATTTTAAAATATAACTTCTTTAATTTGAAAAGGTGAATTATTTACATAAAGCAGAATTATTTACTTATTAGGATGAATTCTAGCTCAAGATTTAACTTGGATAGTAGTTTGTGTTATTTTCTATTACCTTTGAAATTTTCGAGTGAATTGCCAAGTTAGTATCCAGATTTTTGTTACGCGTTTTCTGTTTATACTTAATTTGTCCAAGTCGCTCTCTCGGCAACTCTGGAGAGTGTAAGGCTACCCTTTACTAAATCACAGATAATATAATACTAGCATACAGATGCCTCATCCCATACAAAGAAACCGTGCCGACGTAACTAGCGTTTTTCATCTGATTAATCTTGTTATTTTTTGTACATCGAACGCGTTCGGTTCTGTTTTACGGTGATAGATAGATGGTGTTAGCAGTGACTTGCAAGTAAAAGGGTTTACTAAGTTCGTGAATATGTTTTTCTTTAAATACAGTGAAGGTTCGTTTTATAGTATTTATTGCCACGTTTTTACAGTTTTTTTTGCACCAAAATGTGTTACAATGGAAATTTTAACAATCGAGTGGAATGCCTCACAAATTTAAAAATGCGCCATCTATTGGCATCAATTCTAAATGATCCGTTAAAATAATCTTTGTAATGTGAATTAAGAGCCCAATATTCCATAATGTTGTACTTAGGAGAGTTGATTAAACTAGAACATACAATTTTTATGTTCAATTCCAGAAAATGTAAATTTTACACACATTCAATAACAGATATATCGCGGCGCATATCGCGCCATCTAGTGAGATTTATTTGAACCAAATTTTCTTTGTTAGCAATGAGACCCCGTGACTAAATATAGAGGAGCCTCTGCCAAGGCTAAGGCCTTGTGATTTGTGGTTAATAATAGCATATGCTAAGCAAATAGGGAATTGTTCACTGTAAACATATACGTTACTTAATATATGAAACTTGGTCTTGACTCGTTCTGGAATTAAGGGTGGTATTCCACTCATTATATATTTACGTGAACTCATTAAAGTCTGTCAAATTCTAAAAAAAAAAAGTTGTCAATAAAAAAGAGTTAATTTAAAAAATCAAAAACCCGACTGCTTAAAAAGCGAACAAAAAAGACGTAAACAAGAAAAAATTCATGCTGTGCAGTCGGAGGATACGTCTGGTTTTGGTAAGCCAGCTCGCGAAAATGTCTGCGACTGCACAGCATGAGTTTGTTCTTATTTACGTCTTTTTAGTTCGCTTTTTAAGCAGTTGGGTTTTTGATTTTTAAATTAACTTTTTTTTATTTGAGTATGAAACTTACCTGAAATGTTCTCCAGCCAACAAGAGCCATGTGGGGGAAGTCTCGAATATTAGTCACAGTACCCCCGAAGATGAGGGGCACGTTGATAGGTGTACAGTCGGACACGTTAATCGCCGTGCCCTCGGATGATGGTAAGAGCGGAAGGGCCACCACTTTCTTCACTGTCAGAGATTTGTAGTAGTCACACACTGGAACGGAGAGATTGGAGTAATATTAGATTTGTAGTAGTCACATACTGGAACGTAGAGATTGGAGTAATATTAGATTTGCTGTCACTCACGTGTCCGTCTGTGTGTCCGTCTGTCTGTCCGTCGTCTGTCACACGGGTTTTGCAGCCAAACGGTTGGAGCTACAATCTTCAAATTTGCACAGTTTAAGCATATTGTTGACCCAAAGCCATACTAATTGTCAAAAAATATTTTTAAACGTTTTCAAAAAATATTTTTAAAGAGGTCACGAAAAACACTGTTAACCTACCCCATCGACTGGGGTATCGTTGTTTAGAAATCATTGGATAGATAACCATTGTATGTTTTTGTTTTAAAAAGATTTGGAAAACAAAAGAATTAGAAGCCACCAAAGTAAGCTTGTTTTTATAAAATTTTGTTCCAGTCATATTTTAACTGGCCATTGACCTAGGAACTTGAAATTTGGTGATAATGTTAATTATTATGTATGTTTTACTAACAACTACCAAAATATTAATAAAACAGTTTTTCTTGAAATTCCTTAATTTTTCATATTCATCATCATCATCATATCAGCCGAAAGACGTCCTGCTGGACATAGGCCGCCCCCAAGCGTCGCCGCTTTGACCGGTCCCGTGCGTCTCACAACCAGCGGATCCCCGCAACCTTCACCAGGTCATCGGTCCACCTGGTGGGAGGCCTTCCAACGCAACGTCTTCCGGTTCGCGGTCTCCACTCCAGAACCTTTCTGCCCCATCGGCCATCCGTTCTGCGAGCAATGTGCCCTGCCCACTGCCACTTAAGTTTGGCAATTCTTCGGGCTATGTCGATAACCCTGGTTCTCTTACGGATCTCTACATTTCTGATTCGATCACGCAAGGAAACTCCGAGCAAAGCCCTCTCCATTGCCTTTGAGTGACTGTAAGCTTTCCGATGAGGCCCATTGTAAGCGACCACGTCTCAGAGCCATATGTCATCACTGGCAACACACACTGGTCATAGACTTTCGTCTTGACACTGTGGTAAGTTGGACGAGAAGATACCGCGCAACTTCCCAAACGCTGCCCATCCGAGTCGGATTCGACGATTGATCTCATTCTCGAAGTTGGCCCTACCCAACTGGATCGTTTATCCCAGGTAGACATATTCGCCCACAACTTCGAGTGTAGAGTCTCCGACATTGATAGGAGTGGGTGTGGCATGGGCATTCAGCATCACCTTGGTTTTGTCCATGTTCATCCTTAGACCCACTCTTTCGGAAGCTCTACTGAGGTCATCGAGCATTGTACTGAGGTCCTCCATGGTCTCAGCCATAACCACTATATCATCGGCAAACCGAAGGTGAGTGATGTACTCGCCATTGACGTTGATGCCTAGCCCGCTCCAGTCCAGAACCTTGAAGACGTCTTCCAGTGCAGCGGTAAACAGCTTCGGAGATATGACATCTCCCTGTCTCACACCTCGCTGCAAATGTACGGGTTCCGAGGTCTGATCCTGAAGTCGAACTGACATGGTGGCGTTTTTGTATAAACACTTCAACACCTCGATGTACCGGTAGTCAATTTGGCACCGTTGGAGAGACTGCAGCACAGCCCAAGTCTCGATCGAATCGAAGGCTTTCTCGTAGTCCACAAACGCTAAACAGAGAGGCAGGTTGTACTCTTCGGTCTTCTGTATAATCTGCCGCAGCGTATTTATGTGGTCTACGGTGCTGAAGCCTTTACGGAATCCAGCTTGTTTGGGAGGCTGGAAATCGTCAAACCTGCGAGCGAGACGATTCGTGATGACTCTTGAAAACAGCTTGTAGACATGGCTAAGAAGTGAGATGGGCCTATAGTTCTTCAGTAAGGCATTGTCACCCTTCTTGAAGAAGAGTACCACCACACCCCTGCATCATGCCTGTGGCGTCCTCCCCTCGAGTATGACGGAATCAAACAGCTTCTGAAGGGCCTTAAGTACTGGTTTTCCACCAGCCTTCAGGAGTTCGGCCGTAATTCCGTCATCACCCGGTGCCTTGTTGTTCTTAAGCTGTTTCAGAGCCATCCTAATCTCGTACAGGCTGACGTCCGGAATGTCTTCGGTATAGTGTCGTGTCAATCTAGCTCTAGGGTCATTCGCTAGATTTGCGACGGGATTTTACCTATTACAAGCAACTTAATTTTGCGGTTCGGTATTTTTATTTATCGACTCGCGTTTGACCACCATCTCACCTGATGGTAAACAATGATGTGGTCGACGGTGACGCACGGTTCCCTAGAAGTAACCTATTCACTCTTGACTTAAAGACCCCTGAGAGAGGTTGCAGTAATCAGGCAACACAGAATCCAGCAGGTAATTTACCTCACAATAAAAGTATTCCCAAAACGTTTAGAGCTTATCAAAGATGAAAAAGTAAAAGCCTAGTACTCCACAAATTATTGACGCTCACATTTCGCCAGTTAAAGAAAAGAAAGAAAGAAAATACTTTTATTTAGCACAACCGTGAACCTCCCTTATACAGGACACAGGTACAGTAGCCTATACCTACCTAAAAAAAGACAGTAGCTCACTTAAAGTTGTATTTTTAGGGACAAATCAGACACACTGTTCTCAACCACTGAAACTCCTGAACGAAATTCGACAGTGGTCAACCAGATAAACGCCGAGGTAATGAAGCTCGAAGATTCAAATTAATAAGAAAAGTAATATATTATTTACTACAAATAACATAATTTACTTTCCTCGATATCAAGCAGGATACAGAATAGAGTTGGGTCAATAGACTCAAAGTATCGATTACTGTTTACGCCCAGATGGCAAGCACCATAGTTAAAAAAAAAAAAAAATGTTAATGTATCCTAAATAGTGAGGTATATTTGATTGCAAGATTGCTTAGCAGTGACAACAGGGAATAAGCATGCAATTAATATAATGTATTACATTTGCCAAAAAAAAGATTCTGAGCTCTAGTAAACAAAATATATTAAAGAATTATTGCAATATCTTCATCAGCGACGAAGTTATAAGGTTTTACAAAGATAATTAGAAAGGAAAGTCCAATCTATGTAGACTCTCGACGACAAAATCTAAAACGTCCATATTCTCTTGCCATAGGAAACGGTATTTTCGCGAGATGAACATGAGGTACGTGTCAAAATGTCGAGCCATGATGTCCATGATAGATGGTTCGACTGTGAAAAAGGGACAGATGTGTACAATTCATATACATCTGTCCCTTACGTACACTGGAAATAACCTCACTCTAAGATCATAAAATCGTTAGTTCTCTTTGGTTTTTCCACCATTTTGACTCTGCTTCATTATTATTATTCAATCAATCTGTCTAGCCTTTTTCCCAACTATGTTGGGGTCTGCTCCCAGTCAAACCGGATTCAGCTGAGAACCAGTGTTTTACATGGAGCGACTGCCATCTGACCTCCACAACCCAGTAACTGGGTAACACGGTACCCCTTGGCTACTGGTGTCAGATCTTAAGCTTCTGACTACTCGTAACGACTGTCAAAGATGTTCAAAAGACAGCCGGGACCAACGTGCTTGCCGAGGCACGGAGGAAACTCGGTATATTGAAAATGGTCATCCATCAACGGACCGACCTCGTCAAGCGTTGCTTAAACTTGAAGATCGACCCGTGCGGCTGTTATTATTTAGCCACGAAATATGTAAGCTGGAGCCGGAGGATGCAAAAAAAACCAATTTACTTTAGAATAA